>CM066319.1:115614878-115953000 GCA_033807775.1 Saussurea involucrata
TGCCCCAACTACGTGGGACGTCTTGATTATTGCTACTATCTTGCCCCTTGTGGCAATTTTAAGACGATACACTAAATGTCATCGTGAGTCGCCACAATAGAAGGTCTATTTCCACGGCTTCAGAGTGGTCTTATAGCAATCACGAGCGACTTTTGGCTCACTTTTCATCTCCTGGATTCCCCACAGCGTAGGGAACTTCATGATCTGGTGATACGTCGAGGGAACGGTTTTCATTTCATGGATCCATGGTCGACCGAAGATGATGTTATAGGCCGACGCACAGTCGATGACGCTGAACTTGGTCTGCTTGTTGACTCCTCCGACATAGACTGGAAAAATGATCTCTCCAAAGGTACTTGTCGCTTCCCCGTTGAAACCGACCAAGGTTGTCGAACGTCGGGTAATTTCTGATCGGTCGATTCCCATGGCCTTAACGGTATCAATGAAGATGACGTTCACTGAACTACCTCCATCGACCAAGACTCGTCGGGTTAAACAATTACCAATCGTGAGTTGAATGATCAACCCGTCATGATGTTTCTGATACGAGTCGCCGAGGTCGTCTTGGTCGAACGTGATCTTCATAGAGTCTAACTCTAGATCTTCTTTTGGTCTCGACGAACGTGGGATAGGCCGATCGTTAGGCGCTTGACTGGCGTGACGTTTGGCTTCGGAATATGTCAAACCGCATACATCGGAGCCACCAGTGATGCAATTGACGACCTTAACATGCTCGGGGGTTGGTGTTCGAACATCGCTAGCTGGAGATACGATGTAGTCGATGATATCCTTGAGGTTTCCTTTTGGGACATGATATGCTAGCTCCTTTTTTAGAGCTATGCAATCGTCTGTCGCATGACCATGATCGACATGGAAGTCGCACCACTTCGACTTATCTTTCTTGGCGTCGTCCTGATCGGATTTCTTTGGCCAACGGATGGTCGCCTGGGCGGTTTTCAACGCTTCGACCAAGTCCTTAGTGGACCCTTTGAATCCATAGGAGGATATCTTGGGGTACTGAGGGAATTTGGTGGCAGTCTTGGCTTCCGCTTTCGTCTTGAACCGGATGTTCGAGATTTGACGCGCGGGCTCTGGCCTTGATACTGCCTTGGTTTTGAACTATGGCTTCTTCACCCCTAATGACCTCTTGTCATCGGTATGCTTGCGACGAAAGGCGGAATCGTCATCTACCCTCATATACGCTAGGGTTCGAGCTCGAACGTCTTCTAAATTCTCTGGGGATACTTGGTCAAATTAGTATACAAACCTGAATTGTCGTCCAGACCACGTTTGTAAGCTTCGATCGCGGTCTTGACGTCACAATTGTGGACATTGATCATCTCTGCATTGAACCTATTGAAATAACTTCGGATAGCTTCGTTAGCTATTTGCACGACATAATATAGGTCACTGGTCTGCTTCTCCATCTTGCGACTGCTGGCGAACTGCTGGAAGAATAGATTGACCAACTCATCGAACGACCCGATGGAATTGGGTTTGAGATTGATCAACCATTGGAGGGCAGGACCAGTGAGAGTCGCCCCAAAGCTCTTACACATGCATACTGCTTGATACATGTGTGGGATCGAGACCGTCCACATGAGCTGTTTATATTGCGCGATGAGCTCCGTCAGATCGGTCACCCCTGAATACTTGGGTGTGAAGATAGGGATGTTGAATTTCTTTGTGACATCGACGTTCGCAATCTTATCGACGAAAGGCGACGTTTGATATCCTGAGCGTGGCTCGACGTCGACGGGTACGGCTGCCCCGGGTAGCTTAGCGAGTAGGGACAGGACACACTCGTTCTGATCTTCTAGCATCTTTAATCGCTGGGTGACGGGATCGTTAGGATCGGGATTAGCACCTGCCAGGGGATCAACTCCTGAACTGGTGCCATTGCCATATGACGAACCATTGGCGTCTCCATTGAAAGGGATTGAATATGGCTGCGACCCATTCTGAAACGGCTGCGATCCATTCTGAAACGGCTGCGGTCCATTCTGAAACGGTTGCGATCCATTATGAAACGGTTGCGATCCATTATTCATGGGTGGCGGTCTCAGATGCTGAGGAGGAACCGTCCCGAACTGGGGATTTGGATTGAATGCCCCTGGTTGCTGATTTTGCATGAATGAACCTTGTGACAACCGTCAAATTTGTGTTTCAGGTTAGAATTAATCTAAGCATATTCAATATTTATGTCATTGGTCACACAATCCAATTTTAGCAGTAAACTCGGTACGGTAGGAAAATTTAAGAATTTTTGCCTAGAAACCCCTCAAATTAGGGAATTATCCATAAATCTCATAAAATGCCAATTCAAATGAACTAAATACAAATGTATATGTACACTTTGCAAAATAATACTAGTAAAATAAAACAAGTATTGTTATGTTGATAAATTGGTTGTTTAATAATTCAAATTCAAAATTTAAAATAAAATAAAAATAAAAGTCAAGACATCATCACTTTATTACATCAAATTTTATACTCCATCTTTCTCTTCTCTCTCCCAAAACCGTCCACAACATCCCCCTTAAACCCCTCTCCCTTTTTCTTTCAACTCACTTCACACACTTCATTTCTCTCATCCCTCTCTCTTTCTAATTTCTCCCTCTAGAGAAAATACTCTCTTCTTCTCTCTTTTTCTCTCAAGAACACCTCCATGAACACATTACATTTCAGCCCCTAACACATTCTTCTTCAAGAGATTCAAGTGTTCAAGGTAGATGCATGTGTGTTGGATGAAATCCATACACCCTTCTCTTAATCTTTTTGCTTTTCTTAAGTAATTTTTCTTCTTCTTCTACATTTTCTTTAAACTTTTGTTAAGAACCATCTACTTACATCTTAATGTTTGTAGATTTACCACCATATCACTTGCATGTTATTAAAAAGGTGGTGAATCCATAATCAAACCTATGTTAAGATCAAAGATGGGATCTTAACTTGCATGCATGTAATTTTCTTAAAGATCCATACTTTTCGGTCCAAAGGTTGCATGAGTAGCTCTTTGAATCCACTAAAAACATGTTTAAATCAACATACATGAGCCAAAAATATACAATTTTAAGTTGCATGGAGAAGTTCTTGGCATAAATCCCAAGAATCATCAAAAAGACCCATTTTCAAATTTCTACAAAAGATGAGTTTAATATGTAGCATGCATGTGGTTTAAATGACTTAAAAATATATTTTAGAACTGAAAATATCTGTATGGGGATGAGTCAAGTCGGATTGCATGCAAGAAGAATAAGAATTTTGATAAAAAGACAAAAGGGATGCACATGCATAAAGACTAGTTTTGACAGCTTACTGCCAGAGTTCTATCTCTCTCTTAAAAAGGTCATATCTCACTCAATAATACTCCAAATTGGGTGATTCTTTTTCTGGAATTTATTTTTATGAGTTAGGTTTCAAACCCAAGTGGTTTCACTCAGAAACTCAAAGATTTTATCTACCAAACAGTCTTCACAAAAACAGTGCACAAACAGCAAAGCTTTCTGTAGTGATTTTACGTCAAGAATTATTTCATGTACTTAATCACCTTCAAAAATTATGGTTCTTATACTAAAAGTTTCCTAACATAGTGAGTTACATGCACATAAAATATCTTAAACTAAATGCCTCTGGAAGGTATCCAAAAACGAACTGAAAGTGACAACAAATTCTGGACAGCAAAGGATAACTTCTTCTATGATTAAAAAAAAAACTAAATCTTGAACCCTTTTCATCATTCTTATGATGAAATTGCGGTATATATATATATACTATATGTATATGCATTTTATATATTCTAACTTTACATTTTGAACCCTTTTTCATCATTCTTGGGATGAAATTGCGGTATATATATATAATATGTAACATTTAATTTTAGACCCTTTTCGTTACTTGTTGTGGCGAAATTGCGGTAACATCAATCTAACAAGCATGAAGTATATATGTTTTGATTATTAATTTCAGTTAACTCCATATAATTTATAATTTTTAATCACAACCAAGGCATTTTATGACGATTTGGATAATTAGCCTACTGAACCCCTTAAAATTAAAGACTCACTAGTGACCTTACGTTCGTAGGTTCGAAGTAGGATCACACCGAGGTATTCTGTGAGAGATTTCCGGATTTCCATCGCGCATCAAGTGAGTTATCACAGCCCCTTTTTAATATTTTACATATTTTGGGGTGAAAAACATGTTGTTACTACAATTATTTTACGCACCGGTTGTCTCATTTTCTTGGAAATACTAATCTTGCTATACTTGCTTATGCTCTATGGTATGTATGTTTTGTGCATGTTGTATGTTTGAGTTTTCTCTATCGTACTAAGTCCCCGTTTAATCTACGTTACCCGTTTAACTCATGTATTGAGCCGTTGGTAATTATGGATAACGCTATTTGCTTGACACCCCACTCACAAGTCGCGCTTGTTTGAGTGCATAATTATTGTTGTTCGTACGCATTGTTGACGATAGAACATGCGGAGGGGCGTCTTGTCACATAGGTTGGGTAACGGGCTCATAACTTAAACATTATACATACAATTACCTTGAGCAAGTGTTTTTACAACCGGTTGACTTATCCACTTGTGCGGATTAAAACTATTTCTATGACAAACTTTGTTGGACTCATAAAACCTGTGATCTCACCAACTAGTGCATTAGTTGACCTCTTATTGACATGCTTTTCAGGTGAACGTCCTTAAGGTTGGAACTTAGGAAGGCTACGCGTGTTGAAGCTTTCTATGTTTTTAAATTATGTTCATTTCCCTTTCGTAAAACGTTTGTAAAAGACGATGTTGTAAACTTTTGAATGTATTTTGATGGTTGGTGTGATCTTGTAACTTTTGCTATGAAACTTGAGCTGTACATCCCGTGTTTCCGCTTTAGAGGGGTGTGACATACCTGGATGCTGGTTTTGAACGAATGGTCCTGGTCTTGGATTCTGCATGAAAGGAGCGAACCCTGGATTTTTCCCGTGAGATTCTTGACCCGGATTCTGAACGAATGGTCTAGGACCGCTCTGGCCAAACGATCCTGGACCTGGATTTTGGACGAATGGCCTAGTTCCGCCCTGAGGCCCGAAGGGATTTCTTAGCCACGCGATTTCCTTAGCCGCTCTTCAACTTTGCTCAGCCATGGCATTGATTTGATTCCGCGCAACTTCTAACTCCTGATACATTTGGGCAATGACATGCTCTTGATTTCCAGGGGCGGCCATTTTCCTGAAGCATAAAACAAAAGAGACTGCAAGAAACCGTTAGTAGGACGCACGTTTGTCAAATATTTTCTCTAGATGGGGCCCCACGGTGGGTGCCAAACTGTTAATGCCAAAAATCGCACACAAGTACAACTTGAGGTTGATTGTGGAGCTTAACAACTAAAGAAAAGAATCTTACGACAAAGCGTGCGACAAAGATAAAAAATTGTAAAGAGACAGAGATTTTGGTGACGCGGGAAAAACCTCAACGAGGAAAAAACCCGCGGACGACTGTGCAAGTCGTCGCTGCACTATGGTCGCCAAACAGGGGCGATATCCTTTGTTTCAGGTGTCGATCGTACAATGATTACAATACAAATGACTTGAAATGTAAAAATAACAAGTGTATCGAATGTAAAACAAGTGTGTCGTGTGCTAAAAACTCTTGGTCGAGAGTGTGAGTCGTGCGTCGAGAGCCATCACTGGAGAGAAAATCCTTTGCTTCAGATGTTCTTGAGTACGCAGTGTGATTCTTGAGTTCGATGATGACAGATTGTATGAAAATGATAGCTTTGTCTTTGTATTTATAGTCTTCGAATACTTAAATGACCTCATGAATTCTTCTAGTAACGGTCGTACCGGTCATCGTTGTTTTAATGCTCATAACTGCTCTGTCGGTTATGTCCGTTGGCTATGAATGATGTTGACCTACATTGAATGAATGAAAACGTAACAGAAATGTTGCGTGTTAGTTGGACGAGGTCGTATGTTTCTACACGACGGTCGAGTGTCGAGAGGTACTTTCGACTATGGCTTTGGTCCAAGGACAAAGTGTTGACGATTTAAATTTGTTACAAGAGAAGTGTAATAAATGTTTTTAATGTCTCGGTCGTGGTCGAGCCTGGCGGATTTTTGCCCAAACAACTATCATCCAGAAAGTCATATCATTATATTCGAGAGCCTACTAGGAATCATTGCAAATTCTAGATCATCGCTCATACCCAAGAAATTACAAGTTACTTCATGCCTATTTCTTGGAGTGGAAGTAGAGATTACAATTTACTTTATGCCTATCTCTCACCTTCCCATAGAAATCAGGAATTACAATTTACATTATGCCTATTCCTCGATTTCTACACTGCAAAATGAGAATTACAATTTACTTTATGCATATTCTCCATTTCCCCGTAAACGGGAATTACAACTTACTTTATGCCTATTCCTCATTCACAACACCTTTACAAAACGGGAATTACGATTAGTGCCCCGCCTATTCCACATTTCAGGTCAACGGGAATTACGATTAGCGCCCCGCCTATTCCACGTTCATCCAATCACAGAACAACATGGGAATTACCATTCAGTGCCCGGCCTATTCCGCATTTAACAAATCAACGGGAATTACCATTAAGAGTCCGGTCTATTCCACGTGATCACATACTACTAGTGCCTATGGATCCATTACACTTACTAGTGTATATGTATAATAACATATCACACTACTTCTCGTAACATATTCTTAACTCTAATAACATTAAATCGTCTATCGCATCTTTATTCTCAATTGCTCCTTCCGAAATTATAATCGGCAAAGCATTTCGAATTCAAAGCTCAGAACTTACCCGAAACCGGATTCTAAATTAAAACCAAATCTTTAACTGTAACTGGAATTTAAAATAAAACCCGTATCGAATTCAAACCCAAATTCTGAAATTAATCTATACTGGGTCTAAACCCAACTTCCGGAATTATTAAATACCGGATCAAGCCCAAATACCGGAATTCCATTTACCGGATCAAAAACCCACTTTCGGAATTCTATTAACCGGATCCAAAAAGCCCACTTCCGGATTTCAAATACCGGATCCCAAAAGTCCACGGCCCATTCTGGAATTTAGTTCCACACCGGATCAGGTCCAAAACCGGAATTAATTCCATTTCCGGAATTCAAAGCCCAAATACCGGATTTAATCCATATACCGGATCCGGTCCACTTCCGGAATCCATTTCAATACCGGATCCGGTCCACTTCCGGAATCCATTTCAATACCGGATCCGGTCCACTTCCGGAATCCAAACCCAGTTCCGGAATTTCACTAATACCGGGACTTCGATTCTGGGTCATCGATTCACGTCAATTTAACTCAAAAACTCGTCTAAAAATTTAGATTGTTGCTCGTCTTAAATTCAATACAAAAATACCAATCATTCAGACAGATTATATATAACATCTGATTCAATTTTAACTTTAAAGCTTAATATGAAAAGATTAACTCACTTGATTGAAGATAAACCCACTTCTTCTGCAACAATCAAAATCCCAAAACAACTACTCCAAATCAAGTTGTACAAAATGGAAATCAGATTAGTTTGTAGATTCTATCTTACAAACTGAAATCACATCTACATAATTCTTTTGTGATTTTACCGAAATTTTCAGCTTGCTTTCTTCTTCTTTCTCTCTGCTTTCTTGACCGACTTCAGAAGGATTAGTTTGAGATATTATCTTAATCAGATACTTACCCAAACCTTAAGTATTCTCAACTTTCCATAAATGACCAAATAGACCCTCAAGTTCTAATTTTTAACCATAACATTAAACTTTGGTCAAAATACAAAATCAACCCTAGAGTTTATGTTCACAAAAAGTCCACAACTTAGACTAAATTACAATTCGATCCCATTTATATTAATTAAAAATATCATGGAAATTCAGGGTGTTACAAATCTCCCCAACTTGAAAATGATTTCGTCCCCGAAATCAAAGCTAGATACATAGATGAGGGTATTTGTTCTTCATATCCTCTTTTAGTTTTTCCCAAGCCACCTTAACACTTCTATGATGTTTCCACGGTGATACCTTTACCATTTCTCGCTCCCCAACTTGGAAACAACATAAAATTCTATTAGTCTCCTTTGGTTATTAATCAAAGCTCTACTCGTTCAGCCTCTATTGCTTGATCGGAATTTAAAAATCGAAATTCCCCAGTAAACTTATCTCTAAAACTTGATTATCAGGAGACAAACTAGTCCCTAATCGGGTTGGGTCACAACCTCTACTGAAGACTATCCTTTTGATTTTAGACCAATAGTGGATTCGACTATCCACCTTATCTGCTACTTGGTACCAGTTCATCTTCGAGAACACATCACCGCATTAAAATTTTCACCTGAAGAGCTCGTCAAATAAAATAATTCAATAACTGCTAAATCATCCCGCTTTTACTCAGGAATTTTCAAGGGTTGGAAGCTCTCCTTTACTATACCAACTATGAAAGCATCGTCCAAAAATAGTAACTGGTATAGTTAACTTTAATCAAAGATTAAAGTACAACAAAACAAGCTAGCACACTAATACATAACACACATGCATGTATATGATTAAAAAGAAATATCAAAAGTACACCCGTCGATTTCCTTAGTTCCCTTCACCATCATGTAACATACTCAGCCCTTTGATCTTGGGATATTGGGTTTCTTCTCTTGATTTCCACTCTTATTTAGCCTTGGGTAATCCCTTTGATAATGACCGGGTTGTTTGCACTCAAAACATGTCGGTCCTTGTATGGGACAGTTCCCAATGGTGTGACCGCTCTTACCACACTTGAAACATTCCAACCAAGTCACATGACACAGACCATAATGCTTAATTTTACATTTCTGGCACCGATTCAGCTGCTGACGAGGCTCAAAATAAGTGTTCTCAATAAAGGGTTTCAACCCATTCAGAGCTTCCGATCGACCTTCCCCTTTTCTTTTCTCTCCTACTTGAGCTTTCTCAGCTGTATCTTTTGCATAAACCTCTTCCATAACTTTGGCTTCTTCAATTGTCTCTCTCAACGTTGAAGCTTTAGAGTTTCGTACTCTCGACATCATGTCAGCTGGTAAGCCCTTCAGATAAGCTTTAATCTTTTCCTTCTCGGTTAGAGCCACATGCCCCACTAAATTCAGCTTTTCCATAAATGATTCAGTGTACTTCCGAACAGTCGAAGTACCCTTCTTAAGAGTCCGAAACTCTTCTTCAATTCGGTCCATTTCATTTTCATTACAATACTCTTCTAGAATCTTTTTCTTAAAAGACTCCCACGTTATAGCAGCCAAAACCGGGGCTGTTACTGTCGACGTCACAATGTTCCACCAAGTTAAGGCGTTGCCTCGTAACATTTGAGAAACAAACCTGACCTTCGATTCCTCATCGCATTCACAAGCTCGAAACGCCTATTCCATCTTCCTAAGCCAGTTCATACATGCTACTGGATTGTCTGCTCCAGTAAACTCTGGCGGTTTGCAACTCAGAAAAGTTTTATATGAGCAAACTCTCTCCACCCTCCTGTTTACATTTACTATGGGAATATGAAGTGGAGTTACCACACCAGTACTCGTCTCCGTTTGTCGTAGCTCAGTACTTCGATCATTCAATGCTTTCATAAACATCTCTGATTGTTGTGCCATTGTTGTATTCATCATTCGTATCAGATTCTCAATCATGCGAGATTCCATTGTAGACTCAGTTGTCACCGGATTAGAGGTATCGGTACTCGTTCTTTGTGTTTTACTATCCATTCCTCCTATTAGAGGTGGCCTCGGCGGACTTTCATGTGTTCCGAGCCCCCGAGCCCCTCAGATCATGCGATACATATCGCTAGTTTGTTTCTCCATCTTGTGACGAAGATTTATAAGTTCTTATCAAGCTTTAGAGTTTTGCTCAATTGACTGATAGAAAACGAAGATCTGCATAAGAGGATACGTTAGTAATACGATGTTTATTTCGAATGAAATTCTTAGTTGGGTCCCACGGATGGCGCCAAACTGTTAATGCAAAAAATTGCACTAAACTGTCTCATGCCGAAAATCGCATAAAAATACGATCTAAGGCTTGGTTTCGGACCTTATCAACTATTGATTGAACCATAGAAATAAACAAGGTAAATAACAAAGAAAATGTAGATGAAACAAGAGATTTTGCTGACGCGGAAAACCCCAAAACGAGGGAAAAAACTGCGGTCGACTTGTAGAAGTCGACAGTGCACTATAATCGCCAATCAGGGGCGAAAGTCATGTGGTAACAAGTGTTTTGTGTACAACAGATTACAAATAAATGTAAAAATGAACTTAGTCGTGTGATTAAACTAGGTGCCATGCGTAAATCGTGCGAAATAAGTTGTCGTCGTGCGAGACTTGCGTGAGCGATATGCACTCGAACGCTCTTGACGTAAAATTGTAGAAGAGGTTGAGTGTAGAAAAATCCCCCTCCACTTGAATGGTGAGCCGGCTCTTATATAGCTCTTGCCGGTATTAAATGTGCCTTGATGGCTTGCTTTGTAACTGCTGTAGGGTCTTTAATGCCATTAATAGCTCGTCCGTTACTGGCCGTTGTGCCATGAATGCCCGTAGACCTGCATTAATGAACAAAAGAAACGGCTGTCGACCATTAATGGTTAGTGTAATCGTAAGACCATCTTAAGTTCTGGACGTCGGTCTTATGGAGCATACGACCGTCGCCGAAATATAAGACCATGTATATGACTGTAAACGTCTCTGTTAGCTCCAATATTCTGAAATATTAGAAGTATTGAAAAATGGCCAAGTACAGAAGAACTTCCACAGAAGCTCTGCTGAGTGCAACAGAAGCTCTGCCGGGCATCTCAGAATAATCAAAGGAAGTTTGATCAAGAGTGATCAAAGACCGAGGAAACTACAGAAGGACGCTTTCAGAAGACCAAGACCGCAGAACCTCTGTTACCAATAACAGAGCCTCTGCGGACAACATCAGAAGATAAGGAACCAATAAGACTTCTCATAGAGGACCGAGCCACAGAACCTCTGCCACCCTTGACAGAAGCTCTGCAGAAGTAAACGACCAAAGACTCGGAATCCGGTGAAGACTACTTTACAGAGGAACCAGACCGCAGAACCTCTGTAACACATTACAGAGCCTCTATGGTCCTCTAAAGACGAGGAAGATATTTATAATATCTTGCTACTGTTCCAAGACCTGTTCATCAACTTGCATGGCAACTTGCCCTGTCCAACTTCAACACGTGTCAAACTCTGAATGGACTCAATAGGGCTTAGTACATAATAGACGTCTGCGCCATTTAATGCATTTACCAATAGTACATCTGCTCCATTAAATGCGCATGGCTCAAACAACTGTTCACACCATCCAGTTCACTATTCATGCCGTAAAAGGAACAGTGACCTACTTCATAGTCTTCTAAGAGTAGTATAAAAGGAAGTCTCATGTTGAGATCTTCCTAAGGACGAATACACAAGGAATCACTAATACTCTCAAGCTTTATTGTCAAATATCTTAGTGTTATATTCTCACACACACCAACAGTTCTTAATTTGTTCTTCGTGTTGTTATTATATATTGAATAACAGTAACTGTTCAAGAAATCCTTTTCATTCTTTACTGTTTTCTTTATATGTGTGTGTTCTAATCTATCAAACTTATCTGTTAGTTCTTTAAATACGCTTCCGCATCAAACCTTAAACCTGAACTAATAGATCTGATAATCTTGTTTAAAGCAAAACGGGAACCAACAATTGGTATCAGAGCAAAGCTTCGTTTTCAATATCAAGTGATCCTCGTTTAGACAAGATTTTTGATAGAAACTGTCTGTTCTTAACCTATACTTCATTCCTTCAAACAGATTATGTTTCACTGCCATTTTCGATTTATTCGATCTGGTAACATCCTAGAAACTGTTTCTTTCGTTAAAAACTTCATTCAATATGTCAAGACTAAAATTTAGTGCTGATGCTGATTTTCATTATTATTTCAAACTCAGCACAAATTTTAAGAAAATAATTCCTACTCTTGAGAAAGAATTAGAGGAAAGAAACAAGAGTATTCTTATTGACTCAGACAACATTGCCAAGCTTGAAGAATTAGGTAAACTCCTAAACTGTGAAAATCTTGAATTGAAAAGGAAACTATCTGAGTCAGAAGAGCTTTGTAAAAAGGAGAAAAAGAAGTTTGAGGAAATTAAGATTGTTTTTAAAGAAGAGAAGAAAAGTCTTGAGCTTAAGTGTCTAAACTTTTCTAAACTGATTTCCAACTTTGAAAAACTTATAATCAGTGAAAATGAAAAGTTTGGAAAAGAGAGAACTTTTCTTGAGACAAAGAATATGGAACTTTCTTTCAAAATCTCAAAATTACAGAAATCTCTTGAAAAAGAGAGGAAAGAGCAGGATTTTGAAAGAAAAGAATCTGAAAAGGTGAAGAGAGAAGGATTTCAAACAAAGTGTTTGAAAGACAAGTTTGAGAAGGAAAGAAAAGTCTTTAAAGCTGAAATGTCAAATTTAACAAAGAGACTATCTGATTTGTCAAACAAGATTATGTTGGAGAAGAGGTATAAATCAGAACTTCTAAGGAAGTTTGATTTAAACCTTAAAGAAAAAGATGTTTTAGCTAAAAGGCTTAAGAACCTTGTCTTAGCAAACTCTTGTGCTGAAAATTCAAATAATCTTGTTTACAAAAAGATGAAAATGGTTTGGAAAGTCAAAAACACTATTCCTGACAAAATTGCTCCAAAGCCATTTGTTTCTACTAAGGTTTCATATTTTCATTCAAATAAATGCCTTGATCTTCTGCTTCAATTAAGAAACCTTTTCTCTAAATCTTTCTGTGTACAAAATGGGTCATTACAAAAGAAAAATCCAAAGACCCAAAATGAGAAAGGTCATAGAAAGAAAGTTGGCAAACCAACAGAGATTGGCAAACCAGAGGACCTAAAGACAGCTCCAAATCCTAACAAAAAAGGACCCATTTGGACATGGGTACCAAAAGTTCTTTGATCTGTCTTGCAGGTACACGGACTTCTGATCATTACAGATCAGGACTCGCTCTTCAGAGGAGAAAAGGACTCCTAAACACATCAGTTTAGGACTCGCACTTTAGTGAAATAGACTCTTAAACAAATCAGTTTAAGACTCGAGCTTCATCAGAAAATGACTTCTGACCATTACAGATCAGGACTCACTCTTCAGCAAACAATGGACTCCTTAATACTTCTATTAAGGACTCAGGCTTCAAAGTTCACTATGACTCTTAAACACTTTGTTTAAGACTCATCCTTCAAAGGTTCTATACTTCACAGAGCCTCTGTGGAATTGCTCAGAGCCTATGACAATCTCCACAGAACCTCTGATGAGGTTGACCTATGTTCTGTGCATTATTTATCTCTATTGATTCAAGCATAGGTCAAGGGGGAGCAGAAGGAGACCTCAAATTGATCTACAGAGGTTGATCATTCAAGGGGGAGCCAAAGGAGGATTATGATCAACAAGAGTCTCTGTCGTCCAAACTAGACACTCTAAAAGGTATGTGTCGCACAAAATCTTTTTCCAAAACAGTTTTCCAGGACAAAAATTTCTAAATATGTCCTAAAAACAATGTTTAAAACCATAAAAACTTTGGATGATCAAAAAGTTTTATAAATTATTAGTTATTAGAAATTTCCTGTCACAGAGCCTCTGCTGGCTCTGGCAGAGGTCCAAAAAACCTCTGTAGGATAATTTCTCTCTACTAAAGATTTATCGATCCTCTCCAATGTTTTTCAAACGTTTTTGGTAAAAGTACAAGCTTCAAGAGATAAAAAGGCAGGTTTCAAACCACAGAGATCAATCCTACAGAGGTTGTTAGATCAAGGGGGAGCGAAAAAGGAGACCTTGCTGAATCTACAGAGATTCATAAGTCAAGGGGGAGCTAAGAATGCGACAGAAGAGATCACATTCGCCGATCAAAAAGAAATAGGTTGGTATCTCGCACTCAACCACAGAAGTCATAAACCACAGAGTTCTTTCAACCAAAGAACCTCTGTAGATCACTCAAATCATTTAAATGACTTCTGCTGCACAAAATCTTTGAGATTTACAATTTTCTAGGACACCAACTTTCAAATAAGTCCTAAATACATTGTTAAAACTGATCAAAAACTTGGATGATTAAAAATGTTTATAAATTATTAGTTATTAGAAATTTCCTGTCACAGAGCCTCTGCTGGCTCTGGCAGAGGTCCAAAAACCTCTGTAGGATAATTTCTCTCTACTAAAAATTTATTGATCCTCTCCGTGTTTTTCAAACGATTTTCATTAAAGATACAATCTACAGAGATAAACGTTTTTCAAAATCACAGAGCTTCTGTACACACAGAGCCTCTGTAAAGATTTCCACTTGGGAATTTCTGTATCTGTAACGGTAACTTTTCTATGGTGAAAATTTAAAACCCACGCGTTTTTCATTTAATGTGGCCGCCCACGACGTCTCGTCGTCACTGACATTGACGACGTGTCAAGTTTTCATTGACGTACATATCACGTCGTCACCACAGTATAAAACACAAATTCTATTAACTTTCTCACATTTTCACCGTTCCGAATTCTATCCGTTACCACAGTATAAAACACAAGTTAAAATCACTTTCAAAACTTTACTATTCTCTCATCTTCTCCGGCGAACTTGCTTATTTCTTTCTGAAAACCTAGAACTTTCAAACCTACAAATGGCTTCCAGTTCCAAAGTTGCTCACGTTTCACCAACGAACACTCCGACACCCTCTCCAGTGTGTCGACAGACATGACTCCGGCGACGAGGCATCCTTCGTACCCACTACCCACCTGCAACAATTTTTCTCAAATGACCATTTCGAGCAAACCCTTCCCATTAAATCGAACAACTGTTATCTTGTTCCTTCTCCTACGGCATTTGGCAAAGAACATGCCATCCTGCTAAACATCCTAGAGAACCACTTTCTTTACCCTCTTCTGAGCAAAACCGTTGAACAAATACCAGTACGTTACCTACATCAGTTTTGGCAATCTTGCCGTTATGACGCTGACACCGATTTGATCAGAGGCTACATTTCTAAACCTGACCAAAGTAAGAGCCTTGAACTGATGTTCAATCGCACCATGTTCTCATTAGAATTTGGCCTTCCAACAAGTGGACTCATGGGAATCAAAAAGTATGCACCCCAACCAACAAATGAAGAACTTGTCGACTTTCTGCACATGTTAGGGTACAACCAACAGTTGAAAAAGAGGAACGATTTCCGCAGAGCAAGACTACCCCCTGTGTGGAATACCTTATTCTCCATCCTAAATCGTTGCCTCACGGGCAAAATCGGAAGCATCGATCAAAGCTCACCTCAAATTCTCTCAATCATGTATGGTGTGTACTATGATCTACCCCTAGATTATGCCACCATAATGATGCAAGAGATCATCAACACCATCGATCGCAAAATCGCCTCCCAGAAAGCCAAAATGTCTGATCACAACTGGTTACCCCCTCTGCAGTTCCAGCGAATCCTCAGTGTACTTTTCGAACCCCTACTCCTTATCCAAAAATGGCCAATGGACAGTCCCAAACCTAAGCAATTTCCTATGTCCAAGAACACCCCTACAGAACATGAAGACGGCTACCCGCACAGCAGGCCACTGTCAAAGGTAATGTTAGGTTATGCTAGTGATAAGGAACTAGTTAGTGAGTACATACGCGTTTACAGAACTCCTGAACCCAGTTCTGTAACACCCCCGCGTATAGGAGTGCCAATAGGAGTAAGTATAATAGAGAGACTTACAGAAGAAGAATGGAAGATAAAGTTGGCTAAACACAAGGCCAACCAGAAGAACTTCAGAAATCTAAGGAAAGACCTTTATCCTTCAAAAAGGAAGTCTTCTGAAGAATCTAAAGAAAAGAAGAAAAAGGGAAAGAAATCCAAGACCCCTACAGAGGAACCACTTGCCTCTGCTATTCAACAACCCTCTGCCCCTCCCTCTTCCAAAAGAAAAAGGAAGTCAAAATCTTCAGAGGAGGGGGCACCAAAACCAAAGAAAATAAAATCAAATACGAAACCATCTTCTCCTCTGCAAACAATAACAGAAGGAATCGAACCACCTCTGCAAACTCCAATCTTCACAGAGCTTCTTGATTCACTTCTGCCAAGACAAGAGACTGCAGAAGAAGAGGTGCAAATAGGTTTAGAGGATAGGGTAGAAACGTATGGAGGAAAACAAAATGAAAAAGAAAAAGATGCCGAAGTTGCAGAAGGCACACATCCCTCAACCCCTCCCAGTGCAACCCACACATCTGACACCGCAGGTCTAGCTGCAGAAGGTGTCATTGAAATAGAGCAGCACAGCTCGATCCTTACCCAAACCAAACAGCCAGAAGTCACTCTTTCGACTTCTGCGCCCACAGAGAGACTCCTCAGAGAGACTCGCCTATAGTTCGTGATCCATCGCCCCAGATCACACTAGAACACCCTACAGAGGAATTCGTTTCCTCTGACACGCACAATAAAGGGCCAAAACTTCTTTCAGAGAGAAGTAGAGAGCACCATGACGAAGAGACTCTAGACAAGTCTCCGAGTCAACAGAAGAATATTCCGATACCCACCTCTGGAGTGGATTTGGACAATGTTCTTCACAGAACTTCTGTAGAGACTGAAACCCAGGTTTCTTCACGACGATCAGATGGAAATCCTTCCACCCCCAACGTACAAACAAGGGTGAACGAAGGTGTCCCAGGAACAGGGACTCACTTTGGAGAAGGAGTTGTTCCTCCAGAGGTTACCCAAGAGGAACATGTTACGAAGGATGAGTTCCAAGCCTTTGTAACCTCTGTAACTCAAACATTGAATGAGTTGCAAAGCTCATTCACGATTTTTTCAGATTCAACTTCAAACGCGCTTACGGGATTAAATACCAAAGTGGATACCTTATCCACAGAGGTTAAAACAGCCCTTGAAGAAATGAAGTCATCTACAGAAACTTCTGCTACTGCTGCCATCGCCTCTGCCACTAACATTTCCAAAACAACCGCTGCAGAGTTCGAGAAAAGTGCGACCAAAGCCTTCAAAACTTCGATCGCAATCTACTTTGAAACAATGAAGAAAAATGCAGCAAGGCAAGCAGCTCAAGACACCTGCAGAGCAAAAGTTGCTGCTAAAAGAAGGCAGGATGATCCTGATGATGGAGCATCTGGTCATCCTGAGGGGGAGAAAACAAAGGAAACAACGGAGGCTGCTTCTACAAAAACTACAGAGAAAACTGCAGAACCCTCTACGACAGAAACCCAGAAGGGAAAACAACAGAGGCAAAACACCTCTATCTCACCAGAGGATGCACCAACCACAGAACCTAAGGTAATCAATCTTGCATCCTCATCCTCAGAACAAACTCCACCCTCACCCAAAGAACCAACACCAACCTCACAACCAATCCTGCGCAAAACAAGAGTAAAATCGATAGCTCGAAAACCCAAAAGACCAAAACGCACTGCAGAATTCATTCTTCGTAGAATGGAATTTGTATCTTCTTTTCAATCAGCAAAGCGTTTTGACATCCCACCTCCAAGACCCGAAAACTCTTCACCAACACAGTCCTCACAACCCGAAGTATCAAAACCTTCAGAGGCAACAACCAAAACATCAGAGCATCCAACCCCAAAACCCACAGAACCTCCAACTGTCAAATCAACAGAGGTTCCACCCACACAAATCCAAAACCCAATATCTGAAACCTCAAAGCCAAAAGAAAAAGGCAAGGGAATAATGACAGAAGAAGAGCCAAAGAAGAAGATGCCAGTTGCTACAGAGAAATTGATGAAAGGTGCCTTTAATGCCTTCGTCACTCCTAAACCCGAAGAGGAAGACTGGGCATTCAACTTGAATCCTCTGTCAGAAAACACATCCCTGAATCCCACAGCTGAGGTAATAGAAGGTAGAGTAGCAGACATCACTCGAAAGATGGATGAGCTAAGGAGACCAATTCCAAGATCTACTTCAACCATTGAACAAATGGAAGAACAAGTCTACAGTTATCTCTACAGACAGCACTTCCAGAGCGATCTGCCAGCCCATGTCCGAGATCAGAAGCTAAGAGAGGAATTCGATGCAATCTTCACCTCTACAAAGTCAAAACCAGTCAATCAAGTTTACTCCATTCACAAAATAAAGAAGGTAATTTATTGCAAATACTCTAAAATGAGAACCTATCCTCATACGGTGTATACAATCTGGAAAGTCAAGAGGTCTGACAGATCAGAGAATCAATTCTCTGATGCTGATATCCGAAACCTCAATCCCTATGACTTACCTGACCTTCTGCAATGGACAAAAGACAACTTCAATGACGACTGCCACAAAAGGTCTTATCGAGTTCTCAGAAAGGCGATGCGTGAAAAGCTCCTAATCTACAGCATGCTCGACATTCAACTAGCCATCGATCTGGGCATAACTACTCTAAGTATCAGACCACCAGAGGATTTCTGCCCACCCAATGCCATACCCAATTCAATCATCAAAACTCCAAGGTACGGGTTAGTATTCAAGAATCCTGCTGATCAACTGAAACTGTTTGTGACAATGGACTGTCAAAAGTACACAACCCGTACTCTGAACATGTTAAGAAAGATACTAGAGGAGAATAAAGCAACAGAGCTTATGAACGAAGAATCTGATCTGATGATGATCAAAGAGATTGATGCTACACTCGGCTTACGAAATCTATGCCTCAAATTCTATGAAGAACTCAAGGAAGTAGGAAAAGACAACAGAAAGTTCGACGACTTCCCAAATGCAAAAATCTGAGTCTCTTCAAAGAATCTCTGTCAACGTTTATTTCTGTGTACTTAAATGTAAATGCCTCTGGCATAAATTCCAAAATGAATGAGATAATCTTCTGAGGTATTGTTTAACCTCTTCTTTACTTAGGTTAAAATGCATAAATTCAACCTTTTATTTTTCAATACTTAGGGGGAGATTGTTAGCTCCAATATTATAAAATATTAGAAGTATTGAAAAATGGCCAAGTATAGAAGAACTTCCACAGAAGCTCTGCTGATTGCAACAGAAGCTCTGCAGGGCATCTCAGAAGAATCAAAGGAAGTTTGATCAAGAGTGATCAAAGACCGAGGAAACTACAGAAGGACGCTTTCAGAAGACCAAGACCGCAGAACCTCTGTTACCAATAACAGAGCCTCTGCGGACAACATCAGAAGACAAGGAACCAAGAAGACTTCTCACAGAGGACCGAGCCACAGAACCTCTGCCACCCTTGACAGAAGCTCTGCAGAAGTAAACGACCAAAGACTCGGAATCCGGTGAAGACTACTTTACAGAGGAACCAGACCGCAGAACCTCTGTAACACATTACAGAGCCTCTATGGTCCTCTAAAGACTAGGAAGATATTTATAATATCTTGCTACTGTTCCAAGACCTGTTCATCAACTTGCATGGCAACTTGCCCTGTCCAACTTCAACACGTGTCAAACTCTGAATGGACTCAATAGGGCTTAGTACATAATAGACGTCTGCGCCATTTAATGCATTTACCAATAGTACATCTGCTCCATTAAATGCGCATGGCTCAAACAACTGTTCACACCATCCAGTTCACTATTCATGCCGTAAAAGGAACAGTGACCTACTTCATAGTCTTCTAAGAGTAGTATAAAAGGAAGTCTCATGTTGAGATCTTCCTAAGGACGAATACACAAGGAATCACTAATACTCTCAAGCTTTATTGTCAAATATCTGAGTGTTATATTCTCACACACACCAACAGTTCTTAATTTGTTCTTCGTGTTGTTATTATATATTGAATAACAGTAACTGTTCAAGAAATCCTTTTCATTCTTTACTGTTTTCTTTATATGTGTGCGTTCTAATCTATCAAACTTATCTGTTAGTTCTTTAAATACGCTTCCGCATCAAACCTTAAACCTGAACTAATAGATCTGATAATCTTGTTTAAAGCAAAACGGGAACCAACAGTCTCATAAGACCATATCTTAATACAAGAATGGTCTTATGAAAATGTCGTAAGACCAGGAGGAAAATGTCATAAGACCAGGTCGTAGGACCAGGATGTTGATGTCGTAAGACCAGGTCGTCAGGACGATATTGTCGCAGGACCAGGATGTTGATGTCGTATGACTAGGTCGTCAGGACGATACTGTCGCAGGACCAGGATGTTGATGTCGTAGGACGAAAATAAGGTTTTCCTGCGAAATAAATCCAGTAATAGTTCTACCTGTAGAGAACTAATTGTAGAGCATTGATGATAATAATGTTTGTAACGGTCGCGTATTAATTATAGAATTAAATGTTGGTCGTCGGTTACGTTTGATGCATTAATGAGATGAATCTTGTCATAACTCTTCCGTTACAAATGGGGCCGTCCATAAATACGTAACGGTTGTCAATTAATTAGGGTTTAAATAAGACAATTACCCAGTTGAGTTGTGTAAGTCCCATAATTGAAGCAACAATCAAGAATACTCCATAAATGTAGAATGGAGATAGGAAAGTAGATCATATTATTGAAGATCTCTACTCATAAGCGTTGAATACAATGGAGGGAGAATTTCTCAATTACAAACGTATCTCACAACTCACTGTAAAGTGTGTGTGATCACAAAATATCTCAAATGATAAAACTAGCCCAAGACCTTTATTTATAGGTCCATATTACAAGACATGGGCCCAAGCCCATTTAACTCTCATCAAACTCCCAAAGCCCAAAAGACTAATAAAGCTAATTACAATACATTTGACTTTCATTGACTTTACATGGACTTTATAAAACTTTCTATATAATTGGGGCTTTCTAGACCCAACAATCTCCCCCTAAAGTTTTATAAAGAAGGCATATTCAAATGATCTCCCCCTTGATTTCTTTGAAAACTTTAATGTTGCATATCTTCACGCCTTGCAAATCTATCCAAGCTCCCCCTCAAAATTTGCTCTTCTTCTTCACAAATTACAACTTTAAAATCGAATTCAATGTGCAATAAGCTCGACTGAAACCACCTCGGTTTATAATTAAGAATTCGTCCTTGAAATTTGAGTTGTATAACCATTAAGCTCAAGAGCTTAATCCATTAAGATCATAGGAGGGAGTGTCACAACAAACTTCACTAACTCAGCTTGGATCCACAAAAAAATAGAAGATAGAACATCATTCTGAAAATTGGGAGAAATATCGTGAAAAACGTTGCTTCGATCCAACAGCAATACACTGACTTTGACACAGAATCTGACCAATAAGCACATCGATTCAGAACAAACTCAAAACATGAAAAATGTTCATCTGTGTCTTAGGAATCCAGCGCATCTGAAATCGTCAAATTTGGAGCTTCGAGGAGGAAGTTCTGATCAAAATACGACAGGTGCGCAAAGCTGTCAAACAATTCTGAAATTGCACCTTTACTTCGAAATAGACTAAGTAAAAGTTTTGAGAAGACCACTCAGAATTCTGAGTAAGTCAATCAGAATTCTGAACATGAAGAACTTTCTAAAAAAAATTCTAACTCCAAAGTTCTGATTCCACACGATAAAGTTCAGACTATTGGAGTCAAATTTCTGATTAAGCTTCGAAGACTTAGTTCTGAAATCTCTTGAGCAAGCTCTGATTAACCTTTGATAGCCCACGATCTGACTTCTGAATTCACTGACTTAACCTTCTGAAGACACAAGCAACTTCTGAATTGCCTTGTAACTCTGAATCAACATAAACGAAATCTGAATGCCTTTGATTAATCTCTGATCAAACATGAATCAAATCTGAAGTAACGATCAGAATTCTGAATAACTTTGAAGTGGACTCTGAACATATTGGAATCTAAACTTGGACACTGATTAGACGAATCTGGGAAGTGGGAACACAACTGATCATGACCAAAATCTGATCAATAGGATCAGAATTCTGATTACACTTAATGCAACTCTGGACAGCCTACGATCTGAACATAACTCTGAATACGCTGCAAGTAATCTCTGATTACACAAGGCTTAAAATCTGGAAGCACAAAGTTGTACATTCTTTCAACAATAGCAGCAATTTTGTTATAAAAACTTTCTAAAAACGGACGTCAAGAATGATCTGATTAGGCTCAAACAACAGCTGCATTCAGCTGTCCTTAACAGTAACCAACAACAGCTTGATTAAGCTGTTTTTACAGCAAACAAACAGCCCCCGATAGCTTGCTATTTTCTTGTTTTAAAGACAACGAATAACAGCACAGTATAGCCCCAAAATTTGCACATTTTGACAGCAACTTGACATTTTTTCAGCTTATAGAGTCTGTTATAACTGACAACAACTTGTTGTATTCATAAACTTTCTGATTTGAATAGTCCAACAGCAATAAATTAGTTAAACACTTAGAATCTGTTGCACCTTTTCTTAGTCTGATTCACAATTTTGTGGACATTAACAACACTCCGAAATCTGGATATCATCACACTTGGAATTACAACTTTTATGAACAAAGGACTGCTGCTAACTTTCTTAATCTGAGCATAAGCTAATGGAGTTTAGGATCTGCTGCTGCATTTATTAAACTCACGACAACAGCAACAACAGTCTATTCATATTTTCTTGCTTACTCAATCCAACATCTCCAAATCGTGGACCCCACCAAAAATAACTAGAAGCATTATTGCAATCCATTCCTAGTGATATGCACATCATCCAATCACTTTTTGTTACAGCCACTGTTGGGAACTGAAGATATGCCAAGTATGGTTAGTACTGCTAAGTCTACATTACTACTGCCAGTTCTTCGTTACTACTGCTGGGCAAGGTTACTGCTGCTAGACGAAGTTAGTACTGCTAGATGAAGTTAGTGCTGCTAGACCAAATTACTACTGCTAGACATGGTTAGTACTGCTGAGCTGAGTTACTACTGCTTAAAGACTGTGAAGGTTAATACTGCTGAAGGTCGTTAATGCTGCTGAGCCAAATCATCATTAATGCTGCTGAGCCAAATCATCATTAATACTGCTGACTTGATAAGTTTGGTATGCGATACTGTTGGAGACAAATAAGGAATTGATCAAGATATGTTTAACGAAGATTCAGAAGATCAATTTACTTTTGATAGTTATCTTGTAATTACTTTTGTATAAATAGTATTGATAGATAGCTATTAGAAAATATGAAAGTGACGAAAACAGAAGATAGATAGTATACAGAATTCGATATTCATTCAAGAGTGAATTAACCTCAAGATCATAGATCCTATTTCTAGAGAAGTAGAAATCGTCTTGTTGAGCCTGTTCAACAAGATTGAGGTTTGGTGTAAAACTTGTGAGTAATAACTGTTTGATATATATACAGTTTATTGAATTTCTATTGATTGTTCTTTAATTGATTTAGAGTTCTATTCCGCAAGATTCTCTAAATTCTGTTTCTAAGAAGTTTAATTCTTGTTAAGAATCGATCCTGACAAGTGGTATCAGAGCATAGGTATCTTAGAAGCTATGGACAATTCAATGGATTCTCACAGTACTCTTGTTTCAAAGGTTCCCATGCTCAAACCCAATGAATTTGACATGTGGAAACTAAGAATCAAGCAGTACATTCTTCTTACTGATTATGCAATATGGGACATCATAGAAAATGGCCCATGTAATGAAGGAAAGATTGGAGCAGATGGAAAGAGACCTCCTCCCAAGACAGATGCTGAAAAGAAAGTCAGACAAACAGAGATGAAGGCCTTAAGCACTCTGCTTTTGGCTATTCCTAATGAGTACCAACATCAATCCCAACACTGCACAGATGCACAGATGTTGTGGAATGCTCTGGAGAAAAGATTTACTGGCACAAAGAGCACAAAGAGAAATCAAAAGGCTATTCTCAGGCAACAATATGAGAACTTCATGTCTGCAAAGAATGAGTCTATGACTCAAACTTTTGACAGATTTAACAAGTTGATTGGAGAATTAGCAACTGTGGGTGTACACATGGATGCTGATGATGTCAATAGAAAGTTCCTTAGATCATTGGGAGAAGAATGGACCATGTACACAGTCTCATTCAGACAGAATGACCAATTGGAGGACAAAGAGCTAGATGACCTCTACAATGATCTGAGAGTATTTGAGGCTGAAGTTGAAGCCAAGAAAAGGCCATCAGGATTTGTTTATAATGCTGCTTTATTATCTTCATCCTCTGATACTGCTGCTAATCCTGATTCTGTTAATACTGCAGGTTCTGTTAATACTGCTGGTGGAACCAATCAAGAGAAAACTACAGATTCTGTACTAGAAGCATTCTTTTCTAGTCATGTCCACTCTTCTCTAATCAATGATGATTTAGAGCAGATCAATGCTGATGATCTGGAAGAGATGGACATCAAGTGGCAGATGGCTATGCTATCAATGAGGGTGAAGAAACTCATCAAAAGGACTGGGAGAAACAACTTTTCCCAAAGAAGAGAAGATGGTGCAGGCTTTGACAAGTCCAAGGTTGAATGTTATAAGTGTCACAAGATGGGACACTTTGCCAGAGAATGCAGAAGTGGAGGATCACAGACTCCAAATGGAAACCAAAACAGAAGCTCCTCTCAAGCCCTTGTTTCTCAACAAGGAATGGGATTTGATTGGAGTGATCAAGCTGAAGAAGCCTGTCAGAATCAAGCTCTTATGGCAGAAGTATCTGATATTCCCACTGAGGTACAATCTAAACTCTGTTCTCAAGCTTGCATTGATGCTGTTAAACGATATAGGGATCACAATCAGAGTATGTGTGATGACCTTAAGAGGCTAGAGAAAGATGTGAAAGATTATGTTAGGATTGTAGAAAGGTTTGAGGAACAGATTAGAGCTTTTCAAGCTAATGAACTTCAACACCACTATGATACTAACTATTGGAAGTGGGAGAAGAATGAGTATGAGATTAAGCTGAAAGTGTCTGGGGAGGAGAATGAGAAGTTAAAAGAAGAGCTTAAAAAGGTTAAACTTGATGTTGAAAAGTTTACCTGTGCTTCTAAAACCATGGACACCATCATTAAAGCACAAATCCATGACAAGATGAAAGTAGGGATAGGATACAATACCACACCTCCACCCTACAATAACAACTACATACCTCCTAAGTCTGATTTGTTAGAGACCAAGGATAGAAAGGAACCTGAATTAAAGATTAATATAGATCCTTATGAAAAAGAAATAGTTGTTGAGGATGAGACTGACAAAGTAGACTCTGATGAGGAATGTGAGAGTCCATGTGTCAAGAACACTGAGATCAAAATGACTGAAGAGAAAAAGGAAGTTCATTACACACAGCCCAAAGTTGTGAACTCCAATATCTGTAAACAGTGTTCCTGCAGGAAGTCTAAAGAGAACAAGCCCCAAAAACATGATAATCAGAGGGGAAATCAAAGGAACTGGAATAACCAGTGGGCTATGAGACAAGGAGTTGACCTGAACAGAATCAACAGGCCAAAACCTTGTTTCATCTGTGGTAAGCTAAATCACTTAGCCAAACACTGTTATTTCAATCCTGTTAACCAAAGGTTTAATGCTCAAAGATCTTTTCAAAAACCTGGTGGTTACAGAAAGAATGGTGGATATAAAAAGTCTGCAAAGAAAAATGTGGCAAAGAAACAAGATAAACCCAAAAGCCACATAAAGAAAACGACTGAAAAGGAATGTGATACTATGTGGGTTCCAAAAAGCACTAAAAACAATACTGCTGCTAACAGTGTTAGTACTGCTAACACTGTTAGTACTGCTTCAAAAGTTAGTGCTGCTAGCAGTATTAATACTGCTAGTAATCATTCCAAAGTTAGTGCTGCTAGCAGTGTTAATACTGCTAGTAATCAGTCCAATGTTAGTGCTGCTAATACTTTTAGTGCTTCTTCTTCAGATAGTACTGCTGCTAGCAGTATTAACTCTGTTAATACTACTTCTAGCAGTGTTAACTCTGTTAATACTGCTACCTCTGTTAGTACTTCTGAGGTTAATACTGCTGCTCCCAGTATTAGTACTGCTAGCACTGTTAGTACTGCTGCAAGTGCTGCTACACCAATAATTTTGACAAAGTACTCCAGCACAGCAGTACCCAAATTTAAAAATCTCATCAAAACCAAGTGTAAGTACTTTGATGAGCAAGGGAGACCCAAGACCACTTCGGCTTGGGTTCCAAATAAAACTAACTGATTTATCTTGATGTGTAGGGCAACCAACAGCTCAAGGGGAAGAGCATTTGGCATGTTGATAGTGGTTGCTCCAGACACATGACAGGTAACATGGCCTGCCTCAAAAATTTCAAAAAGATTGATGGAGGACATGTTGCATTTGGGGATAATCCTGCTGGTGGAAAGATAAGTGGTAAGGGTGATGTTTCAAAGGGTAAGATGACCTTTGAAGATGTGTACTATGTTGAACAATTGAGATACAACCTGTTAAGTGTATCACAGGTTTGTGACAAGAAGCATAGCATATTGTTTACTGACTCTGAATGTATTATCCTTGCTCCTGGATACAAAGTGGTTGATGAAAACATGATACTTCTGAGAACTCCTAGGAAGGATAATGTTTATTGTTTAGATTTGGAAAGTGTATCATCTGATTCATCCCTAAATTGTTTAGTTTCAAAAGCTTCTTTGGATGAATCATCACTTTGGCACAGAAGGATGTGTCACATGAACTTTAAAACAATAAATAAACTTGTTAAGAATAACCTTGTAAGGGGTTTGCCATCCAAAGTCTATTCATGTGATGATCATTATGTTGCATGTCTCAAAGGCAAACAACACAAAACTTCTCATAAGTCCAAAGAGATAAACACTATATCAAATCCTCTTCAACTGTTACATATGGATCTGTTTGGTCCTACTAATGTGATGAGTATTGGCAAGAAATCATACTGCTTAGTTATTGTTGATGATTATTCTAGATTTACTTGGGTATATTTTCTGAGAACTAAAGATGAGACAAGTGGACTGATCAAATCTTTTATTCTCAAAATTGAAAACCAATCAAATCAAAGAGTGAAAGTCATTAGATCAGATAATGGAACTGAGTTTAAAAATTTTGATCTAAACACCTTTTGTGAAGAAAAAGGAATTGAGAGACAATACAGTGCTCCTAGGACTCCACAACAAAATGGCGTTGCTGAGAGAAGGAATAGGACATTGATTGAGGCTGCTAGATCTCTGTTAGCTGATTCAAAGTTACCAATTACCTTTTGGGCAGAAGCAGTTAATACTGCCTGCTATGTTCAAAACAGAGTTTTAGTTGTAAAGCCTAAAAACAAGACACCTTATGAGCTTTTCCATAAAAGGAAACCATATATTGGATTTTTCAAGCCATTTGGATGTCCTTGTACTATTCTCAATACCAAATCTCACTTAGGCAAGTTTGATAGCAAAGCAGATGATGGTTTTCTTGTTGGGTATTCATCTCAAAGTAAGGCCTACAGAGTTTTTAATACCTCTTCTAGAATAATTGAAGAAAGTGACAATGTCAAATGCAATGAGAACACACCAAATCCTATTGGTTCAGGTCCTAATTGGCTATTTGACATTGATTCACTCACTAATTCTTTGGGTTTCAGTGGTGATGTATATGCAGGACAGAGGGATACACCAACATCAGAACACAGAATCCAATCTGTGATATTTCCAATCCCTTCCATTGATCCTGTTGAATTCTGTGAACACCATGAGGAGACTGAACCTATTCAGAATGAAGAAGAGAGGAGAGCAGAGGAAAATCAGTCTTCAGGTTCAAATTCCAGAGAATCTGAGGTGACTGAAGAAGCAGAAACAAATCCAGAATTAAATGAGTCTAATCTGGATGAGGACTTACAAGAGGAGGCTGGTCATCCAACAAGAACTCAGAAAAATCATCCTCCTGAGTTGGTGATTGGAGATATTGCATCTCCCATGATGACTAGAAAGCAAAGCAGACTCCAAGAGTTGCAAGAGCAGCAAAATACAGTTAACACTGTTCTTACTTGCTTTCTGTCCCAGATTGAGCCCAAAAAGGCTTATGATGCCATGAAAGACCCAAGCTGGATAGAGGCAATGCAAGAGGAGCTGCTACAGTTCAAATTACAGGATGTTTGGGACTTGGTAGACCTTCCAAAAGGTCATAGAGCAATTGGCACCAAGTGGATTTTCAGGAACAAGAAGGATGACAGAGGGATTGTAATCAGAAACAAAGCTAGACTGGTTGCACAAGGGTACACTCAGGAAGAAGGAATAGATTATGAGGAAGTCTTTGCTCCTGTGGCAAGGATTGAAGCAATCAGGTTATTTCTAGCCTATGCCTCCTACATGAAGTTCAAAGTGTACCAAATGGATGTCAAGAGTGCATTTCTGTATGGAAGTATTGAGGAAGAAGTATATGTCTGTCAACCCCCTGGATTTGAGAATCCATTGCACCTTGACAGAGTATACAAGCTGAAGAAGGCTCTTTATGGTTTGCATCAAGCTCCAAGAGCATGGTATGACACTCTGTCTACCTATCTCTTGAAAAATGACTTTGAAAGAGGAGTAATTGACAAGACCCTGTTTATCAAGAGGAGAAAGAGAGGTACACTACTTGTTCAGATCTATGTGGATGACATCATCTTTGGATCCACCAATGATCAAATGTGTAAAGAGTTTGAAGAATTGATGCACAAAAGCTTCAAGATGAGTTCCATAGGAGAACTTACATTCTTTCTTGGGCTTCAGGTAAAACAGAGGAAAGATGGGATTTTTATTAGCCAATCCAAATATGTGAAAGACATCCTGGACAAGTTTGGTCTATCAGACTCAAAGCCAGCAAGCACACCAATGGAAACACATAAACAGATCACTGCAGATCTTGAGGGGGAGGATGTGGATGTCCATCATTACAGATCAATGATTGGATCTCTCATGTATCTCACAGCCTCTAGACCTGACATTATGTTTTCAGTCTGTGTTTGTGCCAGATTTCAGGTTTCTCCTAAGCAATCACACCTTCATGCTGTCAAGAGAATATTCAGATACTTAAAAGGGCAACCTAGATTAGGTCTCTGGTATCCTCATGAATCCTCTTTTGACTTGCTTGCATATTCAGATAGTGATTTGGGAGGAGCCAACATGGATAGGAAGTCTACTTCAGGTGGATGTCAGTTTTTGGGTACAAGACTAGTATCTTGGCAGTGTAAGAAACAAACCACAGTGTCCTTATCTACCACAGAGGCTGAGTACATAGCTGCTGCAAGCTGCTGCTCTCAGGTTCTATGGATTCAGAATCAGATGTTGGACTATGGGGTAACATTTCTTCACACACCAATCTTCATTGATAACAACAGTGCTATTAGCATTGTTAATAATCCAGTCAAACACTCAAAAACAAAGCATATAGAGATAAGGTATCACTTTATAAGAGATTGCAATGAAAAGAAATTAATTCAGGTTGCTAAAGTTCATACAAATGACCAGTTTGCTGATCTATTCACAAAAGCTTTTGATGTGGGTAGATTCACCTTTTTGGTAACAAGTGTGGGCATGATCAACCTAGAATAAATTTATGACTTTCTGTTTTTATACCTGTATTTCTTCATATATTTGGTGCTACTAACTTTCTTTCTCAGGATCCTCTGTTTCCCTCAGATTATCAAGTGCAGAAAAGTGTAAGTGTGGTTACTACTGCCTGTGCAGCGTTACTACTGCCAGTACAGAAGTTACTACTGCCTGTGTTCTAGTAGTTAATACTGCTTGTGCAGTTAATACTGCTCAGTAGTTAATACTGCTAGTGCAGTTAATACTGCTAGTGCAGTTAATACTGCTAGGTAGTTATTACTACTAGGTAGTTAATACTGCTTGGTAGTTAATACTGCTTGGTAGTTAATACTGCTCAGTAGTTAATACTGCTAGTGCAGTTAATACTGCTAGTGTAGTTAATACTGCTTGGTAGTTAATACTGCTAGGTAGTTAATACTGCTTGGTAGTTAATACTACTAGGTAGTTAATACTGCTCGGTAGTTAATACTGCTAGGTAGTTAATACTGCTAGGTAGTTAATACTGCTTGGTAGTTAATACTGCTCGGTAGTTAATACTGCTAGGTAGTTAATACTGCTCGGTAGTTAATACTGCTGTGTAGTTAATACTGTCCTGCAGTTAATACTGCTCAGCAGTTAATACTGCTTATGTCGTTAATACTGCTTTTGATAATCTAGGGCATATAAATACCCCTGTTTGCCCGCCCAAGTTCATAACGACTCTTCGCATTTACTTCTTCTCTCTCGTTCTAACCTAGTCTCCCAGAATCTCTGTGTTTTTCTTTTAAGAATCCTCAGGAATCATGGAGTTTGTGGATGAGCACAATGAAATAGCCATGCTACAGAAGCCGAAACAAGCTGCGGGATTCCACGATATAGTCGATTTTCTCAACTCCTCGCACATCTCCTATGCCCTAACGGTGAGCCCAACAATCTATATCGAACATCAGACACAATTTTGGGAGAATGCCACTGTTGGTTTCGAAGAAGGGCAGAAAACCATTCGAACAAGGGTTTGTGATAAACCCTTGAAAGTCACTGAAGAGGTTATTCGCATCTCTCTTCAGTTGAATGATGCTTCAGGTATATCTTCTATTCCTAATGAAGAACTCTTTTCTACTTTACAAAGAATGGGGTATGAAGGTCCCATTGGTGTTTTTAAATTCTACAAGTCAAATTTTTTCAACCAATGGAGATTTCTTGTTCATACCCTGATGCACTGTATTTCCAAGAAAACTACTGGATGGAGTGAGTTCAGCAGTCCCATTGCATATGCCTTGGTCTGCTTATCCACTGCCAGAAAGTACAATTTTTCAGCAATGATCTTTAATGATCTTGTATCAAACTTGGAATCCAAAAAGAGCTTTTACATGTATCCAAGGTTTGTGCAAGAAGTTATTACCAAGGAATTGATGGACTTACCTCAGTTTACTGAGGTATATGTACCCAAATCCCCTAAAGGGAAGGTTTTTTCAAATATGAAAAGACTTCCTAGGGACTCGGAAGGAGTTGACACACCATTGTTCTCTACAATGATGGTTGTATCCCACCCCTCTGAAGGTATGGCATCAGGATCAAGGCCCTCATTAGATCAACCCACTGATGACCAATCCCAACCTTCCATCTCAAAAGACATCCCTCAGTCCATTCTTGAACAACCAACTCCCACAATCACCAAAAGGTTTCAAAGAAGAAAGGTGCACAAGGTTCCTTCCCTTGATGTACCTACTCAGAGCCCTAAGCCTTTAAGCCCTCAGTTGGAGCATTCTCCAATTGAGAATATCAACAGGGAAACCACAGGGGTGTCTCCCAATCCCAAGAAGGTGGTCTCTAAGGAGAAGGATGACCATATGGGTGCTAAGGCTGCCACTACTTCTGCTAGCACAGAGAAGGACAGTGGTAACATAAATAAGACCTTCCCCATGGCAACTCTAAATGAGAAATCATTAGGAGGACCCAGGTGCCAAGAAACCAAGGGGGCAGGTAGTGCTTCTGCTAGGCAGAAGGCTTCTGCTAAAACTTCCAGTGATCCTTTAAAGAAGGTAAACACTTCTAAACAAGGTGAGGATAGATATAACTATGAGGAATTGATGGAAACCATAGGGAATATCAACTTGGATGTTATGGCACAAAAGAAAGAGATTGAGCAACTGAAGACTGTGGTCACCTACCAACAGTCTCAAATTGAGAAGCTCAAAAAGATGGTCACCAAGTTGCTGCACAAAAAGAAAAAGGCCCAATTTGTGCTGAGAAGAACTTCAACTGATGATGCTCCCAAAAAGGGGGAGTCAGAGTCAGAAGCAGAACTGAAAATGAAGGGTCCACAAATTGAGGGGGAGTCTGTTCACATAGAGACTGAGATGGAAATGGATTATGCACAGTTTAAGGGGGAGTCCAGTGCACAGAATAAGGGGGAGACAGAAAAGGTGGAGGAGATGATTAAAGAAGCAGAAACTTCAAAAGCAGCAGAAACCACAGCAGCAGAAACTGTTAATACTGCTGAGTTTGAACAAGCAGCAGAAACAGTTAATGCTGCTGAAGACCTAACAGAGAAAGAACCTGAAACTGAAGTAGCAGCAGAAACTGTTAATGCTGCTGACTCTAAGCAAGCAGCAGAAACAGTTAATGCTGCTCAATCTACAAAGAAAGCAGAAACAGTAACAGAGAAGCTTACAGTAGAAGAAGTGGAGGTTGCAGAGGCTTTAATCAAAGCCAAACATGATACACCTCCAACTGCCAAGAAACAGGAAGAACCTAAGGATGCAAAGATGGTTTTCAGCAGAAAGAGAACAAAGTCTGTGGCCACTAAAAAGAAGTGTGTAAAGAAGCAAAAGATAGAACCTGTTGAGAAGCCAGTGGTAGAAGAAAGAGAAAAGGAAGAAGTTGCCAAGGATGAAGGACAAGGAGATAGCAAGACAGGTCAATCCAGTAAGGCACAATCACTTAGCAATGAACAGTGTGACTTGTACATCACTATGGTTGATACTGAACCAATAAAAGTGACTCCATTAGACTCAAAGCCTCCTGAAATCAGTCACTGGGATACATTGATAGATGAAAGAAAGGAGTATATCAGACTCAAGAGAGCTGATGGGCAGTTTGAAGTCTACAGAACATGGGGACAAGCCATAAGAAGATGCTCAAGATCTGACCTGGAAGAGATGTTCAAAGTAGGCATGCAGATCTATGGCAACATGTTGACAGAAAGAGGTATGTCTATCACAAAGATGGTGTTAGAATACCTATGCCTAATGTTCAGACCAGAAGTAGTTCAGCACATAACAGCAAGACCTTTTCAAGCAGTAACCAACTGGATGCTCTATGAAAATTGTGGAGTGTATGTCATATCAATTGACAACACATATCAGGAGTATTATCTGGTGGATCAAATATATAATCACAGCATGAAAAGACTGAAAGGGATGCTACATGTAAAGTTGGTCTGCAACAAAGACTCTGCTATGGGAAGATTCTTGGTAAGGAGGATTGCAAATCAGAGTCTAGGTCTAAGTCCTAATCTGTGTGTACATGATGACTAAGTTTTGGAAGCATCATCTGAAGAACTTGACTTCTTTTCCTAAAAGTCAAGTTAGGGGGAGATTGTTGGGAACTGAAGATATGCCAAGTATGGTTAGTACTGCTAAGTCTACATTACTACTGCCAGTTCTTCGTTACTACTGCTGGGCAAGGTTACTGCTGCTAGACGAAGTTAGTACTGCTAGATGAAGTTAGTGCTGCTAGACCAAATTACTACTGCTAGACATGGTTAGTACTGCTGAGCTGAGTTACTACTGCTTAAAGACTGTGAAGGTTAATACTGCTGAAGGTCGTTAATGCTGCTGAGCCAAATCATCATTAATGCTGCTGAGCCAAATCATCATTAATACTGCTGACTTGATAAGTTTGGTATGCGATACTGTTGGAGACAAATAAGGAATTGATCAAGATATGTTTAACGAAGATTCAGAAGATCAATTTACTTTTGATAGTTATCTTGTAATTACTTTTGTATAAATAGTATTGATAGATAGCTATTAGAAAATATGAAAGTGACGAAAACAGAAGATAGATAGTATACAGAATTCGATATTCATTCAAGAGTGAATTAACCTCAAGATCATAGATCCTATTTCTAGAGAAGTAGAAATCGTCTTGTTGAGCCTGTTCAACAAGATTGAGGTTTGGTGTAAAACTTGTGAGTAATAACTGTTTGATATATATACAGTTTATTGAATTTCTATTGATTGTTCTTTAATTGATTTAGAGTTCTATTCCGCAAGATTCTCTAAATTCTGTTTCTAAGAAGTTTAATTCTTGTTAAGAATCGATCCTGACAGCCACTTTCAGATCCCTTTTTAATGCTCAAGCAACAAATTTCACACTACAACTTTCTGTTTTATTAATGGTAACTTGATTGATCAAATTAGTAGAACCAATTATTAACCGAACTTTGAATCTCCTTGAACTTCATCTTGAGGAAAGAATAGCCACTCCAATTCTTTATACTCAACAAATTTTCTGATCTTGAAAATTCACAAACATAATTGTAGATCATAGTTCACTGAAAGCTCTTCGAATCAAATCAAATGTTCAAAAATTGATTCGATTATAGAGAATAAGTCGATCTCCATTAAATGTTCTTAGAACAAAGATTGCAGAAACTTAAGTTTCTGATTGATCAGTTCAGAAAGTTGAATTTAAGCAATCAAAGATCTAAAACTCGTTTCAGATCTGACTTTGAACATGAAATTCAGTACCAAATCTCTTGTAGACATTTCATCGAGCAATTTGAGTGCAGAAACTGATTTAGAAGTAGATCTAGAACATCATACGTCTTCTTTTCACCAAGAACCATCAAGATCTATAAAATCTTCTTCAAAACTCAAAACCAATCTTCAAGATGAAAGAAATCACAGAAAAATTACCTTGAAATTAAGCACACGATTAAGAACAATCTTGAATCACCAAATCTTCAAATTAGATCTTGAATTCTTGAATTGTTGCGAAAATGATCGTATCGAATGTAAATTGATTCGATGTGGCTCTGATACCAATTGTAAGTCCCATAATTGAAGCAACAATCAAGAATACTCCATAAATGTAGAATGGAGATAGGAAAGTAGATCATATTATTGAAGATCTCTACTCATAAGCTTTGAATACAATGGAGGGAGAATTTCTCAATTACAAACGTATCTCACAACTCACTGTAAATTGTGTGTGATCACAAAATATCTCAAATGATAAAACTAGCCCAAGACCTTTATTTATAGGTCCATATTACAAGACATGGGCCCAAGCCCATTTAACTCTCATCAAACTCCCAAAGCCCAAAAGACTAATAAAGCTAATTACAATACATTTGACTTTCATTGACTTTACATGGACTTTATAAAACTTTCTATATAATTGGGGCTTTCTAGACCCAACAAGTTGTTTTTGGTTAACCATGACCAAGTGCCAGGTCTTGGGACAAGAGACATGACAGATGCAACATGTTTACTGGTGACAATTAACATACGATATAAGACTGACAACAGGAGACTGTCAACACAAGATCGACGACACGTAACTGGCGAAGTAAGACCAGCGACGTAAGACTAGTAACGTAAGACTAGTGACGGAAGACTAGTAACGTAAGACTAGTAACTGGCGACGTAAGACCAGCGACGTAAGACCAGCGACGTAAGACTGGCAACATAAGACCAATGACGTAAGACTGACGACATAAGACCAATGACGTAAGACAGGCAACATAAGACCCATGACGTAAGACTGGCGGCATAAGACCAATGACGTAAGACTGGCGACATAAGACCAAAGACGTAAGACTGGCGACATAAGATGTCTTTCAATAACCAACTGTCGTAGTCATTATCGTATGACAATAATGGGTATTATCCCTGTCGGTAGGAGGTATGACTGTCGTAGATATCTTTGGTTATTTGGGTAATCAATGTCCATGGGACATGTCGAGGGAATTTCCCAAGTCGGTCTAGGGTGTGATTTTTTACCCAAACAGATACTGTCCTTGATGAGGATTGCCGACAAATGGCCCCGAACCTGGATTGTTGGCGAATGGCCCTGACCTGGATTGTTGGCGAATGGCCCTGGACCTGGATTGTTGGCGAATGGCCCTGGACCTGTCTCGAATTGGGGCCTCATGATAGGTGCACCCATAGGTCAGGGACTATTCTGAGGACCAAAGGAATTGCCCATCGTTGGTGTTAATGCCAAAAATCGCACAAAAGTACAACTTGAGGTTGATTGTGGAGCTTAACAACTAAATAAAGGAATCGTTCGACAAAAGCGTGCGATAAAGACAAAAATGTAAATGAGACAGATAATTTTGGTGACGCGGGAAAAACTTCAACGAGGAAAAAACCCGCGGACGACTGTGGAAGTCGTCGCTGCACTATGGTCGCCAAACAGGGGCGATGTCCTTATGTTTCAGGTGTCGATCGTACAAAGATTACAATACAAATGAAGGAAAGACTTCGAAATGTAAAGTAACAGGTGTTTCGAATTTAAAAACTATGTGCGTCGTGTGTATAGTTTGTGTGTCGTGCGTAAAAACTATGCGTTGAGCGTGAGAGTCGTGCGTCGATGTCGTGCGTCGAGAGCGATCTGTTGTGAGAAAGTTCTTTTCTTCGTATGTTCTTGAGTACGTAGTGTGATTCTTGAATGCGGTGCAATGTGTGTGTCTCAATGATGATGGAACTCTATATTTGTAGCCTTCGGGTGCTTTGATTGATTTCTTGAATGCTTTACGTAACTGTCATAACGGACGTTGTCTTTTAATGCTGTTAATGGCCCTTTACTGGTTGTAGCCGTTGGTCACTAATGACGTTGACTCCTGCATTAAACACTGAACAAACATAACAGTCATAACGAACGTTAGTTGGTCGAGGTCGCATGGTCTTATGCGACGGTCGTGAGAACTAGACGACATCGTGGTCGAGTGTCGTGAGGTAAATAACATACGATTTGACTTTTAACCAAGGGAAAAAGTACTATAATTTTACCTTACTATGGGGAGGTAAAATAAGTGTTTTCCTTACTTTGGTCGTGGTCGAGACTTGGTGAAATTTTGCCCAAACAGTTTGCCCCCAAATTTTGAAAAAGTGGAGTGGCAAAAAAGAAGTTTTTTAAATTTTGCTTGTCGAGGTTATGTGTGACACCCGTCAACCAAGCCACTCAGGTTAGCAACTGAATAGTATAATACTTGTTTTAACAAGTAGGAATAACTCATTATGACTTAATTATGATGGCTAAGGGTTAGTTTCCTAAGAATTCCAACAGTACACTTAGAAAATCCTGCTACCGCACGGAACTGCTTAAGCTGTCTTTAAAATGCCGATTGGAACAGTAACATTTAATTTTAACAATATTAATAATAAGAGGAGTAAATATATAGTTTATATATATACCCAATTCTAAATCCTAAAACTTTATTTAACCAAACCAAAAACTAAGTAGATAAATGGGAATTAACTACCCTTAATCAATCTTTTTATAAAATTTCATAATATATTTATACTTAAGCCATATTAATTAAAACTTAAACAAAAAAAATAATAATATAAAAGCAGAATTTAGGGCCCCAAATTCGGCCCTTACATGACCCAAAACCCTCATTCAATAAAAAAAAAACCTCCATATTTTCAAGAACCCTTTCATTTTCCTATCAACCTCTCTCTCTCTCTACATTCAAACTCACCACTCTCTCTTCCCTCTCTAACTCCAGCCGAAATCAGCCCCAAGTCCTTGGTGAAAATCATCAAATCCTTGAAGACTTGAAGGTAATAATCCTCCCTAGTGTGAGTAAACTCATCTCTCTAGTATCCTACTTCTTTTCTTCTTGTTACTTGTAAAATTTCTCCTTCTTTCCTCACTTTATTTTGAAATCCTTGAGTTTCTGGATAAAGGGACCTTAATGTACCCTTTTCATGGTGGATTAATCACCAAAGACTTGTTATGTCAAACAAATGGTGGTAATCCTTAAGCCATACAACTAGAACTCAATGATATGATGTTTTAACTACATGCATGTCGGTTTTGTTACAATCTGAGATGTGTGAGTTCATGCATGAGTTTTTAAAGGACAAAAATAGATTTTCTTATCTAAGAACATTGTCAAAGTAGTGGTAAATGAGTGTTCAATCAAAGAACCAACCATATGAGTGAAAATATGGAGATAAAACACTCATTTTCCATGAATAAACAATTTTTAGTTTCTGGCAGATTACTTGCATGCATTTCTTTCGACCATATCTTGAAAAATACTTAACTAAATGATATGAATCTTTTTCTGGAACTTTGTTTATTGTGTTATGTTTTAAACCCAAGTGGTTTCATGTAAAAACGCGAAGATTTGACCCTTCATCTACTCATATCAAATTAAGTGTGCAAAGACAATCTGACAGAGAAAAATCTCTACTTTAATCAGTTATAAGTCTCTTAATATTCCACTAAAATTCTTGATTTTCCTTCTGGAAATTATTCTAATGAGTTATAACTCGAACAAAATTGGTTTCACTCAAAAATATTAAGATTTGAGGTCTCAAACACTCAAACCAAGACTGGTGTGCAAGAAATCAGAATCTGGCAGAATGAAAGGTCTAACTTAAAATCGTTGTATCTCCCTCAATATGTAACCAAAAATGATGAACTTTTTCTGGAAGATACTTTTATGAGTTAGGATTAAAACCCATTTTCAATCACTGGAAAATGTTGAGAATTGACCCTCCAAATGGACTTGACAAAAAGATGGTGCAGACTGTTTTGGTAACTGTGACACTTAAACTTAAGTGTAATGATTAAAATAGCTAACCAACTCTAAAAATGATGATAATTATGTCGAAAGTTCCCTAAGACATTAAATTTATACATATAAAAAGTTGGACTAATAAAAATTTCCATAAGATATTTAAAAATGACCATAAGTGGACTTAATATTCTGCCACCAGAAGAGTAAAACTCTAATTCAAAAGAAAAAGGGATGTGTAGAGTTATTAAAAGAAAAAAAACTTATAAATTGTAGAAATTGTCAAAACCATAAATAAAAACTATATATACATGTATATGAAGGTATAAATAATACCCTAACAAATAATAGATTTATAACAAACCGAACATTTTAAATCACAAGGTAAATGAGAAGTACGATTACATATGTAATTAATGAAAGTGTTCGTCATGAAGAAATATAAAACGTGGTAAAATGGATTAAATACTACTTATAACCTATAAATTTTATTATGTAACAACAAAATCCTACAAACCGTTTAAAACCAATAAATTACTAGAAATCGTCGACGAAAAATAATACTTAAACTTAATAACTAACACTAAGGCATTTTATAAGACATGATGGGCTAAGCAATGCTTTAGCCATAAGAGTTAGACCGAAGCTGATAATGTGTTTCACTTCCTTAGGAAGGACCTAGAATCGAGAAACTGTGCAACCGTGCGGCAACACTTGGAAATTCTTGCTGAACATCGTGAGTATTCATAGCCCCTTTTTACTCTTTTGTTACAATTTGGGGTGAAAAACATGATATTGAATTTCAAATTGATTGAATTATGCTATGAAATGTTGAACATTAAATTTAATTGTTTGTGCACTAAGGTATGTATACTTTTTGATGTGCTTGAGTTTTAAATGAAAAAGTCTCCACTTGTTAGACACTACTTATTAACTCATTATGAGCCAATGGTATTTGTGGGTAGCGCTATTTGGATTGACAACCCCACTTTAAGCTGACGAGCTAGAAGTGCACTTTACCAGTAACAATAATGGTCTTACCCATGTGGAGTTAATCCACCGCTGAGGTAGGACGTGAATAATTTAAGGGGCGTTGGTTTGTCGGAAGGTTTGGTAGTGGCTCAATGTGATGACACCATTGTATACTTTATACCTCGTGCAAATACTCGAACAACTGGTTACGTAAACTTCGTGTGAACAAACGTTTCACAATAACAATTTATGCATACAAATTTATTTTTTTGTGCATACGAAAACCTGTGAACTCACCAACTCTTTGTAGTTGACCCTTTTCTTTTCATCATGCTTTTCAGGTGCTAATAAGTAAGTGAAGGCATGTAGGGTGTATTTTGCATGATGACATCAGCATCAAGAACATTAAAACTTCTACTGTTAATTTTTGTATCCGACGTCTTCTTTTTGGAACAATTTGCTGAAAACGTTGTAATGTAATATTTTGAACTACTGTATCGAATGTTGTGGTTGGTGTTGACTGTTACCTTTTGAATGAAACCCTACGCTGTTATACCTCGTGTTTCCGCTTTAGCGGGGTGTGACCGATTTGGTATCAGAGCCTAAGGTTATAGAGAATGCCGGTTTTCTTATGGAAACCACAAACTATAACCCAACTATAATGCAAACTATTTTCAAAACGGTTTTCGAAATGATTGTCAAAATCTGAGGCATATTGTTAATATAGTTAAGTTGAGTGCCACATTATTATACCTCAATTAAACAAAGCCTGATAACCTATGTTTAATTCAGGTATGTATAATGGGAGACTCGAATTAGTTATACTGGAAGTATGCTTAAAATAAATTTTCTACTTAAACACGGAAGCATTATTTTTGTGTGTGCATGCATAAACATTGCATATCCTAGGCACTTACAATAGCACGCTTAGTAACTATGCATTAGGGATAGTTGTTAAGAAATGGTTCCAAGAAAGTGGCGTTAGTGAAAGATCTTTTTGACTACTTTCGATGATTAAAGTTGGAAACTTATTTTGGTGGCATGTAGCTGACTATTGGAACTCTAAGTACTAGGTATCTTTTAGAGAAAACATTTTGTTGTTTATTGAACCTATGTGATGGTTGAACCGTGTTTGTTTGAACCAAGTGTTTTGAAATCCATGATTATGAAGTTACTGTATGTTGCTATATTTATGTGCTCAAATGATTAGTTGTAGACATACCATATGATATTCATAACCTAGTTAAGTAGAACTTGTATCAAAAGTATGACCAAATTCCTATTTGATTCTGGAGCGGATAGGAGCTTTGTATCACTACAGTTTAGGCCAAAAATTAACTTGAAACCCAAAAGATGAAAGAGGTCTACGTTATCGAATTTGCTAATGGGCAGGAAGTTAAGGTCAGAGATGTAATTACGGATTGTACTTTAAACTTAGCTAATAAGAGCTTTAGTATAGACCTTATTCTGATTGAGCTAGGAAGCTTTGACATAGTCGTGGGCATGGATTGGCTATCCAAAAACCGGGTAGACATATGTTGTTCTGAAAAGATCATCTGTAACGTCCCAAAATTTCAAGGAAATTTAAAATTTTAATTAAACGTTTTATATATAAAAACTCATTAAATAATCCCAACATATTAATTGCAAAATCATAAATGTCATTCAAGTAGTCAGAAACCAGCGGAAACAATGTTCAATAAATAAAACCAATATCAGCCAGCTCATCCCGCGCGCCAGTGTGTACCCGTCACGCCTTAGAGCCACTCGTACCTGAAACCACAGTTTATTGGGAAAGGGTAAGCACGAAGCTTAGTGAATTCAAACACATGCGCATGTAGGAATTATATACACATCACTCCTACCCGCACATAAGCAACAACATCACAGATACATAAAACGAGTAAACATCTACAGGTAATTATGTATCCAACCACCTCAGTACCATCGAGGCCTCGGTCCCACCGAATTGTAATGTAACCAACACCTCAGTACCATCGAGGCCTCGGTCCCACCGAATAATAATGTAACAAACACCTCAGTACCATCGAGGCCTCGGTCCCACCAAATAATTATGTAACCAACACCTCAGTACCATCGAGGCCTCGGTCCCACCGAATTATAATGTAACCAACACCTCAGTACCATCGAGGCCTCGGTCCCACCGAATTATAAGGTAACACATTTAAACCAAGCATTCAAACCAATCAAATATTATACACCACAACAACTAGTTCGCATCACAAAGACAGTAGTACATGCAATCTATTATGACATGCATACAACCCCTAACTACACAGTGAGAGAACTCACCTTAAATGCGCGCCTAGCTTAATCAACACGAATCAAGCTTCACAATTACGGTCACTTTCCAGCACCTAAATGCATGTTAAAACGTGTCAATACGAGACCCGGACCCTATGACACGACACACGCTTAAACCGTCACTAAAGCTAATTTTCGTTCACACAAAACAGGTCTGTTCGGGACCTGTTTCGCCCCCCTTAAATCCAGAAAAATCCCAATATTATTTCATGACCAGAAATTCCTCTGAGTTGGGGTTCCAAGGACATATTATACGCCTCCTAACGATTTTTCTACAATTTATTATGAATTAAATACGAACGGTTACCAAAACTGCCAGTTTCGGTCCAGCCTGCATAAACAGTCCAAAACAGCCTAGCTACGGTTTAAATCAGACTTTCGGTAAAACAGGAAAAACCTTCCCAACTCGAATAGGGAACTATGGCCACCATAATCACCTCAAAACGAGTTACGAGCAGAAAGTTACGGCTTTCGCAAAACCGAGACAGATTCCAGAATTTTCACATGAAATGACGAACCGCAGAACTTGCGACCACTTTTTCTCCCAACTCGAGGCCGAACCAGTTTTCCGCTAAAACACAGAAAACGTGCCCGGTCCCGAGCTCGAAGCGTGGGCGCCAGTTTCGGCTCAATCGGAGTTACGACGGAAAAGTTATTGCCGTCACAAAACAGGGGCTGGACCATAATTTCGCATAAAAAAAACGATTTAAGAACGGTTCAAAGTTTAACTGTTCGGGTCAATCGATCAGTTCTAGATTCCACGACTAGGGTCACGGTTCCACGAGCTGGACGATTTCCAGCACCACCCACTGCCACCTCCGGCAGTGGTGGGCGGCGGCGGCGGCCACCGGCGATTTACGAAAACTTAACGAGGTGAATAAACGACACGACAAAACACAAAACCACACATCCTCCCCCGCACCGAACTCTCCCTCACGACCACCGCTGGTGGTTTCCGGCGGCACCCGCCGGCGGCAGCCATTGCTGTGCCGGCGGTGGTAGGGTGGTGGCGTGCAGAAGGCAGCGACAGAAAGACAAGGGAACGAGCTTTACCTACGATGACGACACAGCAGCGACGCCCCCTCCGACAACTCTTTCTTTCTCAAACCTTCCTTCTCTCGTTGGGCTCTCTCTCCGGCGAACCCGTGAAGACGACGCCGGCGCTGTAGCAGCTCCGGTCGACAGCAGCCGGCGATGAACTTTCTTTAGCCTCTCTCTTGCGATCGTCCTCTCTCTCTACGTCTCTCTCTCTCTCTCTCGTTCCTATTCTCGCTGCCGCACCACACACAAGGAAGAAGTCGCTAGGGTTGAGGAGAATCGGTTGGGTTGATTGGCTAACAAGGCAAACCGAAAACAAATATGGGATCCGGCCATGGGCCAAAAACCCATGCAAAGTATTTCCCAAAATGCACTCCTAGCCCCTCAACTCTCCTATCTCACAAATTGCACTTAAAAGACATTAATTTTAACATTTATGGTCCTTTTTGACACCATACACTAACCACTAACAATTAAAGGTAAACACTTAAATTAATTGAATAAATAAACAAAAACGTACCGGGACACGGGCTTTACAGCACTCCCCCGCTTGGATTAGACTTCGTCCCCGAAGTCCACGCCCGCAAACAGCTCCGGGTAATTCTCCCGCATCTCGGCTTCTGGTTCCCACGTCCATTCCGAACCTTTCCGGTGCTGCCACTGGACCTTCACCAATCCAATGACTTTGCTCCGCAGAGTCTTTGTCTTCCTCTCGACTATAGCTATTGGCTTCTCCACATAGTTGAGTCGCTCGTCAATCTGAATATCTTCAAGGGGAACTACTGCAGACTCATCCACCACACACTTCCGCAACTGAGAAACATGGAACGTGTTGTGGATCAGGCTCAGCTCCTCCGGTAGCTCCAATCGGTAAGCTACTTTCCCCACACGCGCGATGACCTTGTATGGTCCGATATATCGGGGACCCAACTTTCCCCTCTTGCGAAAACGGATTACCCCTTTCCAGGGTGACACTTTCAAAAGAACGTAATCCCCGACTTGGAACTCCAAGTCCGATCGTCTCTTATCGGCGTAACTCTTTTGTCGACTCTGCGCAGTGACTAACCGATCCCGCACCATCTGAATCATCTCCGTCGTCTTTAGCACAACATCGGTGCTCCCCAGCACTCTGTGACCAACCTCGCCCCAGCAAATGGGCGTCCGACACTTCCTGCCATACAACACTTCGTACGGCGCTCTACCGATGCTAGCGTGATAGCTGTTATTATAGGAGAACTCAGCTAGTGGAAGATACTGATCCCAACTACCACCAAAGTCAATCACACATGCTCGCAGCATGTCCTCAAGTGTCTGAATAGTACGCTCACTCTGTCCATCGGTCTAAGGATGAAATGCTGTACTGAAATGCAATCGCGTACCCATTTCATTCTGAAACTTCTCCCAAAACCGGGAGGTGAAACGAGTATCCCGATCCGAGACAATCGAGACTGGCACTCCGTGCCTAGTTACAATCTCTCGGATGAAAACCTCCGCGAGCTTATCCGCCGAGAAGCTCTCTTTAATCGCCAAGAAGTGAGCGCTCTTAGTCAGACGATCCACAATTACCCAGATGGTATCATTCCCTCGCTGAGTTTTGGGAAGCTTCGTGATGAAATCCATCGTAATCTGCTCCCACTTCCACACCGGAATCTCCAAAGGCTGCAATTTCCCGTGCGGTCGCTGGTGCTCCGCCTTGACCTTCCGACAGGTCAAACATACCTCCACACACTTGGCTACATCCCGCTTCATGCCGGGCCACCAATAGCCTTCCCGTAAGTCTCTGTACATTTTGGTAGCTCCCGGATGAATCGAAAACTTGGACTTATGCGCCTCGTCCAATAGTATCTGTCGGTTCCCACCGGTGAATGGGACCCAAACTCTACCATATCGGGTCAATAATCCTCGACTATCCCGTACTAATTTCGGAATCTCTCCCGAAACCCTCTCACGTTTTGCATTTTCCGCCAACACGGCCACCTCCTGAGCGACGCCTATCGACTTCAAAAGAGGTGCAACCACTGTCAACCGCTGACACAGACCCTTCAGCGATCCCCCAACCGGATGTCGGCTAAGTGCGTCCGCGACTACATTCGCTTTACCCGGGTGGTAAAGTATCTCGCAGTCGTAATCCTTGACCACATCAAGCCATCTTCGCTGTCGCATATTAAGATTTTGCTGATCCATCAGGTATTTAAGGCTCTTATGATCAGTGTAGATAGTACACTTGACACCATAAAGATAGTGTCTCCAAATCTTCAGAGCAAACACCACTGCTCCCAACTCCAAGTCATGAGTCGGGTAGTTCGCTTCGTGAGGCTTCAGCTGCCTCGAAGCGTAAGCTATGACCTTGCCGCGTTGCATAAGCACGACACCCAACCCCTGATATGAAGCATCACAATAAACCACCAAATCCTCCATACCCTCGGGCAAAGTTAACACAGGAGCCTCGCATAAACGCCTGCGTAGCTCCTCAAACGCCTTCTGCTGCTCTTCACCCCAACTGAAAGCTGCAGTTTTCTTCGTCAGTCGAGTCATAGGCAAGGCAATCTTGGAGAAATCTTGGATAAATCTTCGATAGTATCCTGCTAACCCGAGAAAACTCCGCACCTCGGTAGCACCGCATTACCGCTGAGATCTTGGCCGGATCGACCATGATACCGTTCTGATTCACGACATGTCCTAAGAATTGGACCTCCCGTAACCAGAATTCACACTTGGAGAACTTAGCATAAAGCTTCTCCCGCCTCAAAACATCCAAAACTTCCCGCAAAAACACCTCGTGCTCTTCTCTCGTCTTCGAATATACGAGAATATCGTCGATGAATACGATCACTGAGCGATCCAACATCGGGCTGCATACCCTGTTCATGAGGTCCATGGACGCTGCTGGTGCGTTGGTGAGTCCGAAAGGCATCACCACGAACTCGTAATGGCCATACCGCGTTCGGAAGGCCGTTTTCTCCGTGTCCTCACTTCGTACCCGCATCTGATGATACTCGGATCTCAGGTCAATCTTAGAGAACCACGAGGCTCCCTGCAACTGATCAAACAAGTCGTCAATCCTTGGCAGAGGATAACGATTCTTTACCGTAAGCTTATTCAGCTCCCGATAATCAATACACATTCGTTGAGATCCATCCTTCTTCTTCACGAACAATATCGGAGCTCCCCACGGTGAACAACTCGGCTTAATGAACTCTTTCTCGAGAAGTTCCTGCAACTGATCATACAGCTCCTTCATTTCCGGTGGAGCCAGGCGATAGGGTGCCTTGGCCACCGGAGCAGCACTCGGAATCAGATCGATTCGAAACTCCACCTGTCGTTCGGGAGGTATCCCCGGTAACTCGTCGGGAAATACATCGGCAAACTCCCTCACGACTGGCACATCTACGGCAGTCTTCTTCGCCTCATCAAAACGCGTATCTATCACATACGCCAAGTATCCCCGACCACTATGCTGAAGGTGTCTCCGAGCCCTCGCCGCGGAACATATTGCCGTAGTCCGCCTGGGCGAGTCTCCCTGAATCAACAACTCTCCCCCGCTTGGGGTTCGAACCCGCACTTGCTTGTGGCGACAAACAATTTCTGCATCAAACGCGTCCATCCAATCCATGCCCACAATCACACAAAGCTCTCGCATAGCTATCGGAATCAAATCTATGGGAAACCTCACACCCGAGATTTCCAACGTGCATCCCCGATACACATCCGTAACCGTCAAGGTTCGATCATCGGCAACCTCGACTACCAAAGGACATCCTAACCGTCCCACCACTCGGCCCAACCTCTCGCTAAAGGTGCGAGACACAAATGAATGAGTAGCCCCGCTATCAAACATTACAACCGCAGGCACCGAGTTAACTAGAAACGTACCTAACATACAATTAACAACAAATATATAAAAAAAACAAGGCATGAAAAGGAAGGACGAAAAGAAAGAGGGTGATAAAACATACCTGTCACCACCTTAGGCGTCGCTTGCGCCTCTTCCACCTTCAGCTGGTGGACTCTACCTCGGGCTGCCTCTGTCCCCGGCTGACCCGTACGACCGTCAGTGATGCGCAGTGGGGCATTTGCAGGAGCCCTCTGTGCACCACCCCCATCAGTTGCCCTCGCATTCGGACAATTGGCCCTCACGTGGCCCGTCTGCTTGCAGCTAAAGCAGATCATCAATGGCGACTTGCAATCCCGGCTGTGATGACCGGACTGCCCACACTTGAAACACCCGCCAGTCTTCTTCCCACCAGAATCCTTGGGTTTAAACCCACCACTCCTCGAACTTCCGCGCGAATCAGAAAACTTCGACTTCTTTTGCACCGCAGAGATTGGCGTCACAGCCTGTGCTGCCTTTCTCTTTTTGGCTTGGGTCTCTAACTCCAGCTCCCTTCTCCGGGCTGCGTCCATCATTGCTGACAAAGAAGCGTACGGTACCGTGCTCACGAACTCTCTGATCTCGGTACGTAACATATCTTTATACCGGGCCATCTCCATTTCCTCCGAAGCGGCATATTGAGGACAAAACAGCGCCATCTCAGTGAATTTCTTGTTCATCTCTTTAAAAGTCTCCGTGGTCTGGGTTAGCTCCAAGAACTCCTTCGCTATCCGCTCCATCTCTACCGGTGGCACGTATTCAGCACGGAAACGAGTAACGAACTCCTCCCACGTAAGGGTAGTACGCTCGGCCAGAGTCAGCGCTGAGGCGCACCAATCCTTCGCCCCATCGCGAAGCAAATTCACAGCAAAACGGACCTTCAGATTATCCGGGCAGCCGCAGGTCAAGAAGGCACACTCCATATCAGAAACCCAACGCATACTAACAATTGGGTTCGAGTCTCCCTTGAACTCCGGGGGAGAACAGGCAGAGAGATCCCGGTACTGGAACTCTCGATTACGGGGCTGTCCCCCAGCAGGCGGCGGAATTGCTGCAATGCGCTCCTCTAGCAGAACCGTCACCTGATCTTGTATGGCGGTGATAATCTCGGGGATTGCCTCCCCGACCGCATGCGCTACCTCCGCTGCAATCATCTCTCGGATCTGCTCCTCCGTGATCCCCGCCTCAGTTCGCGGCTCAGTCGCGTTGCTCCTCCTAGTGATGGCCATTCTATAAAGAAGAAACATACAACGAGTTATTAGTACCTAATAACTCATATCAACAACACTCACGCTCAGCTCCTTGGATTCCTCGCGACTTTCCCGACTCGAGCACTGATCCTGTGCTTCCGGTAGTAGGAGCTCTACTACTACCTTCCACACCTATCATCGCTCGTTCCGAGTCCCATCCCGAGGGGTCCAAGTAGCTTCTCGCCGCAACTACACACATATGCCCGCCTATACTCACTCTTCCTAGCTCCCTAGGAATTTCCATCCCAATCACTACCCTTGCTACTAATGAATCCTCACTAATCATAAAAAGTGGCCTCGCGAATACCCGATTACATGCAGTGCAAAACAAATAGACAGTCGAATACAAGATTCTATCCTAGAACGGTTGGACTCAAACAAGAGCTGCGCAATAGAACTAAATCGAATATTCTAAGGCTATAAGTCTCTTACTGCATACAACCTAGAGGGCATTCACTTAGTAACCTATCATGATTAACATAAACTCCTAATAGCAAGCAATTCAACATACCGCATAGTGTCAACAACAGGCAATCTAGCATGCATACTCTATGATCTAGAAAGCAATAAAACACTAAGCATTGTACCTTTCCCTTCGGCTCCGGCTGACTGTACACACTGCGCCCTCGATCACCGTTCCTCGAACGGGTTTTTACTTTTTCTTTTATTTCCAAAAAGATTTAATAAAGAATTTGAAAATTTCCCAGCCGCAACTTGAGATCAAACACACCGAGGTGCGTTTGATTCACTCAAGCTGTGCTCTGATACCAAGTTGTAACGTCCCAAAATTTCAAGGAAATTTAAAATTTTAATTAAACGTTTTATATATAAAAACTCATTAAATAATCCCAACATATTAATTGCAAAATCATAAATGTCGTTCAAGTAGTCAGAAACCAGCGGAAACAATGTTCAATAAATAAAACCAATACCAGCCAGCTCATCCCGCGCGCCAGTGTGTACCCGTCACGCCTTAGAGCCACTCGTACCTGAAACCACAGTTTATTGGGAAAGGGTAAGCACGAAGCTTAGTGAATTCAAACACATGCGCAGGTAGGAATTATATACACATCACTCCTACCCGCACATAAGCAACAACATCACAGATACATAAAACGAGTAAACATCTACAGGTAATTATGTATCCAACCACCTCAGTACCATCGAGGCCTCGGTCCCACCGAATTGTAATGTAACCAACACCTCAGTACCATCGAGGCCTCGGTCCCACCGAATTATAATGTAACCAACACCTCAGTACCATCGAGGCCTCGGTCCCAGTGAGAGAACTCACCTCAAATGCGCGCCTAGCTTAATCAACACGAATCAAGCTTCACAATTACGGTCACTTTCCAGCACCTAAATGCATGTTAAAACGTGTCAATACGAGACCCGGACCCTATGACACGACACACGCTTAAACCGTCACTAAAGCTAATTTTCGTTCACACAAAACAGGTTTGTTCGGGACCTATTTCGCCCCCCTTAAATCCAGAAAAATCCCAATATTATTTCATGACCAGAAAGTCCTCTGAGTTGGGGTTCCAAGGACATATTATACGCCTCCTAACGATTTTCTACAATTTATTATGAATTAAATACGAACGGTTACCAAAACTGCCAGTTTCGGTCCAGCCTGCATAAACAGTCCAAAACAGCCTAGCTACGATTTAAATCAGACTTTCGGCAAAACACGAAAAACCTTCCCAACTCGAATAGGGAACTATGTCCACCAAAATCACCTCAAAACGAGTTACGAGCAGAAAGTTACGGCTTTCGCAAAACCGAGACAGATTCCAGAATTTTCACATGAAATGACGAACCGCAGAACTTGCGAAAACTTTTTCTCCCAACTCGAGGCCGAACCAGTTTTCCGCTAAAACACAGAAAACGTGCCCGGTCCCGAGCTCGAAGCGTGGGCGCCAGTTTCGGCTCAATCGGAGTTACGACGGAAAAGTTATTGCCGTCACAAAACAGGGGCTGGACCATAATTTCGCATAAAAAAAACGATTTAAGAACGGTTCAAAGTTTAACGGTTCGGGTCAAGCGATCAGTTCTAGATTCCACGACTAGGGTCACGGTTCCACGAGCTGGACGATTTCCAGCACCACCCACTGCCACCTCCGGCAGTGGTGGGCGGCGGCGGCGGCGACCGGCGATTTACGAAAACTTAACGAGGTGAATAAACGACACGACAAAACACAAAACCACACATCCTCCCCCGCACCGAACTCTCCCTCACGACCACCGCTGGTGGTTTCCGGCGGCACCCGCCGGCGGCAGCCATTGTTGTGCCGGCGGTGGTAGGGTGGTGGCGTGTAGAAGGCAGCGACAGAAAGACAAGGGAACGAGCTTTACCTACGATGACGACACAGCAGCGGCGCCCCCTCCGACAACTCTTTCTTTCTCAAACCTTCCTTCTCTCGCTGGGCTCTCTCTCCGGCGAACCCGTGAAGACGACGCCGGCGCTGTAGCAACTCCGTCGACAGCAGCCGGCGATGAACTTTCTTTAGCCTCTCTCTTGCGATCGTCCTCTCTCTCTACGTCTCTCTCTCTCTCTCGTTCCTATTCTCGCTGCCGCACCACACACAAGGAAGAAGTCGCTAGGGTTGAGGAGAATCGGTTGGGTTGATTGGCTAACAAGGCAAACCGAAAACAAATATGGGATCCGGCCATGGGCCAAAAACCCATGCAAAGTATTTCCCAAAATGCACTCCTAGCCCCTCAACTCTCCTATCTCACAAATTGCACTTAAAAGACATTAATTCTAACATTTATGGTCCTTTTGACACCAAACACTAACCACTAACAATTAAAGGTAAACACTTAAATTAATTGAATAAATAAACAAAAACGTACCGGGACACGGGCTTTACATCATCCGAATTCCGCTACCAGAGGGTAAAACACTCGTCGTACATGGAGACAAGTTCGGAAAGAACTTTAAGTTAGTGACGTGTATGAAGATGCGGAAGTACTTGAAAAAGGAATGCATCGCATTTTTGGCTCATGTCATAGTCAAGGAAATCGAAGAAAAACGCATTCAGGATTTTCCTGTGGTTCGGGATTTTCCCGAGGTGTTCCCGAAGGAGCTACCAGGACTACCCCCGTCAAGACAAGTCGAGTTTCACATCGACTTAATTCCTGAAGCTGCACCTGTGGCTAAGTCACCGTACCGATTGGCCCTATCAGAAATGCAGGAATCGTCAGGACAACTCCAGGAGCTGCTCGACAAAGGACTTATAAGACCTAGCTCTTCGCCATGGGGTGCACCAGTTCTTTTCGTTAAAAAGAAAGATGGATCCTTGCGGATGTGCATCGATTATAGAGAACTCAATAAGCTAACTATCAAGAACCGAAACCCTCTTCCCCGAATCGACGATCTGTTCGACCAACTTCAAGGTGCTACCTACTTTTCAAAAATTGATCTTCGATCTGTATATCATCAAATGAGAGTCCGTGAAGAGGATGTTCCCAAGACAGCGTTTAGAACTCGATAAGGCCATTACGAATTCCTGGTTATGCCTTTCGGGCTAACCAATGCACCAGCTTCCTTCATGGACTTAATGAACAGGGTTTGTAGACCGTACCTGGACGAGTTTGTGACAACTGTCAAAATTGCGTTCAGGTTAGAACTGCACTAAATATATCAGATACAGTTATTTTATGTCACACTGTCTAGTTTTAGCACTAAACCCGACAGAGTAGGGGAAAATTAGAATTTGCATCTAAAATCCCTCAATTTAGGAAATTATCCATACATCTCATAAAATGCCTACTAAAAATATTCATACACTTATATATGTATATGTTTATATATATACAACCTACAAAAATAAATACTAATAATTCAACTAGTTTATTTATTTTTACCAATTAAATTCAATAATTCAACTAATTAAAAGATTTAATTAAAATTAAATTAAACACAACTTTAAACACCATCATTTTAACCAAACCCACACTCCACACCCTCTCCTTTCCCCTCTCCCAAAACCGGCCACCCCTCCCCCCTAACCCCTCCCTCACTCCATAAATACCCCCCTAATCCCTCATTTCTACTTTTCACTCATTTTCTCTCAACTCTCTCTAAGAGTTTACTCTCTTTTCTCTCTATTCTATCTTCTTCAAGGCTTCAAAGTCCAGCCCCAAAAACCTCAAGAAACTCAAGGTAAAATATGCTCCTAACATCCTCTAATCATCTACATACATGCATCTTTCTCATTTCAAGTTTATCTTCCTCAAACTCTAGTCTTTTCACTTTGATTTTGCTAAGACAATCCTTGGTATCCTAATGTTTGTAGATTCATCACCATGACACTTTGCATGTCATGGAAAGTGTGATGAATCCATCATCAAACCCATATTAGTGACCCAAGAACGTCTTACTTGAATGTCTTCACAAAAGCTCAAGAACATCAAGTTTTAAAAAAAAATGTCTTGGTTAGATGGTTTGCATAAACTCATTGCATGTTGATTTTTGTAAATAAAAAGCAAGTTTTCAGCTGAGAATAATCATTTTATGTGTTAAAAATCGTGGGTAAACAAAAAGAACAAAATCTTGGAAAGAGCCAATGGAAAAATAGCATTTTTTTCAAGGAGCTATTTCCAACAGCATGCTGTCAGATTTTTACACTGACTTTGCATGCCCATATCTCTCTCAAAAATACTCCAAATAGATTGATTTCTTTTCTGTAACTTTGTTTTACGAGTTATGAATCAAACCCAACTGGAATCCTTGAAAAACATTGAGTTTTCGACCTTCAAACAGTTTACACAAAAACAGTGCGCATCAGCAGCATTTTCTGTCACTGTTTACGTCATGTTTTATTTCATTCACTTATGTTACTCTAAAAATCATGGGACTTATGGAAAAGGTTTTCTAACACATGGAAGTACTTAGCCATAAAATACCAGAACCAAACGACCTCTGTAGTATTCCAAACAGTAACCACAAGTGACCTCTAATTCTGACTTCTAACAACTATATCATAATATAGCTATATGCTATCTCTTGACACTTTTTCTCACCTTTGGTGATGAAATGGTGGTATATTTATATATATGTACTATATATATATACTTACTTATCCTAACCTTTATTTATTTACGCATTTTACTTACGCTCTAACAATCTAACATATTGTTATGGACCCTTTTCATCATTTCATGATGAAATTGTGGCATTTATATGTGTAATATATATGACCTAACATCTAACTTTATTTACATACTATACATATAATCCTATTTATTGACCCTTTCGTCATTTGTCACGACAACACTTCGGTAATCTCGAACCATCATATGTAACATTTCATCTTGAAGTTGAACTATTGATATCAAAGAACCTATAACAACATACAAAATATCAACAAAGGCATTTTATGATGAATTGGATATTTAACCGACCAAAGTCTAGAACTTAGAATCTTACTAGTGTCCTTACGTTCGTAGGATCGGAGTAGGATCGCCTCACGGAACACATTACGCACTTTTGGGAAACATCTACGCAATCCACCGTGAGTCTTCATAGCCCCTTTTACTGTTTTACATATTTTTGGGGTGAAAAGCATGTTACAACTTTATTGGATATCCACTGTTTTATTACCGAAATACTATGCATGTTTAACACTCTACGGTACGTATGCACATGTTAAAGCTTCTAAGTTATGCTATCATACAAGAAAGTCCCTACAATTTTACATTACCTCATTAACTCACGAGTGAGCCATGATGATTATGAATAACGTTATTTGGTTGACCACCCACTTACGGTAAAGTAAGTGCATAATTGTTACAACGCATGTTAGTGATAGAACATGATTTCGGGGCATACAACACAAGGTCAAGAGGTTTGGGTAATGGCTTAGCTTGCTACCTCTGAGGCATTACATTATATATACCATGAGCATGCAAAACAAAACGAAACTTTACAACCGAGAGTTGTACTACGATTTTGAAAGTACGAAACTTTACAACTTACACTAACGTTTTTAGTGTGTACAAAAACATATGAACTCACCAACTATTTTTAGTTGACACTCTCCTTTACATGCTTTTCAAGAAACAACAAGTAAGGATGCATTCTAGAAGGCATCACATTAGCGACTTCCAGCTTATTTCATCATGTCAAGTTTACTTTTGTTATTTTGGACAAGATGTATTTCTAAAAACACGTTGTAATTGTATTATTTTGATATGATGATTGTGTGTTGTCTTCTACCTTAAGCTTTTGAAACATTTAGCTGTGACATCCCGTGTTTCCGCTTTAGCGGGGTGTGACAGAAGTGGTATCAGAGCTAAAGGTTATAGAGAACATCGGTCTTTCATTTGAAAAACCCAACTATAACCAAAAGTCCAAAATTGACATGCGCATAACTAAACCTACTACTAGTATAACTAAGTCTAGAATGGTATTGATGGACTTTAATTAAACATAGCTTGATCACCTATGTTCGATTAAGGAAGGTTAATGCGAGACTAGAAATGGTTATAGTAGGAGTATGTCGATTTTTACTTGCACTCTCTAGGAGCATGCTTAGTGTATAGACATGCATAGAGTAGACATGCCACTCATGCGATTAGTTACTAAGTACACTTTTGCTTCAGTTTCACTATGTCGTCATCGTCAGCACCGTCTTACACTCCCGCTTCGTACTCGGCCGATGCACCGGAATACTCCACCGGACGATCTCAAGAAAACCCGCCTAGCAACCAAGAAGAGGAGAACTACAACAACACGGACTCAGAAACCGAGGTGTCTAGTGAGCGAGACCCTTACGAAGGACCTAGAGTATCACCGACCACGGTGTTACCCCGACCCGCTCCGGTAATTGTGCAACCATCATACGGAGGGCTTCGCATTCGGCAAACAGCAAGGAAAAGTGTGCCAATCCCGAGAAGAGTCACGCTAACAACTCCACGCCCGGTAGCACCGGAACCAACGAGAGTGGTCCCCGGCGTGCCAATTGGGCGCATGACCGAACTAGCAATGGCGAGGGATCAACACATCAGAGCAATGACAACCGAATTACACGGGTGTCAAGTGAGAGTGACTCATCAAGCCCAAGTTCTAACGGAACTTGTAGAGCTTACACACCAACTAGCTATCGTATCAAGCCAAGCTAGAGATGGCGCAAAGATGGCGAGGGAAATGGCATCGAGGTCACAAGCGGCGAGCTCGGTAGTAGTTATGGGGTTGTTGATGTTGATGTTCTTGCTTGTGCTCGGGGCATATTTGGGGTAGTATGAATGGATCATAACGTGTGGAAGGACCTTTTGGAAAACCGTTCTTTTATTTCTTGTCACTTTAATTTACATTGTATTTCCGAGTAAAATTATGTGATACCGGTGTACGATACACACCGGAAATTTTGTAAACACTCGGCATTTAATGGAAGCCCTTTTGGGAAGTTTTAGTCAATTTGTCTATTTACTCTATACTTTACTTTATTGCTCAAATATTCGAATGAAAACTTGCTGATCTTAAACCTTTGGAAAAATATGAGTTCAAACATTTGTACAAACTTTAACCAAAACAATTTTTGAAAATGTGTTTTAGAATCATGCCTCCAAGAAGGTCTACACGTCACACGGAAGATACCCCCGAAAACCAAACGCCTGACATAGCACAAATCATCGCACAACGCATCCAAGAAGCCATACCTAACATCGTCTCACAAGTAACCGCCGACATCAATGCGATCCCAAGGAATCAAGGAGGCAGTGGAGGAGATCTGGGTAGTAACAGTACCGGATGTAACTACAAGACTTTCATGTCCTGTAAGCCCAAAGAGTTCTACGGAAAGGAAGGTGTCGTAGGATTGCTTTCGTGGATCGATAACATGGAGTCGGTGCTCCATATTAGCAAATGCTCGGAGGACCACAAGGTGGAATATGCTACATGTCAACTCCAAGGTAGGGCACTAACTTGGTGGAACATCCAGCTTCAAACCCGTGGAAGGGAAGATGCCTACAAGCTCACATGGGAGGAGTTCAAAGAGTTGCACATTGAGGAGTACTACCCAAAGAGTGAAATCCAGAAGCTAGAAGTTGAATTCTGGAACCATACTATGATCAGAGCTGACATAGATCGATACACAGCTCGTTTCCACGAACTTGCGAAACTGGTACCTCACATGGTCACTCCCGAGAGTAAGAGAATTGACCGATACTTATGGGGACTAGCACCGGGAATCCGAGGAATGGTTACCTCGGCAAAGCTGACCACAATCCAAGAGGTTGTATCCATGTCAACTACTTTAACGAACGATGCTGTGAGAGCAGGAACTCTGTCATCTGGTACTGCTAGCCATAAGAGGAAGCCAGAGTATCAGTCAGGAAAGAAACCCTTTGGTAGTGCAAGTAAGGATAGGAGCGTTGCAATAAACATCGGAGTAAGCACAGAGGACCCGGGGCAATACAAGGGTTCACTCCTTAAGTGCAACAAGTGCAACTACCATCATGAAGGAGCCTACGTCATTTGTGACAACTGTAAACGGCTAGGTCACTTCACCAGGTTCTGTAAAAGTGAAAAAGGACCCCATGAAGGTAGAAGGGCATGTTTTGAATGCGGAAGTCCGGATCACTACCGGAATACCTGCTCGAAGTTTGGAAGGAAACCGAACAATAACAACAATGGGAACCGGGCGAGACAAGCCAATCAGGGAAATCACGGAGGTCAGGCTCGAGGACGGGAATTTGTCATTGGAGCTGACGAAGCACGTCACGACCCTAATGTGGTGACAGGTACGTTTCTCCTAAACAACCACTATGCATCAGTATTATTTGACACTGTAGCGGATAGAAGTTTTATTTCATTGGAGTTTAGACCACTAATTAACTTGGAATCTAGGAGGATGTCGAATGCTTATATTATTGAGGTTGCTAATGGTCACAAATTTGAGGCTAAGGATGTAATCTTAGATTGTACTTTGAATCTAGCTGATAAATTATTTAGCGTTGATCTTATTCCTATCGAATTGGGGAGTTTTGACATAGTTATAGGCATGGATTGGTTATCTAAGAATCGAGCGGAGATTTGCTGTTTTGATAAGTCGGTTAGAATACCTTTGCAAGACGGAGAAACCCTAGTGATACAAGGACACAAAGTTGGAAGAAGCTTAGAGATGGTGTCAAGTATTAAGGTTCGTAAGTATTTGAGGAAGAAATGTGTTGCATTTTTGGCACTCATAGATGAGAAGAAGTCCAAAGAAAGGCGAATTCAAGACATTCCCGTGGTAAAGGATCACCCGGAAGTGTTTCCCGACGATTTGCCTGGACTTCCCCCGTTTAGGCAAGTTGAATTTCAAATTGACCTTATACCCGGAGCAACACCTGTAGCTAAGGCACCCTATCGTTTAGCACCTGCCGAAATGCAAGAGTTGTCAAGCCAACTTCAGGAATTGTTGGACAAGGACTTCATTAGGCCAAGTTCTTCACCTTGGGGAGCTCCAGTTCTGTTCGTTAAGAAAAAGGATGGATCGTTTCGAATGTGCATCGACTATAGGGAATTGAACAAGTTAACGATCAAGAACCGATATCCTCTACCTCGAATAGACGATTTATTCGACCAGTTGCAAGGTGCAACGTATTTCTCTAAGATTGATCTTCGATCAGGTTATCATCAATTAAGAGTTCGAGAGGAGGACATTCCTAAGACAGCCTTTAGGACACGTTATGGACACTATGAGTTTTTGGTTATGCCTTTCGGTTTAACCAATGCACCAGCAGTATTCATGGATTTAATGAACAGGGTATGCCGACCATACCTTGACAAGTTTGTGATAGTGTTTATAGATGACATTCTGATTTACTCTCGAAGTAAGGAGGATCACGAGCAGCATTTAAGCGTAATTCTAGAACTTCTTAAGGAACATAAATTGTACGCCAAATTCTCTAAGTGCGAATTTTGGATTAGAGAAGTACACTTTCTTGGGCACGTAATTGGAGAAAAAGGAATTCACGTAGATCCAGCTAAGGTGGAAGCTGTTAAGAAATGGGAAGCTCCAAAAACCCCAACAGAAATTCGTCAATTTCTGGGTTTGGCAGGTTATTATAGACGATTTATCGAGAACTTCTCAAAGATTGCTAAACCACTCACAACACTGACCCAAAAGGATAGTAAATTCATTTGGGGAGAACCACAAGAAAAGGCGTTTCAGTTATTGAAGAAAAAGTTGTGCAATACACCAATTCTGGCGTTACCGGAAGGAACCGATAACTTTGTGGTATATTGTGACGCGTCGCATCAAGGATTAGGTTGCATGTTAATGCAAAAGAACAAGGTGATAGCATACGCTTCGCGACAACTAAAAGTTCATGAGAAGAACTATACCACACACGATTTAGAGCTCGAAGCTGTGGTTTTTGCTCTAAAGATTTGGAGACATTATTTGTACGACACTAAGTGTACCATTTTTACAGATCATAAAAGTCTTCAGCATATTCTAGACCAGAAAATGCTAAACATGAGACAAAGAAGATGGGTAGAACTACTCAGTGATTACGATTGTGATATTCGTTATCATCCAGGTAAGGCCAATGTAGTGGCTGATGCCCTGAGTAGGAAGGAAAGGACAAAACCTTCACGTGTACGAGCAATGGGAGCACTGGTACAAACAAGCATAAAGACTTGAATTCTTGAAGCTCAGACCGAAGTAATGAAAACGGAAAATCTGAAGGACGAAACCCTTCACGGTATAGAAAGCAGATTTGAAACTAAGGTTGATGGAGTACGTTATTTCAAGGACAGAGTTTGGGTTCCAAAAGCGAACGACATACGGGAGACAATCCTGCATGAAGCCCACAAGTCACGATATTCAATTCATCCTGGTGCGGATAAGATGTATAAGGATTTAAGGGAATATTATTGGTGGCCAGGAATGAAGAAGGATATTGCCTAATACGTAGGAAAGTGTGTAACATGCTCAAAAGTCAAAGCTGTATATCAGAAACCATCTGGTTTGCTTCAACAACCAGATATTCCCCAGTGGAAATGGGAACAAATAACCATGGATTTTATAACCAAATTGCCAAGAACTTCCCGAGGGCACGACTCAATTTGGGTTATAGTAGATCGATTCACGAAATCTGCACATTTCCTACCGATTCGAGAAGATTACAAAATGGAAAAACTGGCTCAGATCTACATCAAGGAAATTGTTACGCGACATGGAGTCCCGATTTCTATCATATCAGATAGAGATAGCCGTTTCAGATCTCAATTTTGGCAGTCACTTCAAAGAGCATTAGGGACGCAATTGAATTTAAGTGCCGCCTATCATCCCCAAACAGACGGCCAAAGCGAGCGAACCATTCAAACGTTGGAAGACATGCTTCGAGCATGCGTGTTAGACTTCGGAGGAAGTTGGGATAACCACTTGCCATTAGTTGAGTTTTCCTACAACAATAGCTATCACACCAGTATCAAGTGTGCGCCATATGAAGCACTGTATGGACGCAAGTGTCGATCACCTCTTTGTTGGTTGGAGATTGGAGATAGACAATTGTCTAGTCCAGACATTGTACAAGAAACCACCGACAAGATCACAATCATCAGGGATAGACTCAAAGCAGCTCAAGATCGTCAAAAGAGCTATGCTGACAACCGTAGGAAACCGCTAGAGTTTCAGATTGGAGATAGAGTATTTCTGAAAGTATCCCCTTGGAAGGGAACTGTCCGATTTGGAAAACGAGGAAAGTTGAGCCCTCGATACATTGGACCCTTCAAAATCACCGAGAGAATCGGACCAGTAGCATACAGGTTGGAATTGCCAACAGAACTAAGTGCTATTCACAACACCTTTCACGTATCCAATCTGAAGAAATGCCTAGTCAACGAGGAAATAACCGTACCTTTGGAGGAAGTCCAAATCAATGATAAACTGTGCTTTGTAGAAAAACCAATCGAAATACTTGACCGAGAGGTCAAGCGTCTTAGGCGAAGCAAGATTCCAATAGTGAAAGTTCACTGGAACACAAGGCGTGGGCCTGAGTACACATGGGAACGAGAGGATTACATGAAACATAAGTATCCTCACTTATTTGCTAAACAACAGGTTACGGACGAAAGTTCTTGAATTTCGGGACGAAATTCTTTTAACCGGGGGAGACTGTGACAACCGTCAAAATTGCGTTCAGGTTAGAACTGCACTAAATATATCAGATACAGTTATTTTATGTCACACTGTCTAGTTTTAGCAGTAAACCCGACACAGTAGGGGAAAATTAGAATTTGCATCTAAAATCCCTCAATTTAGGAAATTATCCATACATCTCATAAAATGCCTACTAAAAATATTCATACACTTATATATGTATATGTTTATATATATACAACCTACAAAAATAAATACTAATAATTCAACTAGTTTATTTATTTTTACCAATTAAATTCAATAAATCAACTAATTAAAAGATTTAATTAAAATTAAATTAAACACAACTTTAAACACCATCATTTTAACCAAACCCACACTCCATACCCTCTCCTTTCCCCTCTCCCAAAACCGGCCACCCCTCCCCCTAACCCCTCTATCACTCCATAAATACCCCCCTAATCCCTCATTTCTACTCTTCACTCATTTCCTCTCAATTCTCTCTAAGAGTTTACTCTCTTTTCTCTCTATTCTATCTTCTTCAAGGCTTCAAAGTCCAGCCCCAAACACCTCAAGAAACTCAAGGTAAAATCTGCTGCTAACATCCTCTAATCATCTACATACATGCATCTTTCTCATTTCAAGTTTATCTTCCTCAAACTCTAGTCTTTTCACTTTGATTTTTCTAAGACAATCCTTGGTATCCTAATGTTTGTAGATTCATCACCATGACACTTTGCATGTCATGGAAAGTGTGATGAATCCATCATCAAACCCATATTAGTGACCCAAGAACGTCTTACTTGAATGTCTTCACAAAAGCTCAAGAACATCAAGTTTTAAAAAAAATGTCTTGGTTAGATGGTTTTCATAAACTCATTGCATGTTGATTTTTGTAAATAAAAAGCAAGTTTTCAGCTGAGAATAATCATTTTATGTGTTAAAAATCGTTCTGTTGGCCCAGGTAGTATCAAAACAAAGTATGTAATAAGAGTTATATATTAAACATAATGAATTGTTGTTTTTTGCTTACAATACATAAACCTATATATACTTGTTGAATGGTTACGAGTGAACCATTGCAATGTTTCGATGGTGGTGTTTGGTGATAACCGCCACCCTTTCATATGGTGGCTAACGGTTGTGACTTTTGACCAACCATTGCACCACTTAAATTTAATCTAATTACATAATAGTACAACACTAACTTCTAATTACATACTAATACAAATCATGTCCTTCAAGTCTTTGGTGTTTAACTAAGTCAATGGTTAATTTCCAATAGGGTAAACGAAAAGAACAAAATCTTGGAAAAATAGCATTTATTTCAAGGAGCTATTTCCAACAGCATGCTGTCAGATTTTTACACTTACTTTGCATGCCTATATCTCTCTCAAAAATACTCCAAATAGATTTATTTCTTTTCTGGAACTTTATTTTACGAGTTATGAATCAAACCCAACTGGAATCTTTGAAAAACATTGAGTTTTCGACCTTCAAACAGTTTACACAAAAACAGTGCGCATCAGCAGCATTTTCTGTCACTGTTTACGTCATGTTTTATTTCATGCACTTATATTACTCTAAAAATCATGGGACTTATGGCAAAAGTTTCCTAACACATGGAAGTACTTAGCCATAAAATACCAGAACCAAACGACCTCTGGAAGTATTCCAAACAGTAACCACAAGTGACCTCTAATTCTGACTTCTAACAACTATATCATAATATAGCTATATGCTATCTCTTGACACTTTTTCTCACCTTTGGTGATGAAATGGTGGTATATTTATATATATGTACTATATATATATACTTACTTATCCTAACCTTTATTTATTTACGCATTTTACTTACGCTCTAACAATCTAACATATTGTTATGGACCCTTTTCATCATTTCATGATGAAATTGTGGCATTTATATGTGTAATATATATGACCTAACATCTAACTTTATTTACATACTATACATATAATCCTATTTATTGACCCTTTCGTCATTTGTCACGACAACACTTCGGTAATCTCGAACCATCATATGTAACATTTCATCTTGAAGTTGAACTATTGATATCAAAGAACCTATAACAACATACAAAATATCAACAAAGACATTTTATGATGAATTGGATATTTAACCGAGCAAAGTCTAGAACTTAGAATCTTACTAGTGTCCTTACGTTCGTAGGATCGGAGTAGGATCGCTTCACCGAACACATTACGCACTTTTGGGAAATATCTACGCAATCCACCGTGAGTCTTCATAGCCCCTTTTACTGTTTTACATATTTTTGGGGTGAAAAGCATGTTACAACTTTATTCGATATCAACTGTTTTATTACCGAAATACTATGCATGTTTAACGCTCTACGGTACGTATGCACATGTTAAAGCTTCTAAGTTATGCTATCATACAAGAAAGTCCCTACAATTTTACATTACCTCATTAACTCACGAGTGAGCCATGATGATTATGAATAACGTTATTTGGTTGACCACCCACTTACGGTAAAGTAAGTGCATAATTGTTACAACGCATGTTAGTGATAGAACATGATTTCGGGGCATACAACACAAGGTCAAGAGGTTTGGGTAATGGCTTAGCTTGCTACCTCTGAGGCATTACATTATATATACCATGAGCATGCAAAACAGAACGAAACTTTACAACCGAGAGTTGTACTACGATTTTGAAAGTACGAAACTTTACAACTTACACTAACGTTTTTAGTGTGTACAAAAACCTATGAACTCACCAACTATTTTTAGTTGACACTCTCCTTTACATGCTTTTCAGGAAACAACAAGTAAGGATGCATTCTAAAAGGCATCACAATAGCGACTTCCAGCTTATTTCATCATGTCAAGTTTACTTTTGTTATTTTGGACAAGATGTATTTCTAAAAACACGTTGTAATTGTAATATTTTGATATGATGATTGTGTGTTGTCTTCTACCTTACGCTTTTGAAACATTTAGCTGTGACATCCCGTGTTTCCGCTTTAGCGGGGTGTGACAGAGTTCGTGATCGTGTTCATATATGATATACTAATTTATTCGCAAAGCAAGGAGGATCATGAGCGACATCTAAAGTTGATACTAGAATTGCTCAGAGACCAGAAATTGTATGCAAAGTTCTCCAAATGCGAATTTTGGATTCGAGAGGTACAATTTCTTGGCCACGTGATTAATGAGAAGGGAATTCATGTATATCCGGCAAAAATTGAGGCCATCAAGAAGTGGGAAGCCCCGAAAACCCCGACAGAAATTCGCCAATTTCTCGGTTTAGCAGGCTATTATCGGCGATTCATTGCAAATTTCTCAAAAATTGCGCAACTACTAACGACATTAACCCAAAAGGATAAGAAGTTTATTTGGGGAGAGAAACAAGAAGAAGCATTCCAAACAAATAAGCATAGGTTATGTAATGCACCGATTCTGGCATTGCCAGAAGGCGTGGAGAATTTCGTAGTCTACTGCGATGCATCACACCAAGGATTGGGGTGTGTGTTGATGCAGAAGGACAAGGTCATTGCATATGCTTCAAGGCAACTTAAGGTTCATGAGAAGAACTATACTACTCACGACCTTGAGTTAGGAGCCGTAGTGTTCGCACTTAAGATTTGGAGACATTATCTTTACGGCACGAAATGCACCATCTACACCGATCATAAAAGCCTTCAACATAACCTTGACCAGAAAATGCTTAATATGAGGCAAAGAAGATGGGTTGAACTGCTTAGTGACTATGATTGTGAAATAAAGTACCATCCAGACAAGGCTAATGTGGTAGCCGACGCACTAAGCAGGAAGGAAAGGGTGAAACCGTCAAGGGTACGAGCAATGGGTGCGTTCATTCAGATGAGTCTAAAGACACAAATTCTTGAAGCTCAAGAAGAAGCATTGAAAGCAGAGAATTTGAAGGACGAGACCCTACATCACTAGGAACTTAGATTTGAAACAAAGTCAGATGGGGTACGCTACTTTGAAGACAGAGTTTGGATACCAAAGGTTAATAACCTAAGATCAACAATTTTGGATGAAGCCCATAAATCAAGATATTCGATTCACCCAGGAGCTGACAAGATGTACAAAGACCTAAAGGAATACTACTGGTGGCCGGGAATGAAGAAAGACATCGCTTTGTACGTAAATCAGTGTTCAAATTGTGCAAAAGTAAAGGCCGAACATCAGAAACCATCTGGTCTATTACAACAACCCAAGATTCCCCAATGGAAATGGGAACAAATAGCTATGGATTTCGTAATTAAGCTACCCAGGACCAGGAAAGGGCACGACGCAATCTGGGTTATAGTGGACCGACTTACGAAATCTGCGCATTTTCTTCCTATTCGGGAAGACTACAAGATGGAAAGGCTTGCACAAATTTACGTCAATGAAATCGTTATGCGACATGGAGTTCCTATTTCCATCATCTCGGATAGAGATAGTCGTTTTACGTCACGATTTTGGCGATCACTCCAGAAAGCGTTGGGTACACGTTTGGATTTGAGCACTTCCTACCATCCTCAAACGGACGGTCAGTCAGAAAGAACCATACAGACGCTAGAGGATATGTTGCGTGCATGTGTGATAGATTTTGGTGGATGTTGGGATACTCACCTACCATTAGTTGGGTTCTCCTACAACAACAGCTATCATACCAGCATTCAGTGTGCACCGTATGAAGCCTTATATGGACGCAAGTGTAGATCCCCACTTAGCTGGTTGGAAATTGGCGACAGACATTTGACTAGGCCCGAAATCGCTCAAGAGACTACTGACAAGATCTCAGTTATCAAGGATAGACTTAAGGCCGCAAGAGATCGTCAGAAGAGTTATGCTGATAACCGCAGGAAGCCATTAGAATTCCAAGTGGGTGATGAAGTGCTTTTAAAAGTATCGCCTTGGAAAGGATTAGTACGCTTCGGAAAAAGAGGCAAGTTGAGTCCGAGATATGTTGGCCCGTTTGAAATAATTGAACGGATTGGCCCAGTAGCATATAAACTTAATTTACCGCAAGAGCTGAGTGCCATCCACAATACGTTCCATGTGTCAAACCTTAAGAAATGCCTAAGTGATGAATCATTGGTTCTACCTCTAGAGGATATTCAGGTCAACGAGCGATTACACTTCATAGAAGAACCAATTGAAATCCTCGATCAAGAAGTCAAACGAACAAGACGTAGTAAGATCCCGATTTTAAAAGTTCGTTGGAATTCGAGGCACGGACCTGAATATACATGGGAGCGAGAAGATCACATGAAACGTGAGTACCCTCATCTATTTGCAAAGGATCAGACGGGAGATAGCAATCAACGAATTTCGGGACGAAATTCTTCTAACAAGGGGAGACTGTGACACCCGTCAACCAAGCCACTCAGGTTAGCAACTGAATAGTATAATACTTGTTTTAACAAGTAGGAATAACTCATTATGACTTAATTATGATGGCTAAGGGTTAGTTTCCTAAGAATTCCAACAGTACACTTAGAAAATCCTGTTACCGCACGGAACTGCTTAAGTTGTCTTTAAAATGCCGATTGGAACAGTAACATTTAATTTTAACAATATTAATAATAAGAGGAGTAAATATATAGTTTATATATATACCCAATTCTAAATCCTAACACTTTATTTAACCAAACCAAAAACTAAGTAGATAAATGGGAATTAACTACCCTTAATCAATCTTTTTATAAAATTTCATAACATATTTATACTTAAGCCATATTAACTAAAACTTAAACAAAAAATAATAATATAAAAGCAGAATTTAGGGCCCCAAATTCGGCCCTTACATGACCCAAAACCCTCATTCAATAAAAAAAAACTTCCATATTTTCAAGAACCCTTTCATTTTCCTCTCAACCTCTCTCTCTCTACATTCAAACTCACCACTCTCTCTTCCCTCTCTAACTCCAGCCGAAATCAGCCCCAAATCCTTGGTGAAAATCATCAAATCCTTGAAGAGTTGAAGGTAATAATCCTCCCTAGTGTGAGTAAACTCATCTCTCTTGTATCCTACTTCTTTTCTTCTTGTTACTTGTAAAATTTCTCCTTCTTTCCTCACTTTATTTTGAAATCCTTGAGTTTCTGGATAAAGGGACCTTAAGGTACCCTTTTCATGGTGGATTAATCACCAAAGACTTGTTATGTCAAACAAATGGTGGTAATCCTTAAGCCATACAACTAGAACTCAAGGAGATGATGTTTTAACTACATGCATGTGGGTTTTGTTACAATCTGAGATGTGTGAGTTCATGCATGAGTTTTTAAAGGACAAAAATAGATTTTCTTATCTAAGAACATTGTCAAAGTAGTGGTAAATGAGTGTTCAATCAAAGAACCAATGATATGAATCTTTTTCTAGAACTTTGTTTATTGTGTTATGTTTCAAACCCAAGTGGTTTCATGTAAAAACTCGAAGATTTGACCCTTCATCTACTCATATCAAATTAAGTGTGCAAAGACAATATGACAGAGAAAAATCTCTACTTTAATCAGTTATAAGTCTCTTAATATTCGACTAAAATTCTTGATTTTCCTTCTGGAAATTATTCTAATGAGTTATAACTCGAACAAAATTGGTTTCACTAAAAAATATTAAGATTTGAGGTCTCAAACACTCAAACCAAGACTGGTGTGCAAGAAATCGGAATCTGGCAGAATGAAAGGTTTAACTTAAAATCGTCATATCTCCCTCCATATGTAACCAAAAATGATGAAATTTTTCTGGAAGATACGTTTATGAGTTAGGATTAAAACCCATTTTGAATCACTGGAAAAGGTTGAGAATTGACCCTCCAAATGGACTTGACAAAAAGATGGTGCAGACTGTTTTGGTAACTGTGACACTTAAACTTAAGTGTAATGATTAAAATAGCTAACCAACTCTAAAAATGATGATAATTATGTCGAAAGTTCCCTAAGACATTAAATTTATACATATAAAAAGTTGGACTAATAAAAATTTCCATAAGATATTTAAAAATGACCATAAGTGGACTTAATATTCTGCCACCAGAAGAGTAAAACTCTAATTCAAAAGAAAAAGGGACGTGTAGAGTTATTAAAAGAAAAAAAAAACTTATAAATTGTAGAAATTGTCAAAACCATAAATAAAAACTATATATACATGTATATGAAGGTATAAATAATACCCTAACAAATAATAGATTTATAACAAACAGAACATTTTAAATCACAAGGTAAATGAGAAATACAATTACATATGTAATTAATGAAAGTGTTCGTCATGAAGAAAATATAAAACGTGGTAAAATGGATTAAATACTACTTATAACATATAAATTTTATTATGTAACAACAAAATCCTACAAACCGTTTAAAACCAATAAATTACTAGAAATCGTCGACGAAAAATAATACTTAAACTTAATAACTAACACTAAGGCATTTTATAAGACATGATGGGCTAAGCAATGCTTTAGCCATAAGAGTTAGACCGAAACTGATAATGTGTTTCACTTCCTTAGGAAGGACCTAGAATCGAGAAACTGTGCAACCGTGCGGCAACACTTGGAAATTCTTGCTGAACATCGTGAGTATTCACAGCCCCTTTTTACTCTTTTGTTACAATTTGGGGTGAAAAGCATGATACTGAATTTCAAATTGATTGAATTATGCTATGAAATGTTGAACCTTAAATTTAATTGTTTGTGCACTAAGGTATGTATACTTTTTGATGTGCTTGAGTTTTAAATGAAAAAGTCCCCACTTGTTAGACACTACTTATTAACTCATTATGAGCCAATGGTATTTGTGGGTAGCGCTATTTGGATTGACAACCCCACTTTAAGCTGACGAGCTAGAAGTGCACTTTACCAGTAACAATAATGGTCTTACCCATGTGGAGTTAATCCACCGCTGAGGTAGGACGTGAATAATTTAAGGGGCGTTGGTTTGTCGGAAGGTTTGGTAGTGGCTCAATGTGATGACATCATTGTATACTTTATACCTCGTGCAAATACTCGAACAACTGGTTACGTAAACTTCGTGTGAACAAACGTTTCACAATAACAATTTCTGCATACAAATTTATTTTTTTGTGCATACGAAAACCTGTGAACTCACCAACTCTTTGTAGTTGACCCTTTTCTTTTCATCATGCTTTTCAGGTGCTAATAAGTAAGTGAAGGCATGTAGGGTGTATTTTGCATGATGACATCAGCATCAAGAACATTAAAACTTCTACTGTTAATTTTTGTAACCGACGTCTTCTTTTTGGAACAATTTGCTTAAAACGTTGTAATGTAATATTTTGAACTACTGTATCGAATGTTGTGGTTGGTGTTGACTGTTACCTTTTGAATGAAACCCTACGCTGTTATACCTCGTGTTTCCGCTTTAGCGGGGTGTGACATTATGACACGTGTCGAAAGTTACCTTGGTTGTCTTGGAACTGAATCGGTTTAATTCAAACTAGAGAGAGAAGTCGAAAAGAGGGTAAAGTCGTGACGTCACGCTGACGCACGATGATGCTTAGCAGCTGCCACAAACAGGTGTCGGCGATCTATGTGGTCATTCAAAAAGACAGGGGCGCGTGTCGACCATTGAGGGACTCGATCTGACACGATCGTTTACATAAATAGAGACCACGATGGGTCTATTTTCGTTTACGATTTCAAAAGGTTTTACACAGAGATTTCCTCTTAATTTCTTTGCTATTCTTCGTCTGATCCTTTCTAATCCTGCAAGAATCTTTGACTCATTTAGGATTTTTCGAGGTCTACAACGCTTATATACAAGATACGACCCTTCAGTTTTTGTATGCGTCGTAAATCCATTGCTAAGAAGCCTAGGAAAAATTGGGATATCTGGGGTCTTTCAGATAGACAGACGTTGTTGACGGGGATAGAGATGTCGACAGAGCCCAGAAGTACCATCAAAAGCGAGGAGGATATCGACGACTTCAGAAGTTTAGCGAGAATTCCTGCTGGGATAACTATAAGCAAGGCGGGCAGGATTCGTCCCGAGATATGCCCTGATGGGTACGTCGTGATATACGAGTATCCTTTCAAGATAGGCGTCCAGTGGCCGTATTCGCCTCTGGCAAAGGCATTCACGTGTGAGTTCGATTTGTCGCCGGGGCAACTGATGCCCCAATTTTGGTGAGTTATCTAAGTTATCAAGCGACTTACTTCGAACTGGGAGTCGCCTATGAACATGAGGGATTTGCTGACGGCGTACAAGGTCAAGAGTGATCAGTACCGCCGTTATAGTTTGTTTTTGAGGTACAAGGGCGAGCACACCTTGGTTTTAAAGACGGCAGTCAACGACCGAAAGTGGAAAACCCGGTATGTGCTTGTGCGAGTGGATACGTTAGATACCGATAGTGACTGGATCAGATCTTGTTGGAATATGACGGGTAAGCCTTTTGTCGTACGTCTGATGTCACTTTGTTATTTGGGGGCTTTCCGTCTAATATTTTTTCTTATGTGTAGATATTAATTTTGACAAGGTAAAACCTAGTGATGACTCTAAAGCCAAGGTCAAGAGGTTCCTAGAGTTTACCGCTGATGATCGATCGTACGTCACGCGTCATCTGATAGATGAGGACGACGACACTGTTTTCTAGGGCGATAGCATGCGGATGGGTAGAGAAGAGAAAGAGGAAGAAGAAGAGGAATCTGAGGAGACCGAGGAGGAAGAGAAGGGGGAAGAAACAGAAGTAGAGATAACTGGTAAGTATCCCTTTGCCTTCTTTTTGCTCGACCTAGTCTTTCTCTGTTCTCAATCGTCTAATTTCTTTCTTTTGCCATACAGGAGAATCTTGGTCGGGGATGACACCTGCTGCCGCCAAGAAGACGGCTCGAATTGATCTGACTCGCAAGGCAAGGGAAAGCAGGCAGAAGGATGCCTCGACAACTGGGTCGGGGGTCTTAAAGAGAAAGGATATCCCGACAGCTGGATCGGGACTCCTAAAGAGGACAAGGATGTCCGTCTTGAAGGAACCGTCGTCGAAGACGGGTGGCTCATCGAGGGTCGTTACGCTTGAGAAGGCGAAGGCGTCGACCGTGTTTGACACAATCGGCACAAGATCTGTTGATGCTGCCCATTCGGCGACGATGTCTTATACTGCACAACCGGCGACGATGTCTCTTATTGCCGCGTCTAGCCCTTCGACGGCCGACAAGGGAAAAGGTGCGCAGACGAGTTATGGAAAGGAAACGACGGTCGACTTTACGTTGTCGTCGAATTTCTTAGATGATAATGTCTTAGATGGGATGAAATTGTTCCCCCATTTGGGAAAGTATCAGATCCCTTCTTTTAGAGGGCGTTTCAACGGAGTTTCCCTCGAAGATATGGAGTCCCATGTCGCTGGGCTAACGTTCTTGGTAAGTCTATCTTTCAAGACTTCGTCTATTTATTGTTGTCGTGTATTTTGTTAATACGTTTTCGTATGTTTTCACATGTTTCAGTCTTCCTTGGCATTGCATGTTGAAACGACGAAGGTAGAAGGCTTAATGGCTTATGCTATTAAGGAAGAAGATTCGGTGTTAGAGAGGGAAATATCCGCTCTGGAACGTGAAGAAGCGACGTCGGTGCGACTCGACGACGCCTTGAATGAGTTGGAGGCCGTCGGCCATGCGAGGGATGAAGCGAACTCGCGTCTAAAGGAGTCTCTGACTTTGATGCACGACCAAAGAGAGGAGCTAGATGGGATGAAGGAATCCTTGGCTGCAAAGAAAAAGGGAGGCGAGGAGTCCAAATCCAAGGTGGCGAGCTTAGAGAAGGAGCTAGAGGAGTTAAGGGACGATAACAAGTCCATCTTCTCCTTTGCTCGACTTACTGCGCGTGCGGCGATTATGCGACGTCACTTGTTGGGCATAGATCCTCTGGCGTCGGCATCGGACGAGTTGGACCTCTTCTTCAGGGAGGTCGGGACCGAGAGGGATCTTGACTCGGATGATGAGAAGGAGGTCGAGGAGGAGGAAGGTCCCCAGGGTGAGACGTCAAGCAACGATGCGACCGACACTCCTCCTCTGCCTTAGAAAATATCTTTGTTTATTTTTGTTCCCTGCTACTCGACCGTCAGTGCTCGAGCTTTTTGGATGTATATAAGACAGTAATGTTGATCCAAACCCTCAGTGATTTGATAATGACCCTCTCTTAAACACTTAGTGAAAATTGTAAGTAAACAATATGTATTAGAATTTCACTATCGCTGATGTACTAAGACTAATTCAGTACCGCTGATAGGAACTCTCGTTCTTTAGATTAAACATTCAGCAAACACTGTTCACCATAATGCTCTGAGCCTGTTCAGTCCTTATGGTGATCGCTGATAAGTTAGTTGTTTACTTATGATCCCTGAATACAAGTTTCACGTCAACATAGGTTCTACGTTGAAGTCGAAGATCAAGCTCAAGAACCAGCGACAAGTCTCCTAATGAACTGATGCGGATCAGTGGAAACTCATATTTGTCTACTCAACGTGAAGTATCAAGTACAAGACTTTAGCTATCGCTGAACTTTGTCATTCACTGATATAGAATGATAAAGCGCTGAATCAACGTAAGCTGATAATGAAGTCCTCCGTACAAAGTACTTTTGTCTTAACCACCCTTGCACGACTCCGTACGATATGTCAGAAACAAACCTCCTTATTCTCTGAAATCGTACAACCACTCTGATACTACACTGTTCAAACATGCGGCTACAAAGGTTGTCTACTAAAGTCAGACCCACCAACCAATGAGCTTTTGCCACGTGTAAAGTATAAACTGCCATGCATTAAATGCATGCAGTATATAAGAAGCACTCCAGCTTCATTCTAGAAGCACTTTCTAACTCTGGTAAAGTCATCTTGTTATCTTGAGATAGGTTATTATTAGTAATTTCCTTCACTTTCTTAGTGCAAGAAAACTTAGCGTTCCAACTTGTTTAGATTAGGATTTATTCCTTATCTTGTTCCGTTACAAGCTGTAAATTGTTAATGATTTATCAATAAACAATTTAGAAAAGTAAAAAAGTGTGTTTGTATTCAACCCCCCCCCCCCTTCTGCAAACTTGTATAGCCCTTCAGGACCAACAAGTGGTATCAGAGCAGATTTGTTTAATCTCATAAACAAGATCTGATCTATACTAAGATTTCTCTTCCTAGCTATTTCTTAAAATGGCTACCAACAGAAACACAAACTATATTGACAACGGTTCTCTTGCAAAACCCCCTAGATTCTCCAGAGATAATTTTAATCTATGGAAAAATAGGATGATTCTCTTCTTAGAAGGTGTAGACCCTACTATGCCTTATTATCTTGAAAACGACCCATATATTCTTGTAAGAATTGATGCTACAGTTCCAACCGCTGAGAATAGACCTGCTATTCCAGAAAGGCTGATTCCTAAGGAAATTCATATGTCGACTGATGAAGATAAGAAGAAAGTGGCTATCGACACCAAAGCCAGATCCATACTCTCCATGGCTCTTCCTGACGAAGTCTACCATTCTGTCATGAACCTGAAAACCTCAAAAGCTATGTGGGACACAATCTGTGTTCAGTATGAAGGTACTTCTGAAGTCCAGGACTCTCGAAAGATCAACCTGGTAAGACAGTATGAAAGCTTCATTTGTGGTAAGAATGAAACTCTCTCTGAAGTACACCAACGTTTTAACTGCTTAATAATAGATCTAAAAACTGTTGGTAAAGAATATTCTAACTTTGAAGTACTGACAAACTTATTAGAATGTTTACCTGAAAGCTGGGACAGTTATTCTATGTGTCTCAAGCTGTCAAAGGATCTAAAATCAATGACCCTTTCTACCTTATATGGCACGATGCTGAATCATAAGCAATCGAGTCATCTTAAGAAGAATCTTGTAAAAGATTCCAAAAGCACCCCTGTTGCTTTAATCTCAGAGGAACCTTCCACTCAGCGACCCTCGGTCACTATCACTGAGTTAGAGAGTAACTCTGAAAGGTCATCAGATTCTGACTCCTCAGATTTTGATGAATCTTTGGCTCTCCTCACTAAAAAGTTCAGGAGATTCGCCAAAAAGAAAATGTTCAGAAAGAATAAACCTCTTTCCATTACTGACAAGCCAAGATCATCAGCTCCTGTTGATAAGGCTACTGCTACTTGTTTTAACTGTGAAAAGATAGGACATTTCGCCAACGAGTGCAGGTCAAAGAAAGTTTCGAGAAACTCAGCGTTTCCCAAGAAATCCTCTAACCTCAGGTCTAGAGATGACAAATACGCCAAGCTGAAAGAAAGGTATGCGAAGCTGAAAAGCTTTAAGAAGAAAGGCAAAGGCCTGATGGCTGACTATGATTGGGCTGACTCTGATGAGGAAGAAACATCTGACTCTGAAGATGATGAAGCCAATCTCTGTCTTATGGCCAAACTTGAAGATGAGGAAGAAAGTTCAGACATTCCCTCTACTTCAACCTCTGCAAATCATGTATCACCTTCCTTCTTTACCAATATTGCAAATATTGATGAAGCTGATAGTCTTCGTAAAATCGACCTCTTGACTAGAAGATTATATGAAACCATGAATGGCAAAACTGTAGTTGAAAATCAAAACCTTGATCTCGCTGAACAGCTTAAAAACTGTCACCTTCAAATAGAAAATCTTTCTAAAATTGAAGAAGATTTTAAAGATCAAGTTCACCTAAATCAGCTAGTCAAAATCGAGCGCGAAAAGGCTATCGCTGCATTAAAAGCTGAAAAAGATACTGTTGATGGATGGTATAATTCCTCAATAAAGATCACTGAGATAATTAAGTCTCAGATTCCCCTGAGTGATAAACGTGGTCTTGGTTACAAAGCTGATACTCTAGAACCAACCACTAATCGTTCCATGCTCTAATTTGGAACTTTCGTATCCTCAGTCGCTGCTACTTCATCCTCTCAGTGTTCCTCTTCTAAACCGCCCATCCCTGAGGAAATCTCTACCTTAACTTCTAAAGGTAAAGAAAAAGTTATTTATCCAAAACCTACCTCAGTCTTTAAAAACAAAGGTAAAGGAATTGCTTATGATCAAAATCCTCGGAAGGGTATCTGTATACCTAAGCTGAATGCTTCTACAGCTTCAGCGATTCACCCATCTCGTTCAGGGAACAAGAACACTGGATATGTTCAGCGTGGATATATTCAGCGATCTACTCCCAGAATCAAAGTGGATGTTACTGGTAAGAAATCTGAAGAACTGATAGTTCCTCCTATTTCCAATACCAAAGGTGTACTTGATGATGGTCCTTCTAATTCAAAATCTAAAGCTCAGCATGCAAATTGTCCTATAACTACTTTTGGTTATAGGAAATGTTATCATTGTGGACTTACAAATCATATTGCTAGTAAGTGCCCCACAGCCACCAAAGCTGAAAAGATAGCTAAGGTGAAGATCATTGTCCCCAAGGCAAAGAAGACCAATCCTGGTGCAAATCAGGTCAAGGTGAACCCTACCACTGAGGTTAAGAAATTAACCAAAGTGAAGACTGACAAATCTGAATCTTCAAATGCTGCGAAGACTGTTGAACCTTCCACTCACAAACGTGTACACATGGTTAAGTGGGTACCCAAGAAAAACTAATCTTCCTTTGTAATGCAGGTTAAGAAGGGTATCTGGTATCTCGATAGCAGATGCTCTAGACACATGACTGGAAAGAAAAGCCTGCTCGTTGAATACAAGGAAGAGAAGGGTCCCTCTGTAACTTTCGGTGGAAACGGAAAAGGACATACCCGAGGGTTTGGTGTACTCTCAAATGGTACAACAACCTTCATAAGAGTCGCATATGTTGAAGGGCTTAAGCATAATCTTCTAAGCATCAGTCATCTTTGCGACATGGATAACAAAGTAATCTTTACTAAGGAATCCTGCTTTGTCGCTGACAAAAAGGAGAAGATAGCTCTCAGCGGTTATCGTTTGGAAAATGTTTATGTAATAAACATGGACTCAACAACCACTGAGAACGCCTGTTTCTTCTCAAAAGCCTCATCTGATGTCAACTGGCTATGGCATAAGAGGCTCTCTCATCTAAACTTCAAGACACTGAAAACTCTTTCTTCAAAAGAGTTAGTCACTGGTCTACCTCAGCACTTATACGCCAAAGAGTCTTTATGTTCAGCGTGTGAGAAAGGGAAGCAGACAAAAGCAAGCTTTAAGTCAAAGCAAGTTTCCTCAGTGTCATCTCCTCTACAACTTCTCCATATGGATTTGTTTGGCCCTGTTAACAAACAATCCATCGCTGGAAAGAAATATACACTGGTCATAGCTGATGAATTCTCTCGATATACATGGGTTATGTTTCTCCGTTCTAAGAGTGACACCCCTGAAGAACTCATCACCTTTATTCGGAAGATGGAAACCCTGAACAACTTGACCTTTCGCTCAATAAGGAGTGATCATGGGACTGAATTCAAAAACAGTTCTCTTGATTCCTTCTTTGAGAGTAAAGGTATTTCTCACAACTTTTCTTCAGTGAGAACACCGCAACAAAACGGAGTCGCTGAAAGAAGAAATAGAACAATTATTGAAGCTGCACGTTCAATTCTCAGCGATTCTCACCTGCCTACTCAGTTTTGGGCAAAAGCTATCAACACTGCTTGTTTTACGCAAAACAGGTCGCTGATAGTCAAAAGATTCAATAAGACAGCCTATGAACTTTTTCATGGGAGAAAGCCTTCAATTAGCTTTCTTCACATCTTTGGATGTCAGTGTTTCATACTGAATAACAGAGATGCCCTTGGAAAGTTTGATCCTAAGGCTGATGATGGAATCTTTCTTGGATATTCTTCAATTTCCAAAGCCTTCAGAGTCTTCAATCGAAGAAGACAAACTGTTGAAGAAACTATTCACGTCACTTTTGACGAATCCCGTTCAGCGAACTCTAAACCGTCTGCTGATACTGGAGAACTGAATCAATGGATGTTTTCTCATCTTGTTGATTCAGAAGATATTCCCACTCGTCATACTCATACAGTTGAAGATGATAGTCCTACTATCATCCCAAACATGCAGAATAGTGAAGCTGAAACATTATGGGTCTCAGCAGTTCCTTTAAACACTATACCTGCTTCTGAACCAAATGTATCAGACATTCCATCTACTTCTCAGCAATCAGTGAATGAGATGACATCTGCACCTACTCCTCTCTTGTCTGATATTCCAGAAGTTGCTGAAGCTTCATTTTCAGCTCCTCCAGTTCAATTTGAGTCAGCGACTTATGCTCCTGCTCAGCGATGGACTGTAAATCACCCAATTGATCAAATTCTTGGTGATCCAAACGCTGGTGTTCAGACTCGACGAAGTGCAGGTCATATTTGTTTATTTGTTAACTTTATTTCTCTGATTGAACCAAAGAAAATAGATGATGCCCTCAAAGATCCAAACTGGGCCAGCGCCATGCAAGAAGAGCTGACTGAATTCGAAAGAAACAAAGTTTGGAAACTTGTTCGAAGACCAACTGACAATACAGTGATAGGCACTAAATGGGTCTATCGAAACAAGTTGGAAGAACATGGAACTGTAACCCGCAACAAGGCTCGACTTGTTGCTCAGGGATACAGACAAGAGGAAGGCATAGATTACGATGAAACATTTGCTCTTGTAGCAAGACTAGAATCTATTCGTCTATTCTTACCATACGATGTACACAAAGACTTCAAAGTATATCAGATGGATGTTAAGTCAGCGTTTCTAAATGAAAAGCTGAATGAAGAAGTCTATGTGGAACAACCTCCAGGATTCTCAGATCTTAAGCGTCCAGGTTATGTTTATAAACTAGATAAGGCACTTTATGGCTTAAAGCAAGATCCACGTGCATGGTATGATACTCTCTCTACTTATCTCCATATTGAAAAATTTGAGCGTGGTAAAACTAATAAGACTCTATTCTTCAGGAAAGTAAAAGGTCATATTATTCTTGTTCAGATATATGTTGATGACATTATATTTGGTTCTACTAACCCTGACCTTTGTACTCGTTTCGCTGATAAAATGAAAGAAGAGTATAAAATGAGCATGATGGGTGAGCTAACATATTTCCTTGGTCTTCAGATAAAGCAAAATGAAAAAGGAACTTTCATTAATCAGGGAAATTATGTTAAAGATATGCTGAAGAAATTCGATTTAACTCAGAGTTCAGCTATGAAAACCCCTATGGCACCACCGCTGACACTAGACAAGGATTCAAATGGAATACCTGTTAATGTCACGCTGTACCATGGGATGATCGGATCTCTCTTGTATCCTACAGCTAGCCGACCCGATATTATGTACACAACCTGTATGTGTGCACGATATCAAGCTGAACCTAAGGAATCTCATATGACCACTGTAAAGCGAATTTTTCGATACCTTAAGGGTACTGCAAACCTAGGTCTTTGGTATCCCAAAGACTCAGGGTTTGATCTAATCGCCTATGCAGATAGTGATTTTGCAGGTTGCAAATTGGATAGGAAAAGCACCACAGGAGGCTGTCAGCTCCTGGGTGGAAAGCTGGTGAGTTGGACAAGTAAAAAGCAAAACTCAGTGTCCACCTCAACTGCTGAAGCAGAGTATGTAGCTGCTGGAAGCTGTTGTTCTCAGGTCTTGTGGATGAGAAATCAACTACTAGACTATGACCTACAGCTCTCAAAAATTCCAATCTATTGCGACAGCACAAGTGTCATCGCTATAGCCAACAATCTAGTGTTACACTCAAAGACAAAACACATCGAAATCAGGTATCATTTTATCAGAGATCATGTGATGAATGGTGATATAGAACTTCATTTTATCCCAACTGACTATCAGTTAGCTGATCTGTTCACCAAACCCATTGATGAGACAAGATTCAACTTTCTCATCAGCGAGCTTGGAATGCTGAACTTTGAAGAGTAAAATCTTCAGCGGTTCACATTTGATCAGCGATAGGATAAAATCAACTTGTATAACCCATTCTATCATTCTCTCTCTGAACATAATTGATTCGTTGATGTCAAGGTATGTTTTTCTCTCGCTGACAATCGCATGTAAATGCAAGATTTCAAGACAAATTGCATCGCTGAATATCTCTTCCTTAATCAGCGATACTTTGAAATTTCTAAAACCAACACTGATATTTCTATTCAGTGCTTCATGTTTTCAAAAGTGTCCCCGAGCTTTCAAAACCTCAGAGACATCCTAAAATATGAAAGGACATCTGCGACGTCATTGCAACGGATAAGCCCTGACATGTCTTCTTTCTGACACACGTTTGCACGTTTTGTTTACCAGCCAATCAAATGCAAACACGTCTCCGTGTCATGATGAAAATCTTTTCCCGCTCAAGATTTTTTTCTCTCTCTAATCTCACTATATAAACACATTTTGGGTTTATATTTTTCCTTTACGCAAACAACTTCTTCCTCAAGAACACTATTGTTGCATTTTTGCTCTCAAGTTTTCAAGAACTGTACATCTTCTTATTCTTCAACCAACCAGGTTAATATTTCTTTTATTTACCTGTTTCTTAAAACTTGTTAATGATCTTCTTATTGTTTTTACAAGATCAAACAAAAGAACCTTTTCAAAAATGAAATCATTTCTTTCATGGTTTTATGAACACAACCTTTCATGGTTGTTCTTCAAGTTTAATCGCAAATATCTTAAACTTGTTCTTCATACGTTTTTCCAGATTCCTAATCCTCAAAGGAAACTGGAAAACAAGACTTTTTATTGGGTTTGCATTTCTTTTTCAAAAACAAGAAAACCCTAATCTTCATTAAGACATTTTTGTCTGAATGAAATGGACAAAATTCGAACCATCTTATTGGAAAAATTTTCCACATTAAGATTATTCTTATTTGTTATATCTTTGGTTGAACTGATAATACAGCAATGGCATCTACTGATATTCCTACTGCTAAGAACATTGCTGCTGCTGAGGAACTGGAAATCACCAAGGCTCCTCAGGTCAAGTTCACGCTTGAGGAACTCGATTGGACAAAAACAAACAATCTTTATGCGCTTTTCGAGTTTCCTCCTCGAAAGCAAGTCACACATCTGAATGATGCTATGAATTTCCTCAAAACATGTTGCTTCTCTACAACCCTGACCATAACACCCCCTGCTCATCAACTACTACTATCTCAGTTCTTGTATTCTGCCAGACACACTCAGCTCACATCGACCAAAGACCCCACGAAGAAAACCGATTGCATCCTCTGTGACACTTTTTTTCGCACCATAAAAATCACCCCTGCCATTATCCGAAAAGCACTGAGCCTTCCCATCGCCACAAAAGAAAAACCCTTTGTTTCTCTCCCTGACCACAGGAAACATGCTGATAGGGAAGCCATCATTGCATTCTTTGATGCAATGGGTTATGTATGGGAAACAGGGAGGGACAAGAAGCCTGAGAAGAAGCTGACCCTCATCAAGAAATCCAAAATGCCCAGTGAGATGAACCTCATCTTTGCACACTTGATAAGCTGCATGACTGTAAAGACCGGCTCCTCTGATCAAGCCGCTCAACCTCAGCAAGCAATGGGATATGCATTGCGGAAAGGTCTTCATGTTGACTGGGCATCGATAATCTACGATGATCTAGTGCTCAGAGTAAACTATGCTGCTGACCGACCATCATGGGTTCCATACCCAAGATTCCTCAGCGCCATCTTCCAAACCGGCCTGAAGGACAACTACCCAAAAGTAGGAGACCTGAAACTCTCTCAGGTTGGCCCTAAGGTACTCGACTTCATGCCAATAGCAAACGAGGTGCGTCTCTCTACTCTCTTAACTCTTCTCAATCCTCCTTCTTCTACTTCTGCAGCTCATTCAGTGGAAATCCCCACCACTGATACCCCAGCTGCAACCTCCACTCCTAGAAAAAGGAAACAATCTACTACCCAACTTGTTTCCAAAAGAATCAAGAAAACCAAGGAGCAACACCCCCAGCAATCTCTTGCTGAAGACTCCTCTTCTCATATTGAAGAGCTGATGGAAAGTTCAGTGGTACGCTCTGCCACAGCTGAACAAGCCACCCCTTCCATCCCAGCTTCAGCGTCTCTAAACGCTGATGTTATAAACTTGGAATCGACACAACCTCCTTCAGTCTCTCATAGGACTGAAGAAGTGATTCTCAGTGGATCCAAAACTGAATCAACTCAACATCAAACCTTCTCAACCTTCGCTTCTCCCTCTACTCCATTGGACTCTAATCCAGTTTTCACCACGATCACCGGAGCACCCGTCATTCTTCCATAAGCTAAAGCTGATACTTTTCAAGGAATGATGGATGCAGGACCTGTAGGAATGTCCATGCATACACGCGCTTTAGCTGACGACATGGAACTTTTTTCAGGACACAGAAGTTTTGACGACTTCACCAACCCTCCTGCAGGTATACACCAACCCATATACACTGTAACTAAACCCCAAACTTCTGAGCTTTCCTTTGTTCATAAGTTCTTATCTATTACAGGTCCTAATTTGGGAGACATCAACGCCTCTCTGAAGAACCTGGACACAAAGCTGACAGGTCTCACCACTACTCTCTCAGACAACTCTTCAGCTGTAACAAACGCTGGAGAGAATCTCAACAAGCTGACAAAAGTGGTTGAACAGAATGCCTCCAAAGCTGATTTGGAGAAGGTTGATGGTACCCTTGGTGATTTTGCCAAAGTTCTTGCTAACATCTACACCGACTACACCTCTCTCAAAGCAACAGTTCAAACCATGTTAGGCGAGGTCATAACGCTGAAGACATCGGTTGGTACTCTTCACGGAGAGGTGTCCGTTGTAAAGACTGACGTGAGTTCAGTAAAGACTGACGTAAGTTCAGTGAAGACGATGGTACAACAGATCCTCGAACACATGAACGCCGCTGCCCCTGCACCTTCGCATTTTACTCTGGCGGATCGAGCTGAACTTCTCAAGATCAATCCTGCTATAACTGGCCTGGAAGTCAGATTAGGGGAGATTGAAAATTATGTCGGAATCCCTGGCCAAGAAGACAGGGAACCAACACCATCTGCTGAGTCATCGCATTCCTCCCCCACTCATCATGAGGAAGGGGGGGAGAAGAACTCTGAAGACCTTCCCCATGATGAATCTATCGAGGGGAGAAGACTGAAGACCTTCCCCTTACAGAAGAGGGGGAGAAGACAAATGAAGAAACAACTGTTGGACCTCAGGGAGATGAAAACCCTGAGGGAACCGAGAAGCTTACCTCTGTATCTGAGGGGGAGCAACTCGAAGAAGCTGCTGAAGAATCCAACGACGAAGCTGAAGACGATGAAGCCGTCGACATCTCTGATGATGAACCATCTTCTTCTCCAAAGAATGATGATGATGACGATGATGATGATGATGACTCCTTTATCGTCAAGCCGGTTCAGAAGAGTACAACTCTTAAAGGGATTTTGATAAACGAACCTTCAGGGGAGCGGACCAAGACAAAGCCTGCAGCGTCTAAAGCTGACAAAGGCAAAAACAAAGGCCTCGCTGAAGAAGACAATCTGACGATCTTGCTTCCAAAGCTAGTTTGTCAGGTACACTACCTTCTATTCCCTTACACTGCATCCCTCCTCTATCCCTTCTCAATCTCAATCATTCAATCCATAAAACCTCTATACACTTAACCCCATTCTTTTTCTATCTCCTTCTTCCCCAACTCTTATTATTTAAACGATCGCTGTGTTTCAGCTAGTCCTTTCCCCTGTTTGAGGATATCGCTGAAGTTTCTACAGCTGCGACTTCATCAACAATAATCCCAGCTCCCAATGCTGAAGAAATAATCACAGTCTTGGATTTAATCACTAAGACTGATGAACCTGAAGAACAGCTGCTCTCTCACCAAAACAGACCTTCCTTGGCTCCTCAAAAGCTGAGTGAAGAGGATCATAGAATAAGAGAAGAAATGATAAAGAAGCTTGAGGCTCAGCGAATCATCTTGCCGCATGACAAAGTCAAAACTCCTAAGTTCAGACTTACAAAGCAAGAATACGCTGATCACCTCAGAGTTGAACGTCTACTCGCTGATAAAAAGGAAGCTGAAGAAAAAGACAGAGAACTCGCCATCCAGCTTACTCAACAATCAGTGAAAGACCCCTCGCTAAAAAGAACTCCAATCGAAGTTCAACGTCAGCTATGGGAAGACGCCAAGAAGATCGTTGAAGAAAAGAGAACTGTGTCTCAATCTACTTTAATTTGGTGCAAAGAAAAGGTACACTTCAGATATCGACCTGCCAGAATCAACAAGGTACATATCACAGGAAAATCAACCCTCAGAGTTTCAATCGCTGAAATCGAGATATTCAGAGAGAACGGACAGTACGAAAAATTCTATGCTGAAGCCATCACGAAGTACGGTCTCTCTGAATGGTTGGAGATCAGATTAGCCATCCAGAAGTCTCAATCTAAGTACAAGGATCACGTCGAAAAGCTGATAAATCAACAGATCGACTCAGTCTCTTCTTGTGTGGATATTCCTCCTCCCCTCCTCTCGTAAATCAGAAAAGAAGGGTATGTGCAAAGAAAAAGTCTAAACCTTCAGACTCAGGTCCTCTTATATGGAGCGAAACAGGTATTGGTTTTTCTCGTGCTGAAGTTCTTGGTCCAGAACCTGACCTTTCCGCACTTGACACATCTCTTCCTCCTGGTGAGACTTTCATCCCTGGAAAAGTCATAAGCAAACCCTATGGGATATTCTTTATTGACTATGGTGGACGACAACGTTTTCAACGTATCTCTGAGCTTCCCATCACTCCCATCGAACAGCTGAAAGATCTCATTTACTGGTGTGAATTCAAACGCGACATTCAGGCACGGCATCTTAAACCTTTGATTGTTAAAGAAGCTCTGAACAAAAAGAATCAAGGAGTAAATCTCCCTGACTTGATGATTCCTACATCAAAGACCCTTGATGAACTTCTCATTAAGGAAGAACCTCTATAAGCTGATAAGTTCGCCTTATTCTTCTATTTTATCAGTTATTCTTTTGTACTTGTAATTTATTTCGCTTGTACTTATATTTTTTCCACTTCCCTTTGTAATCTGATACGAAGTTTAAAGAAAATTTTCAGCGAAAGTACTTTACTCCATCAGTACAGAAAAGATCCCAGAAAACAGTAAAAGGGACAAATATTTAATGAGTTCTTTTTATCCTTGTGTTTTCATTAAATAGAAATTTTTTCTGTTGCTATGTCATAATCAAATAGGGGGAGATTGTTGATCCAACCCTCAGTGATTTGATAATGACCGTCTCTTAAACACTTAGTGAAAATTGTAAGTAAACAATATGTATTAGAGTTTCACTATCGCTGATGTACTAAGACTAATTCAGTACCACTGATAGGAACTCTCGTTCTTTAGATTAAACATTCAGCGAACACTGTTCACCATAATGCTCTGAGCCTGTTCAGTCCTTATGGTGATCGCTGATAAGTTAGTTGTTTACTTATGATCCCTGAAGACAAGTTTCACGTCAACATAGGTTCTACGCTGAAGTCGAAGATCAAGCTCAAGAACCAGCGACAAGTCTCCTAATGAACTGATGCGGATCAGCGAAGACTCAGATTTGTCCACTCAACGTGAAGTATCAAGTACAAGACTTTAGCTATCGCTGAACTTTGTCATTCACTGATATAGAATGATAAAGTGCTGAATCAACGTAAGCTGATCATGAAGTCCTCCGTACAAAGTACTTTTGTCTTAACCACCCTTGCACGACTCCATATGATATGTCAGAAAAGAACCTCCTTATTGTCTGAAATCGTACAACCACTCTGATACTACACTGTTCAAACATGCGGCTACTAAGGTTGTCTACTAAAGTCAGACCCAACAACCAATGAGCTGCTGCCACGTGTAAATTATAAACTGCCATGCATTAAATGCATGAAGTATATAAGAAGGACTCCAGCTTCATTCTTGAAGCACTTGCAAACTCTGGTCAAGTCATCTTCTTATCTTGAGATAGGTTATTATTAGTAATTTCCTTCTCTTTCTTAGTGCAAGAAAACTTAGTGTTCCAACTTGTTTAGATTAAGATTTATTCTTTATCTTGTTCCGCAACAAGCTGTAAATTGTTAATGATTTATCAATAAACAATTTAGAAAAGTAAAAAAGTGTGTTTGTATTCAACCCCCCCCCCCCCCCCCCCCCCTTCTACAAACTTGTATAGCCCTTCGGGACCAACAAGTAAGTTCGGTGAATGAAACTTAGATATTTTTTGATTTTGTGTCTTATATTTTTTGCACATAGATACAATGTCAATTGTAAAATTCACCAAGTGGTAAGGGAACAAGAATTCATGCGACTTCGGAATCTAGCTCAACATAATAATTAAGACATAAGTCATAAGACGTTAAACCGTGTTGGCGTACATAAGTATATGCAATCACAACATTCATTGAGAGCATGTAAATCTCTTAAGTTAAAGAACTGAAATCATGGGGTCGGTAGACCTTATGGTCGTACGACTAGACCATATCATGCCCTTGAATCATGCGTTCCTGTGATGGGATAATCGAGTCATGGACTCAATTTCTTATATCGTGCGATCCTGCGGAAACATGCTGGTGTCATGCGACAGGCTCAGTAACTTATGTCGTGCGATTCTGCGATAAAACGTTGTCAGAGGTTGGTCGTTGGTTAACCAACGACCCTCCGATGCTTAAGTCAGTAGCCGGTTGTGATAAAAAATATTATGAAAGAAGAGAAAAGAATTTAGAAAACGTACCTTCTCAGATTCGTTTTTACTTGATGGGAGATTTGCCCCCCGTCATTTACTATTCTATTTTTTCCACGAAAAAAAAGGTTTTAAATGACGGATCGACACTGAGTTTTTGAGGATTAACATCAATGTCTATGTCGACCGTGTTTTCGTGCGACAGGGCAGAATAGTCGGCATATTCCTGTAAAAAAGGCATTAGTTTGTCTATAAGATCAGTGATAGATAGACATATTTGTCGAGACCTTATGATCAAGTTTGCCTTTATCTAGGACGATCTTTTTGACCTGTGACTACCAAACAATTTATTTTCGCGGCTTCAGGGTGGTCTTATAGCAGTCACGGGTGACTTTCGGTTCACTTTTGATTTCTTGGACTCCCCACGGCGTAGGGAACTTCAGGGTCTGATGATACGTCGAGGGGACGGCTTTCATTTCATGGATCCATGGTCGACCTAAGATGATGTTATAGGACGACGAACAATCGATGACACTGAACTTAGTCTGCTTGTTGATTCCTCGGGCATAGACCGGCAGGATGATCTCTCCATAGGTGCTCGTCGCTTCTCTGTTGAAACCGACCAGGGTTGTCGAACGTCGGGTGATTTCCGAGCAATCGATTCCCATGGCCTTGATGGTGTCAAGAAAAATGACGTTCGCTGAACTTCCCCCATCGATCAAGACTCGTCGGGTTAAACAATTGCCAATCGTGAGCTCTCATTCTTTTCAAGTTCAGAAACTTTCTGAGAAAGAGACAAAATTTGCTTTTTATAGCTCTTTTTGTCATTTGTACGATTCACTCTTTCCTCTTTTAGCAACTTTTCCGTGTCAGAAAGTCTCTTTGTAAGCTCTATAACCTTTTTCTTGAGTTCTTCATTTTCAGCATCTGATGATTTCTGTTCCACATCCTCCTTTTCAGCTTTCTTTTCTTCCTCCTTTCTCTTAAAAGGAACTTCAGATCCAAGCATTTGTTTAGATAACTCGTTCCACATAAGCATTGGATTGTTTTTGAAACATTCAACGCGTTTGAAGATGTGTTGCGGAAGTTTGTAAAGTGCGAAGATCAAGTTGGATGAAGCTTCTTTGTCGGCTTTCATTCTGTTAATCTCTTCTTCTGTATAATCTTTGCCAGTTCTGATCATTGGGCCTTCAGTGAAAGATTTTATCATGTTTTCACCATTTTCTCTACTTTCAATAAAATCGATGAACGAAACTCTCCATAGTTCAAAATCAGATTCTTTGAACAACACTGGAAGCAGCTTCATGTTTGAAGAATTAATATGGAAAAAAAATTCAAACAATTAACAATTAGCAAATCTCGAAAAATATTCTAAGTCAGAATTTCGCAACAGGAAGAAGCGAGAAGTAAGAAACTCGCAAGCAAAGGTTGCGAAAAGTAAAGAATTTCGCAAGCAAAGGTTGCGAAAAGTAAGAATTTCGCAAGCAAAGGTTGCGAAAAGTAGACTTGGGCTTAGAATGGGAATCTGAAGGATTACTTTTCGCAAAAGAAGGTTGCGAAAAGTACAAAACTCGCAACAGAAGGTTGCGAAAAGCTTCACAACTCACAACAGTTAGTTGCGAAAAGTTTCAAATCTCGCGACAGTTGGTTGCGAAAAGCTTGGCACAAAGCTCACTTAGAAAAAATTAAAGTCTGAAACTTTTCTGAAAGTAGTGAAATTTGGTAGGAAGCAAGCAATCAAGTAGCTAAAACTAATTAAGCAAGCAAGCAAGTAGCTAAAACTAATTAAGCAAGCAAACAAGTAGGTGAAATTAATTCAAGCAAGCAAGCATGTAGGTGAAATTAATTGCGCAAAAGCAAGCATGTAGCTAAAAATTTATTAAGTCTGTTTCTCGCATCAGGCAATTGCGCAAAGTGATAAGCTGGTGTTTGTTGGTTGCGCAAAGCTGTTTCTTCAGGTTGCGCAAAGCTCTTCAATGGGTGGCACTAGGCTGCTGCACGTAAACACACTCACCAAACAATATTAGATTTTTCAATTTAGGATCAAAATATATCACAAACAACTTTTTATAAAATCTCAAATAAAAATATGGATCAAAAACTCAGATTTAAAATTTTATCCAAGAACACTCAAGAACACCTTCAACCCAAAAATTTCAAAGATGAATTTTATGCATTAAAACTTGAAATCTTTGATTGAAACATGTCTAAAACTTGTTTTTGGAAACAATTTTGCACAAAAACGGATCAAAACAACAATAAATTGCAAAATCACTCTTCAAAAAATTTAACAGACAAGTTTTCTCAAGAACACAAAATTTTCTAAATCTTCAAATTGACTCTCAAAAACTTGAAATTAATCAACCAAAATTTGAAGATATGTTAGAAAACAAGTTTCTAACACGATGATGTGAACCAATTTTGCTGAAAATAACTGAATCAAAATCTGAAAAACTGATCAGACTGATACGAACGAACCGAACAAAATCTGAAAAATCTTCAAATTGAACTCCAAATCTTTGAAATTAGCTTTCGATCCTTGAATAAGATTTGTTCCTCTATCAAAAAAGAATCCAACGAACTAAGATTTGAACAAATTCGATCTAAAATCACCAAAATTTGATAAAATCTCAAGAAAACGAGATTTTCTTGAAAAATCAAGAAAATCAATCAAATTTGCTTGTGAAATCACCAAATTCGTATGTTTGATCAGTAGAATTCCATCTCTAAATCTTGTTCCAGCTCTGATACCAATTGTTAATCCAAGATCTATCAAGATTAAAGAGAAATTCTATAGAGAGAGTAGAGAGAGAAAGTAGATCTTATTATGTCGGCTCTCTGTGTTTACTAGATATGAGTTATGACCAAAAGCTTATGGAATTGTTCTCTCGAGTGTTACAAGATTACTCTAGCCACATGCTTATATACCTAAGACTAACAAGGCATTAAGCTAACTTTGACTTTCTAATACATTGACTTTGACTCTATTAATCAAGATTAAATCTTGAAGACATATTTGTCCTAACAATCTCCCCCTTGGATTCAAGATTTAAACATTTGAGAACAGCATTCTTCGGCTTCTTGAATCTTCAAAACTTCGGTCTTTATCAAGGTTTGTCAAAGTCAAATCATCACAAAATCTTCAGACGAGGATCTGACGGAGATTTTCTTTCTTTGAAATGGAGAATTTGTTTCTTCACACAAGGCATTTTGATACAATGTAGCGCAAATCTAAGAAAAAGAGATCTTCTTGAGAAACCAAGATGATCAATCGATTTTTCCTAAACTCTTGAAGAATTCTCCCCCTTTTCTTTCTTTCTTTGACTTGAGAACTTCAATCTTCAGTAAGGATATTCACCATATAGCACAAGTTTTAAGAAAAAGAGATCACAAAATGATCAATCGATTTCTCTTAAACTCTTGAAGAAGAAATCTCCCCCTTTCCTTTCTTGAGACGAAGTCTTCTTTAAACATTTCTCCCCCTGTCATGAAATCGAATCTTTGACTTGAAAGCTTTGACATGAAATTGAACTAAACATTTCTCCCCCTTTTTCGATGAAAGTGTGCATCATGATCATCGAAAACCTTCTTCAATTTCAGTCGCGTCTCTGATTCTCACTAACAATCTCCTCCTTAATGAATAACCTTGCTCCCCCTCAAAATAAGAATTCTGAAGCAATGTGTTTTCTCCCCCTGAAAGTATGCATATATTTCATTACAATACAGTATTTGAAATTTTATACAAGGAAAATAAAATTCATTGAACTACATTTTATAACTACTTACATTTGATCATTTGAAAACTTTACAAAAGAAATTCAACTTAATGAAATTTAACAGATTTTTCAATCAAATGAAATCAAATGCATGTGTTTGGATTCAAATACCAGACATCATTGCATATGAAGTTAAAAATGTTCAGTTTCAACTCCTTTATTAAATCTATTTGGTGTGCTAGCATGCGAAATATGATCAGCAACAAGCATATGCAATTCTAAAACATATCAGAATACTCTGCTCTACTCACACTATTTGTCCAAAATTAGAATTTTCACAAATTTACAGGTTTATTGCGACTTTGTATTTCCCCCAAGTTTCAAGAGATGTGTGCTCATTGGCATCTTTTGATTTTGTGCACATTGGCATCTTTTGAATTTGTGCTCATTGGCATCTTTTTATCAAAAAGTTTATTAAGAATAAGATACACCGTTAAACATGGCTTTCTATCTGGTTCTATAGCAGGATTTCGGTCAGCGGATCCCAGACCAGTTGGCCTTAGGTGCTATGTGACGAGCACCCCTTAGAACTTACTTTCCCAAACCAGAAAGGCCACATCGATATATCTTAAACCCATTTGTACCAGTAGAACATGGCTTTCTATCTGGTTCTATAGCAGGATTTGGGTCAGCCGATCCCAGACCAGTTGGTCTTAGGGACTAGGTGTCGAGCACCCCTTAGGACTTAATCTCCCAAACCAGAAAGGCCACAGGCACAAACTTTCAAACTAAATGATTAGATTTAAAACTTAGAGCATCTCAATCACTTGGTTCTAAAACATAGTGCTTTCCCCATATTTTCGTTTCCATCCATCATTCTAACAAAAAGGCTTTTTGAGCATTATATTCTATATAAATCTAGAATCACATAATTTTGAGCATTCAGCGTAATTTCATTCATGTTTTGCTGACATTTCGATTTATTTCAGAAGTGAAAGAAGAAACAGATGTAACTCAGATAATACAAAAACGCTTGTAAAATCATCTTTTAGCACACATTTAATTCATTGAATGAAAATTGAAAATTTTCATCTCATTGAATTAAATTTGTAGATATTCAAATTTTCATAGCAGTAGAAATGAAACATAATACAATGTTACCTTTCACCAATTGTTCCTTGAATTGAAGGATGTGACAGTTAAGGATATCACCTAATAAGTATGAGTTCTAAACTGATTTGTTTAGAAGTCTTAGTCTTTGAAGTACGGGTCCTGAACTGAATTGTTCAGAAGCCATAGTCGTTGAAGCACGGGTTTTGAACTGATATGTTCAAAAGCCATAAACTTTGAAATCCGGGTTCTAAACCGATGTGTTTAGAAACCATTCTCTTTACTCCCCCTTAATGGCACAAATAATCTTCTTCCGAGAGTTCGACGCTTTGCTTCTAAATCTGCAAAAACAGATTAAGTAGATTTTGGTACCCAACGTGTCTTGGGTCCTGGCTTGTTAAGCGGAGCTCTATAGGAAGGAAAATGATAAGTACCATACCAATATTGAATACTATCATTTTTAATAAAATCATTAGTACCACAATAAGAACAACAAAAATTCTTTTGTGATAACCTGATTAAATGATTTGCATAATATAATGAATCAGGTTTAGCAAAAGATTTACCTTTCAGGTTAGTGTTCTTGTTGGGAATAGATGATTTTGGTACATCTTTTTCAGGAATTGTACCTTTGACTCTCCACTGCATGTTGACTTTCTTGTATGAAGGAAGATTAGCATATTTATACTTGGAAGAATTATCCACTGAATGATCATAGAAAAGATTAGACTGTCGAATCGGACATTCAGAATAGCGTTTGGATTTGTTAAGAGACTTCACTTTGTCAGATAAATCATTCCGTTTTTTGGTCATCAAATCAAGCTTCTTCTGAATGTCACAATTGACTCTCTTCTCTTTCGTGATATCAGTAGATAACACGACCAAATTCTTTGTGAGCTTTCGTATTTCTTGCTGAAAAATCTTCCTTTCAACAGAAAATTCATCTTTGACGCTCCTGGAATGAAAGTCAGCTTTCTTTCTCTTTTCCAGTTCAAGTCTTTCTATATCCAATTCCTTTTGAAGCTCGGAAATCTTCTTTGACAATGTCACATTCTTTGCTTCAAAGTCCTTGCTCTTATTTTCATTCTCAACCCTTTCCGTCTCAAATTTCTCTTTTTCAAGAAATAAAACTTTCTCAAAATCTGAATTTTGTTTAGAAAGTTTTCCGCATTTGAGTTCAAGGGCTTTCTTTACTTCATTTTCTTTCATCTCATTCCTCTCATTCTTTTCAAGTTCAGAAACTTTCTGAGAAAGAGACAAAATTTGCTTTTCATAGCTCTTTTTGTCATTTGTACGATTCACTCTTTCCTCTTTTAGCAACTTTTCCATGTCAGAAAGTCTCTTTGTAAGCTCTATAACCTTTTTCTTGAGTTCTTCATTTTCAGCATCTGATGATTTCTGTTCCACATCCTCCTTTTCAGCTTTCTTTTCTTCCTCCTTTCTCTTAAAAGGAACTTCAGATCCAAGCATTTGTTTAGATAACTCGTTCCACATAAGCATTGGATTGTTTTTTAAACATTCAACGCGTTTGAAGATGTGTTGCGGAAGTTTGTAAAGTGCGAAGATCAAGTTGGATGAAGCTTCTTTGTCGGCTTTCATTCTGTTAATCTCTTCTTCTGTATAATCTTTGCCAGTTCTGATCATTGGGCCTTCAGTGAAAGATTTTATCATGTTTTCACCATTTTCTTTACTTTCAATAAAATCGATAAACGAAACTCTCCATAGTTCAAAATCAGATTCTTTGAACAACACTGGAAGCAGCTTCATGTTTGAAGAATTAATCTGGAAAAAAATTCAAACAATTAACAATTAGCAAATCTCGAAAAATATTCTAAGTCAGAATTTCGCAACAGGAAGATGCGAGAAGTAAGAAACTCGCAAGCAAAGGTTGCGAAAAGTAAAGAATTTCGCAAGCAAAGGTTGCGAAAAGTAAGAATTTCGCAAGCAAAGGTTGCGAAAAGTAAGAATTTCGCAAGCAAAGGTTGCGAAAAGTAGACTTGGGCTTAGAATGGGAATCTGAAGGATTACTTTTCGCAAAAGAAGGTTGCGAAAAGTACAAAACTCGCAACAGAAGGTTGCGAAAAGCTTCACAACTCGCAACAGTTAGTTGCGAAAAGTTTCAAATCTCGCGACAGTTGGTTGCGAAAAGCTTGGCACAAAGCTCACTTAGAAAAAATTAAACTCTGAAACTTTTCTGAAAGTAGTGAAATTCGGTAGGAAGCAAGCAAGCAAGTAGCTAAAACTAATTAAGCAAGCAAGCAAGTAGCTAAAACTAATTAAGCAAGCAAACAAGTAGGTGAAATTAATTCAAGCAAGCAAGCATGTAGGTGAAATTAATTCGCAAAGCAAGCATGTAGCTGAAAATTTATTAAGTCTGTTTCTCGCATCAGGCAATTGCGCAAAGTGATAAGCTGGTGTTTGTTGGTTGCGCAAAGCTGTTTCTTCAGGTTGCGCAAAGCTCTTCAATGGGTGGCACTAGGCTGCTGCACGTAAACACACTCACCAAACAATATTAGATTTTTTAATTTAGGATCAAAATATATCACAAACAACTTTTTATAAAATCTAAAATAAAAATATGGATCAAAAACTCAGATTTAAAATTTTTATCCAAGAACACTCAAGAACACCTTCAACCCAAAAATTTCAAAAATGAATTTTATGCATTAAAACTTGAAATCTTTGATTGAAACATGTCTAAAACTTGTTTTTGGAAACAATTTTGCACAAAAACGGATCAAAACAACAATAAATTGCAAAATCACTCTTCAAAAAATTTAACAGACAAGTTTTCTCAAGAACAAAAATTTTTCTAAATCTTCAAATTGACTCTCAAAAACTTGAAATTAATCAACCAAAATTTGAAGATATGTTAGAAAACAAGTTTCTAACACGATGATGTGAACCAATTTTGCTGAAAATAACTGAATCAAAATCTGAAAAACTGATCAGACTGATACGAACGAACCGAACAAAATCTGAAAAATCTTCAAATTGAACTCCAAATCTTTGAAATTAGCTTTCGATCCTTGAATAAGATTTGTTCCTCTATCAAAAACGAATCCAACGAACTAAGATTTGAACAAATTCGATCTAAAATCACCAAAATTTGATAAAATCTCAAGAAAACGAGATTTTCTTGAAAAATCAAGAAAATCAATCAAATTTGCTTGTGAAATCACCAAATTCGTATGTTTGATCAGTAGAATTCCATCTCTAAATCTTGTTCCAGCTCTGATACCAATTGTTAATCCAAGATCTATCAAGATTAGAGAGAAATTCTATAGAGAGAGTAGAGAGAGAAAGTAGATCTTATTATGTCGGCTCTCTGTGTTTACTAGATATGAGTTATGACCAAAAGCTTATGGAATTGTTCTCTCGAGTGTTACAAGATTACTCTAGCCACATGCTTATATACCTAAGACTAACAAGGCATTAAGCTAACTTTGACTTTCTAATACATTGACTTTGACTCTATTAATCAAGATTAAATCTTGAAGACATATTTGTCCTAACAATCTCCCCCTTGGATTCAAGATTTAAACATTTGAGAATAGCATTCTTCGGCTTCTTGAATCTTCAAAACTTCGGTCTTTATCAAGGTTTGTCAAAGTCAAATCATCACAAAATCTTCAGACGAGGATATGACGGAGATTTTCTTTCTTTGAAATGGAGAATTTGTTTCTTCACACAAGGCATTTTGATACAATGTAGCGTAAATCTAAGAAAAAGAGATCTTCTTGAGAAACCAAGATGATCAATCGATTTTTCCTAAACTCTTGAAGAATTCTCCCCCTTTTCTTTCTTTCTTTGACTTGAGAACTTCAATCTTCAGTAAGGATATTCACCATATAGCACAAGTTTTAAGAAAAAGAGATCACAAGATGATCAATCGATTTCTCTTAAACTCTTGAAGAAGAAATCTCCCCCTTTCCTTTCTTGAGACGAAGTCTTCTTTAAACATTTCTCCCCCTATCATGAAATCGAATCTTTGACTTGAAAGCTTTGACATGAAATTGAACTAAACATTTCTCCCCCTTTTTCGATGAAAGTGTGCATCATGATCATCGAAAACCTTCTTCAATTTCAGTCGCGTCTCTGATTCTCACTAACAATCTCCTCCTTAATGAATAACCTTGCTCCCCCTCAAAATAAGATTTCTGAAGCAATGTGTTTTCTCCCCCTGAAAGTATGCATATATTTCATTACAATACAGTATTTGAAATTTTATACAAGGAAAATAAAATTCATTGAACTACATTTTATAACTACTTACATTTGATCATTTGAAAACTTTACAAAAGAAATTCAACTTAATGAAATTTAACAGATTTTTCAATCAAATGAAATCAAATGCATGTGTTTGGATTCAAATACCAGACATCATTGCATATCAAGTTAAAAATGTTCAGTTTCAACTTCTTTATTAAATCTATTTGGTGTGCTAGCATGCGAAATATGATCAGCAACAAGCATATGCAATTCTAAAACATATCAGAATACTCTGCTCTACTCACACTATTTGTCCAAAATCAGAATTTTCACAAATTTACAGGTTTATTGCGACTTTGTATTTCCCCCAAGTTTCAAGAGATGTGTGCTCATTGGCATCTTTTGATTTTGTGCACATTGACATCTTTTGATTTTGTGCTCATTGGCATCTTTTTATCAAAAAGTTTATTAAGAATAAGATACACCGTTAAACATGGCTTTCTATCTGGATGTTTGACGAACAGTGCTCGGCGTGACTCCCAGCGCGAGTTCACTAGCGCCGCCACTCGCGCGGAACGTCTGGAAGTTTTGGCGGTTAGTGACGAAAATCTATAGAAACCTCATCAATTCCTCTTCACTTTCTGGACGATTCTGACACAAAAATACACAATTTTCTTGGTTCTCTCTCATCTCCTTCCATCTTCAAACATAAGATGATTCGCTAGATTCAAGTACGAGACATGAATACTGTTAGGACTAAAAGTCCTATAAAATAGAAAGTGATATAAAGAAATAATTAGTGTTATTTATTGGTTTGTAAAGCCTCTCAAGATAATGGGCTTTATGGATAATGGGCTTGGGCCTGTCAAGCCCTTGGTATTTAATGTGTGATTAGAGTGGTAATTAGGTTAGAGAAGTAGTGGTGAGATTAGCCGTGCGCTTAACAGAGTTTAGAGAGAGAGTTTGTTCATCATTATAATCTTGTAACTCTCTGCATTCAATCACTAAAAGATTAATCGCTTCATATTCATTGTTACTTGATCAATCTGGGATCCACAATTGGTATCAGAGCAGAGGGACAAAGCTATCGATTGAAAGGTATTTTTCTGGTTTTTCTTGATCATTCAAAGTACGTACTGCGTTCATCTCAAGATTTTTTGATTGCTTTGATTTTGGTGTTAAAACCCAAAATTGAGGCTTGATAAATTCTTCTCATTCGTTTTCTAAGATATATCTGCGTTTTTCAAATCGGTTGGTTGAGTAAAAATCCCTGATTTTTAAAATTCTTGATTTGGTTTTTTTTTTGCTCCCTATTCGTGAAAATTATCAAATTTTCTTGTCAAAAGTACTAGTTGATTCGATTTAGTATTGTTTTCGTGTATTTTTGGGCTAGTTTTCTTGTTAGTACTAAGTTCTTGCAGATTATTTCTCATCAAGACTGCATAAATTCATCGAACCGGGTAAGTTTTTCTTGTATCTGATTTGTTTTCGAAGTCCCGGTATTGATATCTCCCGGTAGTGATAACTCTCGGTGCTGATATCTCCCGGTAGTGAATAACTCCCGGTATAGTTATCTCCCGGTAGTGATAACTCCCGGTATAATTATCTCCCGGTAGTGAACATCTCCCGGTATTCCATCTCCCGGTACTCCCGGTATCTGATTTGTATCTGATTTGTTTTCGAAGTCCCGGTATTGATATCTCCCGGTAGTGATAACTCTCGGTGCTGATATCTCCCGGTAGTGAATAACTCCCGGTATAGTTATCTCCCGGTAGTGATAACTCCCGGTGCTGATATCTCCCGGTAGTGATTACTCCCGGTGCTGATATCTCCCGGTAGTGAACAACTCCCGGTATAATTATCTCCCGGTAGTGAACATCTCCCGGTATTCCATCTCCCGGTACTCCATCTCCCGGTACTCATCTCCCGGTATTACATCTCCCGGTACTCATCTCCCGGTATTACATCTCCCGGTACCTAACTTAGTCCCGGTATTACTCAGTTGTGGGACTCGGTTTTCCAGTCCCGGTATTACAACTCCTGGTATTTCTCTGTGACTTCCCAGTTGCGAGACTTCTCAATTGCGGGACTTTCCATTTGCGGGACTTGCTTCTAATACCGGAAGCTGTAAATTTCGGATTTTTAGGTTTTGTGATTTTTGAACTTTCATAACTTCAAATCATCATAACTCTCTCAAAAATCAGTATTTTGCAATGAAATTTTACAGGGTTACTCAAAATGTGATTCTGAACATATTCTCTGGGAATGTTTTCTGCTAAAAACACCTACAACTATGAGTTATGAAGACTCTAATGATCAAACAGAGTTGAGACGTTATGTTCCACCTCTGATTTTGGAAAACATTATTTTTAAACTAGAAGAGTCAATTGCGAGAGATAAGGTCAGTTATGAAACCGAAAGGATTGTACTTTTAGATTCTATTGAAAAGCTCAAACAGAATAGACCCGACACACTACCCGAATCTGAGAGAGAGTCCTATCGAACCGAGATTGATAGGTTGACGTCTCAACTGGCTGTTTTGACATCTGAAGCCTTAACGCTGAGAATGGCTAAGGGGAATTCTGTGGATACCCCATTGACGCCGATCACTACTGAAACAATCTCGTTTGATGATGCTCAGATCTTTTCGGATAGTTCGTCGTGCAAAGCCTTTATGGGAGTGTCTGATGACACCATCACTAAGGATCTGAGCTTTAAGGATAAACGTAAGGCCATCGAACCCGATTCTGTTCAAAAGAATCTTTTTCCGGTTTTTGATAATCCCTTTGCGAATGACACCTCGTCTGACTCTGATGGCGACACTCCACCTGATTCTGCAAGAAGATTTTCTGAGTTTATGAATTCCACTCCTTGTCATGAAGATGATTTTTCTAAGATTGATGTTGCTCCTAAGCTTGCAAGTCACATTCAACTTCTTGAGAAAATGCCTTCACCGGTTAATTTTAAAAAGGGAGAATGTTCCAACTCCAAATATGTTTCTAAGACCAATTCTTCAAATTCAAAATCTAAAAGACGGTCAAAGAAACGCCTGAAAACCGGTAAGTCTCACAAAAGACAATCTTATTACTCTAGTTCTTCTAACAGTGAGCTTCGTGATTCTTCAGATAATCATGTTCTTAGAAAAGTAAAAATGGTTTGGAGAAAGAAATCAACTACAGAAGACAGTGATGGAAAGTCATTTACTTCCAAGACTGGCTCACGTGCTCATGTTTACCCTATAGCTAAGCTAATCAGTCTAAACCGAGCAAAGATCTGTTGCACTTATTGTGGAAAAAGTGACTTTGTACATCCAAGGTATGTGAACAACTGGTATGGTACCTATAGCATCCCCAATCCCCATATTAAAGTCAAGACATCTAACCACCAAGGATCCATCAAAGCATGGATACCAAAATCTTTTTGATCTGTTTTTGCAGGGATTTCATGTGTGATAATATACATAATTTTATTTTCACATGACTGCGTTCGAAGGTTGTGCCACATTTGAGGGGGAGCGTAAGGTATTTGACATATACATGAATTTTTTGTGAATTCAAAGAACCGTGGCAATTCATCCTGAAAAACTTACTTGAGTTTGTTTTTCTCCGTTTTTAAATTCCAGAATTGCCACGTGTTATATTTTCTTTGATTTAGTTATTTCCATGTCTCACATATTTTGTTGATTTTTCGATGGAAATACACCCGCTTGAATTCCAATTTTGTTATCATAGTACGTCCTTACTTACTAATGATTCAGTTCTTCTCTGGTAAATTAATTGTGACTTGTTCTTCACAATTAAACTTTCTGATCAATTGTTTCATTTGTTGCAAACACTGTGCTTACTGAGTCATCCTAGTCGCGCTTGAACTTGTTCTTTGATCTTCATTCACATTTTATAATGACTTCTGATCAACTCAGATCAGGACTCGTTCTTAAAAGATTGACTTCTAAACATGCCGATTTAGAACTCGTACTTCAATGTGTGCTTAATGTTTTATTGGTTCATTCAAAGAGTGTTAGAAATTACATCGTTTCTATGGTCTATCCAGAACCGGAAGGACCTACCCAAGAAACACATCCTTTTTAGACGACAGTGAGGGGTCTAAATGTATAGACGAGTTTGAAAAAAAATGGTGAGGATGTGACAGGACCTAAAAGACATATTGGTCCTTACCAAACCGAGTCAGTTAGCCGGGTAACCACACAATCTATTCATTCTCGTTCTTTGGAGATGAATATTGAAACAGACATGGACCCAGTGTCGACAACTCGTGTCACCCCACCTAGCCACTCAAGCATCTCACAAAAGATGTTTGTTTCATAAATGCATGGAGATTTAGCACATAATCTATCTATTCCTCACTCGGAGGTCTTAGATATTGAAAAAGGAAGACATCAGCTCCGGTCTCCGAACTTCAGATTCTATTCACTGTGTCAATTGATTTTTAACTTGAGTCCCAGGTTAAATCAATTTTTGAGCCAAATCGATATAATTTATTTCTTTCACACATGCACGAGTCTTTGTGATTCCCATTGCATATCTTCGTGATATTTCCGGAACAGTTTGAGAGGTAATTTTTAATATTTTACTTCAGTGATAACTGGAAGTCCTATCAGAGATACCCCGATGCCAACTCTGAACATAGGCCACACAATTATTTTAATTGTTGTGATAACAGTTACTATTATGTTTCTGTGTTAGATGATTACCCCATTTTGGTTACTTAACGTTTTATCTGGTACTTTTGCTACTCATCAGTGTTGTATTTGAAGTTACATGATGCTAAGGATGCTCCTAATCATCATGAGGGGGAGAACTGATACAAATTCAAAGACAAAGATCATCATCATGAGGGGGAAAACGTTATAAAAGTTCAAAGACCCAGACTATCAAGTTGAGGGGGAGTAAGCAAAAGTTGAGGGGGAGTAACTGTTATAACCTGTGCTGAAAATATTACAACGTGCATGGTTCTTCTATCCGTTTAACAAAGTGCTGAAGTTTTCAAAGCTAATTCAACTTGTGGTTCAACTCGTGATACTAAGAAGACCAAGAGCATATTTCAAGGGGGAGCGTGAAAGATATGAAGACAAGCAACACTAAAGTGCTTCAAAGATTCAAGACGAAGAGAAGATCAAGATCGGAAGAGTTCAAGTTTGTATTTTTTTCTTTATATAACTTTAGGGGGAGATTGTTAGGACTAAAAGTCCTATAAAATAGAAAGTGATATAAAGAAATAATTAGTGTTATTTATTGGTTTGTAAAGCCTCTCAAGATAATGGGCTTTATGGATAATGGGCTTGGGCCTGTCAAGCCCTTGGTATTTAATGTGTGATTAGAGTGGTAATTAGGTTAGAGAAGTAGTGGTGAGATTAGCCGTGCGCTTAACAGAGTTTAGAGAGAGAGTTTGTTCATCATTCTAATCTTGTAACTCTCTGCATTCAATCAATAAAGGATTAATCGCTTCATATTCATTGTTACTTGATCAATTTGGGATCCACAAATACGATTGTTGTATCCTCGGGACAAACGCCAATACCACAGGCGAATTTTTGTCTTAGGACACTGCTTCCGTGCAGGCCTCAATCGACACGTTATCTTCGATTATCTACGAAATTCAAGTAAGGTTTACGTTGATTGTCGTTTTGGTATTGGAATTGTGATTGTAAAGGATTTGTTCTATACAAATTTCTACCCATCTCTTTGTTATTTCTATACAAAATTAATTGTATGATTGATTACTCCTAACATGAGGTCCTTACGCGCAGAAGCCTTCTTGGCTATCGACTTTAGTCGCATGATGAAAAGAGAGATCGTACCTTATATGTCTAAAAACCTCGAGCGATCGAACAAGCAGTGGAAATCACCTAACTCTTTCTCTCGAAAAACTCTCTCGAAAATGTGTTGTGAGCGTAAAAAGAAACAATTTCCTGAATCGTGCTATTTATGGCAAAGATCGTGTCAGGTAGACCCCTTGGATGGTCGACACCTGTCAAACGCCTTTTCGCATGCATCATGCAGATGGGCGACACCTGTCCTCTGAATGTCTTTTCGCCTCTGGCACGCCGTCGTGACGTCACGACCTTATCATTTCCTCCAATCCAAATCGAACCAAGACGGTTGGAATTCGACCAGACCCTCTCCCCATGCAACACGTGTCAAAACACTTCGTCAGATTTAAAATTCGAACTTCACGCCTGAAATTCAAATTTTGGGCGCAAATTGTTTTGGTAAAAAATCACACCTCACGACCGACGCTAGAAAACTCTTGCATTTAGATACGGTCTTAGATGTTGTTTATACACGTATACTCGGACGTACGTTTTTATGTTGGTCGTACGTTCCGTACGACCGACGTATGAGACTTAAGATGGTCGTACGATCATACTAACCGTTAACAGTCAAACACTCGTTTCTTTTGTTCATTAATGCAGGTCTACAAGCATTCATGGTGCAAACGGCCAGTAACGAACAAGTCATCAATGGCATTTAAAGCCCACAGCGGTTACGAAGCACGCCATAAAGACACCTTTAATGACCAGCGAAAGCTATATAAAGGCATGTGCTGCAACCGAAAAGGCTATCTGGTGTAATCTGATTCAATCTCATCTACATCTGCTCCATCTACTTTCTAAGCAATTGCACACCTGAAACGCAGTGATTTACAGAGCATTCGAACGAACATCATTGACGCAAGATTCGCACGACCACAGTTCGAACCACACGACGCATGACTTTTTACACACGATTAAGTCTATTTTTACATTCATTTGTAATCTGTTGTACACAAACTCCAGTTACAAAAGGACTTTCGCCCCTGTTTGGCGACTATAGTGTATCGTCGACTATCACATGTCGACCGCGGTTTTTTCCCTCGTTTTAGGGTTTTCCGCGTCACCAAATCCTCTGTCTTGTTTACATTTTTTATTCGCGATTGTGTTGCTTGGTCTTGAGATACGTTTCTTTAGCTGTTAAAAGTCCACATCATCCTTAAGTTGTTCTTTTGGGCGATTTTTGGCATTAACAATCGTACCTGAGAAGAAACCTTGATGATGACTTGGTGCAGAATGCAAAATCTGAGTTTTTATTGCATAAATTCCATCTATTTATAGGGTGGAATAAGAAGAAGGAGGTTGAAACTCCATCACTGGAGGTTGAGGCAGGTGAAGTTGAAACGCCATAACTGGAGATCGTGGGAGTCTTTGAACGTGTGCAAATGTTGAAGATAACTCACCCTAAAATGTAGGAGGCAGACTGGAGGTTGAAATCGTGGGAGTAGAGGTTGAAGATAATCAGGCGATGAGGTTGAAGATAACAGGCGGTTGAAATCGTGGGAGCAGAGGTTGAAATCATGGGAGCAAGTTGAAGATAATCAGGGGGATTAGGTTGAAGATAACAGGTGGTTGAAATCGTGGGTCATCGTAAATCTTATGGGAATGGGCGATGTTGGTAAGGGAAATTGATTTTAAACTGCCCAGATTAAAAGTTGGGATGAATTTAAATGGTCTGGATGTAACAATATGGTTACACTCGGCTGGGTCAATAGTATGGGTAATTTGTAAAAAACATTTTATAATGGTTTTTAGTTAACTTTTCATTATATTTTTAATATGATAAGAGCGTAAAATGAAAATTAAAAACTTAAGGAATATAAAACAAAATAATTGCTATATATTCATGATATTTAATAATATGATTAAATCCAAAAATATTCAATATTGGACTCATTTTAAAGGTATTGACTGTTAATGCCAAAAATCGCACAGAAGTACAACTTAAGGTTAGTGTGGACTTTTAACAACTAAAGAAACGTATCTCAAGGCCAAGCAACACAATCACTGGAAAAGGTAAAAGAGACAAGAGATTTGGTGACGTGGAAAACCCCAAAACGAGGGGAAAAACCGTGGTCGACTTGTGAGAGTCGACGGTGCACTATAGTCGCCAAACAGGGGCGAAAGTCCTTTTGTAACAAGTGATTTGTGTACAACAGATTACAAGTAAATGTAAATATAAACTTGGTCGTGTGCAAATGACGTGTGTCGTGCGTAAATCGTGCGAAAAAGAGATGTCGTCGTGCGGTTCAAACTGCTGTCGTGCGAAGATGCTTCAACGATATTTGTTCGAATGCCTTGCGAATTACTGCGTTTCTGGTGTAGAATTGCTTAGTAAGTAGATGAAGTAGAGCAAAATAGCTTGGAGTGGATTGATTCAGATAAAATCTGGATCATCCTTTTCGGGTGTTGCACAGGCTCTTTTATAGCTTCCGTTGGCCATTAATGGTGCTTTTATGGTGTACATCGTAACCGCTGTTGGGATTTGAATGCCAATGATGAGCTGATCGTTATTGACCGTTTGCACCATGAATGCTATTTAGACCTGCATTAATGAACAAAAGAAAACGGGTTTGACTGTTAATGGTTAGTATAAACGTACGACCGTCTTAAGTCTTACACGTCGGTCGTACGGAACGTACGACCAGCATGGGAACGTACGACCAAGCATACGTCCGTGAATAACATGTAAGACCGAATCCTAATACAAGGGTGGTCTTATGGAAGTGTCATCTGAGTTTTCTAGCATCGGTCGTGAGGTGTGATTTTTTACCCAAACAGTTTGCCCCCAAAATTTGAATTTTAGGCATGAAATTCGAATTTTAAATCCGACGATGGTATTCCGACACATGTCGTCCAAGGAGAGGGTCTGGTTGAATTCCAACCGTCTTGGTTTGCTTTGGATTGGAGGAAGTGAGGTGATCGTGACGTCACGACGGTGTGCCCGAGGTGAAAAGACGTTTATAGGACAGGTGTCGCCCATCGGCATGATGCATGCGAACAGTCGTTTGACATGTGTCGACCATCGAGCGGGTCGACATGACATGATCTTTTCCATAGATAGAGTGCTTCGGGAATCGTTTTGTTTCTACGCTTTCATCACGTTTTTGAGAGAGTTTTTTGAGAGGAAAAGTTAGAGGATTTCCAAAATTTGTTCGATCGTTTGAGGTTTTAGGCACGTAAGGTAAAATCTCTTATCCCTCTTCTCATTATACGACTCAAGTCGATAGCCAAAAAGGCTCCTGGGTCTAAGGACCTTATGGACCTATATGTATCACAGATTCCTATGCCAGATTTTTCCGTCTCCTCCTAGTCGGCGAGCTTTTTCCAAGAAAAGGAGGAGGTGGAATCTTTTAGGTATTTGGCGGGTATCCCCGTTGAAATCCATTTATACACTTGTTAATGCCAAAAATCGCACCAAAGGGACAACTTAAGGTCGATGTGGACTTTAACAAATAAAGAAAGGAATCGTTCGACAAAGGCGTGCGACAAAGACAAAAATGTAAATGAGACAGAGGATTTGATGACGCAGGAAAAACCTCAACGAGGAAAAACCTGCGGACGACTGTGGAAGTCGTCGCTGCACTATGGTCGCCAATCAGGGGCCATGTCCTTGGTGTTCCGGGTGTCGATCGTACATAGAATACAATACAAATGAAGGGAAAGACTTCAAAATGTAAAGTACAAGTGTTTGAAATGTAAAAACAGTGTACGTCGTGTGTGAAAACAATATCTAAATTTTTGGTCGACAGTGAATGTCGTGTGTCTAGAGCGATCTTCTATGAATGATCTCTTTGCTTCAAATGAATATTCCTCGATTGTTTGCGTTTACTTCTGTTGTTCGATGCTCTTGTTCTATCTCTCTCTCTGTGTTATTTGATGTCCTGAAACTGAGGATTGAACTTGGGTTTTATAGTCTTCGGATGATGTTAATTGAATCATTAAGATCTTTGATGATTGTTGTAACGGTCGTCGTCTTCAATATGGGATTAGATGCTCATAACTGATTTCGTCGGTTATAGCCATTGTCCATTAATAACTTTGACTCCTGCATTAAACACTTGAACAAACATAACAGTCGTATATCGCGTTAGTCGGCCGAGGTCGCATGATTTTACGCGACGGTCGTGCAAAGTAGACGATGTCGAGGTCGAGTGTCGTGAGGAACTCTCGACTTACCTTTTAGGAGGGACGACAGAGGTTTTTTGGGTCTTCGTCGGGTCCTTATCTTAATACATGATATAGCTCATAACATGTGTCTTACCTTTTCTGGTCGTGGTCGAGAACTGTTAAATTTTGCCCAAACAACACTCCTGACCAACTTAGGCCGGCGAAGTGCTTAGGAGGATTTTTTCGTCATGTACGAGTATTCTTTTAGGATAGGATTCAGATGGCCATTTACTCCTCTGGTTAGGGAGTTTTTGGGCGTCTTTGATTTATCTCCTGATCAGATTTTCCGGAGTTTTGGCAAATCTTTCAGGAGATTGATCGGATCACCGGTGATTGGGATGTTCCTTTCACGGTGCGTGATCTGCTGACGGATTTTGACGTGAAGTCGGACGACTACCGTCATTATAGCCTAACCTCTAAGCTGAGGGGTGGGCACACCTTGGTCCCTGATACCCAGATTCATAATCGTGGGTGGAAGGCCAGATATGTTCTTGGTCATGTACGGACGCTTGGTCGTATAGTCGAGGACACTTCTTGGGTCGCGTCTGGGTGGAACACCAGCGGTATAAATTTTATTTTGTCGTACATTTTTTAGTATTTATCTTTGTCTTTCGCTAATTTTTTGTCACTTGTCCTCGGATATTGATTTCGCGAGGTTCGGTCCCGCAGTTGACTCTCAAGAAAAAGTTGCGAGACTTTTTCTTGTGGGGTAGGAGAATTATTCGACTCACCCCGTCGTACGACTGTCAGCACCTCAGAGGTTGAGGAAAGAAGTCAACGGGATACTTCGTCAAGTAAGTGTTTTACTAATCGCGTGCGTGTTTTACTCTCCTCCGAGTCGTACGACGATTTCTGACATTCCTTATTTTTTGCAGGTGGTTCTGACATGCAGTCGGTTTCAGGCAAGACGAAGAGAGATGCCCAGTTGGCCTTGGCTAAGAAGGCCCAGGAGCTGAAGAGGAAGGATCCTCCGACTTCGGGGTCGGGGGTTGCGAAGAAGACGAGGTTGGTTCCCCCGAGGGAACCGTCGTCGACGGGTGGAGAGCCTCTGAAGGTCTCCACTCCCAAGAAGGCGAAGACGTCTTCGGACGTGCCAAGGACGACACCGACACCGCACGGGTCGTCCTCCGCGGGGGAGAAGGGGAAAGGCCCTAAGACTGAGGGATCCCCTGAAGTCATGACGGTGAACTTTCCGTTACCGTCAGACTTCCTGCTGGACGGCGTCCTGGATAGGGCGAAGATTTTCCCTAACTTGGAAAAATTTCTCCTACCATCGTTCAAGGATCGCTACCGTAGTGCTACCGTGGATGAGACATGGTCTCACGTCGCAGGCATGGCATTCCTGGTAGGTGTTTTATTTTCGTCGTACGTTTCCTCCTCTCTTTAGTAAGCTAGACTTACCTTGTGTATTTTCGTGCGACTGCAGGCGTTCCAGGCGTCGCTGTGCCTTTTCGGCCAACTGGAGGAGCTCCAGAAGGTCAATCCTTTCATCGTTGAGAAAGATCAACGAGCGCAAGAGGAAGAGCGTAAAGCTCGAGAAGAGGAACGGGCGGCTAAGGCCAAGGCGGAGGCTCTCTCCGTTCAAGTGGACGATCTCAAGAGTCTCTTGGAGACGTCGCTGCTGGAGAAGGAGGAGCTCCAAAATCATCTCAAGGAGACGTTGGGAAGGGCCTCTGCTTGTGAAGTAGAGGTGACGTCGACTAAGGCATCCCTCGATGTGGCTTCTGACGTTCCTCTTTTTATTCTTCAGGAGAAGCGAGTGCGAAGTCGTCGTCTGTGGCTGCCAAGAGGGCGGCCCAAGCTGAATTGGCCCGCAAGGGCAGAGAGAAGAGGAAGGGGACCTCGACCACTGGGTCGGGGGTTTTAAAGAGGACCAAAATGACGGTCCCGAGGGAACCGTCTTCAAAGGCGGGCAACTCGTCGAGAGTCATCACTCCTGAGAAGGGGAAGGTGGCGGTCGCATCTCCTGGAAAGACGAGGACATCTTTTGATGTGATCGACGCGACGCCGGTCAATTTGGCGCCTCCGGCGACAACGACGATGCCTCCATCTGCCACGTCGACCCTTTCGTCGGCCGACAATGGCAAGGGTCACTCGACGGAAGAGGCCGAAGTCACGACGGTTAACTTTACGTTGCCGTCGGACTTCATGGCGGATTATGTCCTGGACGGGACGAATCTTTTTTCTCATCTGGGGAAATATCAGCTCCCCTCTTTCAGGGAGCGTTTCCAGGGAGTCCCGGTCGAGGAGACGGGATCCCATGTTGCAGGACTTGCGTTTATGGTAAGTTTTAAAACTTATGCTTTCTGTAGTTTTTGTCGAGTGTTATTAACTCATGTTCTTTTGTGTTTCAGGCGTTCCAGTCCTCCCTTGCCTTGTACTCCGAAATGGAGAAGACAAGGGGTTTGGTGCCCGCAGCTCTAGAAAGAGAGAAGGCGGCACTGGAGAGGGAGAAAGCTGCCATGGCGCGCGTCGAGGCCATGTCTGTGCGAGTCGACGATGTTCAGAATGACCTAGAGGTCGTTGAACGTGAGAGGGACGAGACGAGAGGACGCCTCAAGTAGGCCCTGGCCCTGATAGACGATTCGAGGGCTGAGTTGGACAGGACCAAAGAGTCCTTGGTTGTGAATGAAAAAGAAGCCAAGGATTCTAAGTCCAAGGTGTCGGAGCTAGAGGGGGAGGTGAAGGAGCTGAGGGACGAGCTAAAGTCTGTCTTCGCCCTTGCTCGACTGACTGCTCGAGCAGCGATCATGCGACAGCACTTGTCGGGGAAGAATCCCCTTGCCTCGGCGTCGGACGAGTTGGCCTTCTATCTGGCAAACGTCGGATCCGAGAGGGACCTCGACTTAGATGACGAAAAGGAGGTCGAGGAGGAGGAGATGGATGCAGCCGACGTTCCTCCCCAACGTTAGAAAAAATTTTGTTTTTTGTTTTTTACTGATCGACCGTTGGTGGTCGAGTCTTTTGATGTAAACGACTATTGAACATGAAATGAAAATTTTTCTTTTGGAAGTTATACTTTTACATTGCCAATTGACTTTCATATTGCAAGCAAACAATGAGTACAATACTAATCATACGATCATCAAATAAACATACATCGAATAGATCGAACTTGCGACACAGGCATCCATAATATAAAGATTATCCTAAGTTAAAAATTTAGATCATAAGATCTTTTGACCTTAAAGTCATGTAAAGCAAACATGGGTACCTGCGACTAGGGCATTCATACAAAATATGACAATTTTTCTAAGTTAGAGAAACTTAGGTCGTACGACGGACGTGGGTTGTGCGTTCTTGCAATCGTGCAATCAAGTCGTATAGTAGACCTGGTTGCTTATGTCGTGCGATCCTGCAAAAATGTACTTAAGATATGTAATAGACTTAGTAACATATGTCGTGTGATCCTACGATAAAACAAGGTCAGAGGTTGGTCGTTGGCTAACCAACGACCCTCTGATGCTTAAGTCAGTAATCGTCGTGGTAAATAAAAAATCGTATGAAAAAAGGGTTTAGAAGAAATACCTATTCAAATGTGTTGCATTCCAGCTGCGTGGGATATCTCGATTGTCGAGGGTTTAGATATTATAAGCACCCTTGCCCACGACTTCTGAGATACGATAAGGACCTTCCCACTTGGTGGAAAGTTCACCTGCATTGAGTTCTTGAGTGCTCTGGAACACTCGTCGGAGGACGTAGTCGCCTTTTTGGAAGACTTTAGCCTCAACGTTCTTGTTGAAATGTCGCTCGACCGCTTGCCTTTGCGACGCCATTCTGATCAGTGTTGATTCTCTAAGTTCTTCAAGGGCGTCGAGGTCATAACTTAGATCGACCAAGTTATGGTCGATAGAAGTATGCCTCGAGGTTGGGAGCCAGACCTTGACCGGTAAAAATGCTTCGCAACCATAGACCAAAGAGAAAAGGGTTTGTCCTGTGGATGTGCGGGGCGTCGTGTGATTCGCCCACAGGACTGAAGGGAGGTCTTCGACCCACTTTCCTTTTGCAGCCTTTAACCTTTTATTGATCGAAGCAATAATTGTTTATTACTCGACTTTGCAAGTCCATTCGCCTGGGGATACCTGGGTGTCGAGGTCGTCAGCTTGATATTGCGGTCTTCACAGAACTGTCGAGTCCTGTTGCTTATGAACTGGGATCCATTGTCGCAGACAATTTCGGATGGAATCCCGAACCTGCATATGATGTTAGTCTGGATAAAAGAGACGACCTCCTTGTCCCGGACTTGGGAAAAAGCGGCTGCTTCTATCCACTTAGAAAAATAATCTAGAAGTACGAGAAAAAATACCTTTTGCCCGAGGGCCATGGGATTAGTACGAGAAAAAATACCTTTTGGCCGACAATGTCCATCCCCCATCTCATGAAGGGCCATGGGATTAGTGTCGAATGTAAAGTTTCAGAAGGTTTGTGGGACGTACCTGAATGTCGTTGACAGGGATGACAATTCTGGACATACATGACGGCGTCTTGTCGCGGTGTTGGCCAAAAGTAGCCTTATCGAGAGATACGATTGGCCAGACTGCGACCTCCTGAGTGGTTGCCACACTCTCCATCATGCATTTCTTGAAGGATTATTTGAACCTGACTTTTTCCGATAACACATCTCAGGTTCAAGCCTGTCGATGATCGTCGATAGAGTCTATCTCCTGTCACAACATATTTGGATGCCTTGAACCTAATCTTCCGAGATTTCATCTTATCTTCTGGGAGTTGGTCGTGCATAAGGAAATTTCTGATGTCGTACGACCAATCATCTTCTAGGTCTTCGATCTGGACGACTGTCAATGCCAAAAATCATCCAGAAGGGTAACTTAAGGTTGATTGTGGAGCATAACAACTAAAGATGTTCGACAAAGCAATGCGACAAAGACAAAGACAAAAAATGTAAATGAGACGAAAGGATTTTGGTGACGCGGGAAAAACCTCAACGAGGAAAAAAACCCACGGACGACTATGATGGTCATCGCTGCACTATGGTCGCCAAACAGGGGCGATGTCCTTGTGTTTCAAGTGTCAAGAGTACAATGGTTACAATACAAATAACATAAATAAACTAATTTGTAAAGTAAACAGGTGTATCATATGAAAAAATTAGTGCGTCGTGCGTAAGAACTATGTATCGTGCGTCGTGAGCGATCTTTTGAGAGAGAGTTCTTTGCTCTGAATGTTCTTGCAGTGAGTGTTCTTTAGAGTTCCGTTGTCCGTGAAATGGTGTTGAGCCTTCGTTTATATATCCTTTGAATGACTCCATAAAGGATGGAATAACGGTCGTAACGGATTCCGCGGTTTAATGCTCATAATGGCTTCATCGGTTATAGCCGTTGGTCATTAATGGCGTTAATCCTGCATTAAACAGAGTAATCATAACAGTTGTGTCGTGTGTTAGTTGGTCGAGGACGTAAGGTATCTTACGACGGTCCTGTGAATCGGGTGACAATATGGTCGAGTGTCGTGAAGAGCTCTCGACCTAAAGTTTAGGAGGGGCGACGGAGGTTTTAAAGGGGTTATCAAGACCTTATCTTAACCCCAATCATGGCGTGCGATATGTGTCTTACCTTTGTCTGGTCGTGGTCGAGACTGGTGATTTTTTACCCAAACAGTTTGCCCCCAAAATTTAAAAATAAAGTGGCAAATTCAAATTTTGGATTTTTAAATTTTTTGTCAAAAAGAATCTTTTTAAGTCTTTGTGAAACGAATGCCAGAGGTCGTGATACGTGGCAAAAAGGTCGATTCAGTTGCATTAGAACCGAATCGGTTTGATTTGAATTATGGAAGTTGAGAAGGCGATAAGATCGTGACGTCATGCTGACGTATGTTCTATGCTTGACAGCTGCTAATGCCAGCGTCGATCCGGGTATGCATACGAAGAGACATAGACATGTGTCGATCATCGATCGACTCGATCTGATATGATCGATTGCTTAAATAAAGGCCTTTGGTTGATCTTTTCCAGTTTACGCTTTCAGAGAGTTTTTTGAGTGAGATTTATTTTGTCGATCCTTGCTTTCTTTTAGCGAATCCTTTCCAAACCTGCAAAATCTTAATTCGACTTAGAGTTTTCGAGGTTTAGAGCGCCTATATAAGGTACGACTTCTCATCCTTTGTATGCGTCGCAAGTCTACTGCTAGAAAGCCTAGGAAGAACTGGGACCTTTTTGCCTTTTCAGACCTGCAAATTTGGCTCACAGGATTAGCGATGTCCACTGAACCTGCGAGTTCCATTCGAGATCAAGATGATCTCGACTCTCTTAGGAATCTAGCAAAAATCCCTGCGGGGATTACATTGATTAGGGCTGGTCAGATTCGACCAGATATGTCTCCAGATGGGTTCGTTGTTATATACGAATACCCGTTTAAAATAGGTTTCGAATGGCCTTATTCCACCCTAGCCAAGGCATTCATGCTCGAGTTCGATTTAGCACCGGGCCAATTAATGCCCCAATTTTGGCGAGTCATACAAGTTATCGAGCGCCTCACCAAAGAATGGGAATCTCCCATGAATGTGCGCGATCTCCTCTTGGCCTATCAAGTCAAGATGGACGGATGTCGTCGCTACAACTTGTTTTCTAGGCATAAGAGCGATCGTACCCTGGTCTTGAAGAATGCAGTTAATGACCGTACGTGGAAGGCTATGTATGCATTTGTGCGCACTGTGTCGCTAGACCCTGAGAGCGACTGGATTAGGGTCGGCTGGAATATGTCGGGTGAGATTTTTTAGCTTTTTGTCGTGTGTCGTGTGTTAGTTTCAACTTGTTTCTAACTTGTCTTTTATGTGTCGACAGATATCAAGTTTGAGGACGTGAAGCCCTACGCCAACTCTCAAACAAAGATCGACAAATTCTTGGAATTCAGCGCTATTGAGCGGTCGTTTTTCACACGACACCTGGTGGACGACGACGATGAAGACTTAGTGTATCTGGGAGAGAATCGGGAGGAGAGACGCGAGGAGGAGGAAGAAGAGGAGGAGACAGAGAAAGAGGAGAAAAAAGAGTCGAGAGAAGAAGAAGAAGAAGAAGAGATGACCGGTAAGTGCACCTCGACCTTTATACTCGACTTTGATCTTTTCAGTCTCGTAACGCTCCTTTATTTTCCTTTTGTTTTTTCCCAGGGGAATCTCAGGCGAAAGCGTCGTCTGTGGCTGCCAAGAATGCAGCTCAAGCTGAACTAGCCCACAAGGGCAGGGAGAAGAGGAAGGGGACCTCGACCACAGGGTCGGGGGTTTTAAAAAGGACAAAGATGACGGTCCTGAGGGAACCGTCTTCAAAGGCTGGTGACTCGTAGAGAGTCGTCACGCCTGAGAAGGCAAAGGTGTCGATCGCATCTCCTGTGAAGACGAAGACGTCTTCTGGTGCGATCGACGCAACACCATTAAGTTCTGCGCTTCTGGCGAAAACGGCGATGTCTCCCTCTGCCACGTCGACCCCTTCGTCGGCCGACAAGGGCAAGGGCCATGCGACGGGAGAGGCTGAGGTCATGACGGTCAACTTCACGTTGCCGTCAGACTTCATGGTAGATAACGTCTTAGACGGGACGAAGCTTTTTCCTCATCTGGGAAAATATCAGCTCCCTTCTTACAAGGAGCGTTTTCAGGGAGTCTCGGTCGAGGAAACGGGATCTCACATCGCAGGACTTGCGTTTATGGTAAGTCTTTCTTTCAAGACTTGTCTTTTTTCGATGTTTATAACTTTGTCGAGTGTTCACTAACTTGTGTCTTTGTGTTTTTCAGGCGTTCCAGTCCTCCCTTGCTCTGTACTTCGAAATGGAGAAGACAAGGGGTTTGGTGCCCACAGCTCTCAAAAGAGAGAAGGCGGCACTGGACAGGGAAAAAGCCGCTCTGGTGCGTATCGAGGCCATGTCTATACGGCTCGACGACGTCTAGAATGAGTTGGAGGCCATCGAACGTGAGAGGGACGAGTCGAACCATCGTCTGAAGCAGTCCCTGGCCCTAATCGTCGACTTGAGGGCCGAGCTGGACATGACCAAAGAGTCCTTGGCTGCAAGTGAAAAAGAAGTCGAGGATTCCAAGTCCAAGGTGTCGGTGTTAGAGGGGGAAGTGACGGAGCTAAAGGACGAGCTGAAGTCCGTCTTCTCCTTGGCTCGATTGACTACTCAAGCGGCGATCATGCGGCGGCATCTGTCTGGGATGAATCCCCTTGCCTTGGCGTCGGATGAGTTGGCCTTCTATCTGGAAAATGTCGGATCCGAGAGGGATCTCGACTCAGACGACGAGAAGGAGGTCGACGAGGAAGAGGTGGACGAGGGCTCAAAGGGTGAAGCTTCTGGCAAGGACGCGGTTAACGATCCTCCCCATCCTTAGAAAAAATTATTAGTTTGGTTTTTTATTGATCGACCGTTGGTGGTCAAGTCCTTTGATGTAATCGATGATTGGTGAATGAAATTTACCTTTTTTGAAATCATACATTACTTCGCCTTATTCACTTTGTAAGTAAGTACAATATCAATCGTGAAATTCACCAAGCAAACATACATCGTATAAAAATGAATATAAGACGTGCAACATAGGCATCCATCGTAATACACTAATTAGAACATAAGTCGTAAGATCTGTAGATCTTTAAATATTGTAAAGCAAACATGAGTTTGTGCGATTAAAGAATTCACCCAAAATATGAAAAAAAATTCTAAGTTTTGGGAACTTAGGTCGTGCGACAGATATGGGTCATGCATTCCTGCGATCGTGCAATCAAGTCGTATGGCAGACCTGGTTACTAATGTCGTGCGATCCTGCGTAAATGTACTTAAGTCGTGTAATTGACTTAATAACTTATGTCGTGCGATCCTGCGATAAAACAAGGTCAGAGGTTGGTCGTTGGCTAACCAACGACCCTCCGATGCTTAAGCCAGTAATCGTCGTGATGAATAAAAAAGATCGTATGAGAAAAAGGGTTTAGAAGAAATACCTTTTTAGATGTGTTGCATTCCAGCTACGTGGGATATCTCGATTGTCGAGGGTTTGGAGCTTATAAGCGCCCTTACCCACGACTTCTGAGATACGATAAGGACCTTCCCACTTGGTGGAAATTTTACCTGCATTGAGCTCTTGAGTGCTTTGGAACACTCGTCGGAGGACATAGTCGCCTTCTTGGAAGACTTTAGCTTTGACGCTCTTGTTGAAATGTCGCTCGACCGTTTGCCTCTGCGACGCCTTTCTGATCAGTGCTGATTCTCTAAGTTATTCAAGGGCGTCGAAGTCATAACTTAAATCAACCAGGTTGTGGTCGACGGAAGTATGCCTCGAGGTTGGGAGCCGGACCTCGACTGGTAGAACTGGTTCACAACCATAGACCAAAGAGAAAGGGGTTTGTCATGTGCGTGGTGTCGTGCGATTCGCCCACAGGACTGAAGGGAGTTCTTCGACCCACTTTCCTTTTGCAGCTTTTAGCCTTTTCTTGATCGAAGCAATAATGGTCTTATTACTCGACTCAGCAAGTCCATTTACCTGGGGATACCTGGGGGTCGAGGTCGTCAGCTTGATATTGCGGTCTTCACAGAACTATCGAGTTTTGTTGCTTATGAACTGGGATCCATTGTCGCAGACAATTTCGGATGGGATCCCAAACCTGCATATGATGTTAGTTTGGATAAAAGAGACGACTTCCTGGTCCCGAACTTGGGAAAAGGCAGCTGCTTCTACCCACTTAGAAAAATAATTTGTAAGTACGAGAAGAAATACCTTTTGCCCGGGGGCAGGTGGTAACTTGCCGACAATGTCCATTCCCCAACTCATGAGGGGTCATGGGATCAGTGTCGAATGTAAAGGTTCAGAGGGTTTATGGGACGTACCTGAATGTCGTTGACAAAGATCACAGTTCTGGACATACCTGATGGCGTCTTGTCACAGTGTTGGCCAAAAATAGCCTTGTCGAGAGTTACGATTGGCCAAACTGCGACCTCCTGAGTGATTGCCACACTCCCCATCGTGCATTTCTTGAAGGATTCTTTGAACTTGACTTTTGCTGATGACACATCTCAGGTTTAAGCCTGTCGATGATCGTCGATAGAGTCTATCTCCGATCATGACATACCTGGATGCCTTGAACCTGATCTTCCAAGCTTCCATCTTGTCTTCTGGGAGTTGGTCGTGCATAAGAAAATTCCTAATGTCGCACGACCAATCATCTTCATGGTCTTCGATCTGGACGACATCATCATTTTCGATGGACGATGTCGCCAGGTGGATCATAGGAATGCTGTCGAATATTGGTTCGACCAGTGCAGATCCAAGGTTTGCTAAAGTGTCGGCTTGAGTGTTCTGGTCCCCTTGAATCTCTTCAATAGAAAATGATTTAAACATTTTTTATTTTTCTTTTGCAACCTTTAGGTACGCTGTCATCTTTGAATCTTTGGCTGCGAATTCTCCATTCATCTGGTTTACGACCAGGAGAGAATCGCTTTTGACATGTAGCACCGTTGCCCCCGAGTCGTGGGCCATATTCATCCCCAAGATCAGGGCCTCGTACTCAGCTTCGTTGTTGGTGGTTTTAAAGTCGCATCGCACGGAATACACCATCTTGCCCCCTATAGCGACTTTAAGACGACGCCTAGTCCTGAACCCCTGATGTTGGACGACCGGTCGACATGTAGAGTCCAAGGCACGTCGTCGTGAGTTTCCACAGTAGACACCTCGAGCTCTGCTTCTTTTTCCAGTTCAGGACTGAAGTCAGCAATGAAATCTGCCAGAGCATGCGATTTGATCGTTGTCCTGGGCTTGAAATCGATGTCGTAACTGCTGAGATATATGCTCCATTTTGCCAAACGACATGTCAACTCAGGTTTCCTCAAGACAGACTTAAGAGGAAAGTTAGTCACGACAGTAATAGGATGCGATTCAAAATAGTGTCGCAATTTCTTCGCAGCTGTAACTAGCGACAAAAGTAATTTTTCCATAGAGGAATACCTGGTTTCGGCGTCCAAGAGAGATTTACTGTCATAGTAGATCCGCAGTTGCTGCTTTTCATCTTCTCACGTCAGGACGGCACTTACTGCATTAGGACTAACAGCCAAATATAGCTGCAAGACCTCATGGTCGTGAGGCTTTGACAGCAAAGGCGGCGACATCATGTACTCTTTCAATTTTTGCAATGCTTGCTCATGATCGTCGGTCCAGTTGAAGCCTTTATTTTTCCTGAGAACGTTATAAAATAGATGACATCTACCCGAGGATCGAGAAATAAACCTGTTCAGAGCTGCCACCCGACCAGTGAGCCTTTGGACTTCTTTGAAATTTCTTGGAGATTTGATCTCGATAATGGCTTTTATCTGATTGGGATTGGCCTCGATCCCCCGACGAGTGACCATGTAGCCCAGGAATTTCCCAGCACTGACACCAAAGGAACACTTCGTCGGGTTCAGCTTCATACTATACTTTCGGAGGATGTCGAACGACTGCCTCAAATGCTCGACGTGGTCGACTGCTTGATTCGACTTGACTAGCATGTCGTCGATATATACCTCCATCGTGTCGCCAAGATGATCTTTGAACATTTTATTCACCAGATGCTGGTAGGTAGAACCTGCATTTTTTAAACCAAATGGCATAGCTTTGTAACAATAAATACCTTGATCTGTCATGAATGCAGTCTTTTCCTAGTCCTCGACGTGCATCAGGATCTGATTGTATCCAGAATAAGCATCCATGAACGTTAATAGTTCATGTCCTGCTGTCGTGTCGACCATGGCATCGATATGTGGCAATGGAAATGGATCTTTTGGACAAGCTTTGTTTAGATCTGTAAAATCGATACAGACCCTCCATTTGCCATTTTTCTTCTGTACGACCATGACATTTGCAAGCCAGTCGGGGTACTTTACTTCTCGAATCTTCCCTGTCTTTTGGAGGTTGTCGACCTCGTCATTTATCACCTTATTCCGTTCAGGAGCAAATTTACGGACCTTTTGTTTGACAGGCTTAAATGACGGGTCGACATTGAGCTTGTGAGAAATAACGTTGGGGTCTATGCCGACCAAGTCTTTGTGCGACCAGGCAAAGCAGTCGGCATGTTCCTGCAAAAAAGATGATAGTTTTTCTTTAAGGCAGGGATCGAGGGACGAACCTATAAGGACTTTCTGGTCAGGCTTGCTCTGGTCCAGGACGACTTCCTCCAGGCGATAGTCGTCGGCTATCCCAGGAGCATCCTAGACCTGTAATTGCTAGATGGCTTGCTTCTGCGGCTTCAGGGTGGTCTTGTAGCAGTCACGGGCGACTTTCGGCTCACTTTTGTTCTCCTGGACTCCCCATGGCGTAGGGAACTTCATAGTCTGATGGTACGTCGAGGGAACGGCTTTCATGTCATGGATCCACGGTCGACCTAAGATGATATTTGTTAATGCCAAAAATCGCACCAAAGGGACAACTTAAGGTCGATGTCGACTTTAACAACTAAAGAAAGGAATCTTTCGACAAAGGCGTGCGACAAAGACAAAAATGTAAATGAGACAAAGGATTTGATGACGCAGGAAAAACCTCAACGAGGAAAAAACCTGCGAACGACAGTGGATGTCGTCGCTGCACTATGGTCGCCAATCAGGGGCGATGTCCTTGGTGTTCTGGGTGTCGGTCGTACAGAGATTACAATACAAATGAAGGAAAGACTTCGAAATGAAAAGTAAAAGTGTTTAGAATGTAAAAACAGTTTGCGTGGTGTGTGAAAACTATGTATAAACTATTGGTCGAGAGCGAGAGTCTTGCATCGAGAGTGATCTTCTATGAATGATCTCTTTGCTTCGAATGAATATCTTTCGAGTGTTTGTGTTTGCTTCTGTTGTTCGATGCTCTTGTTCTATCTCTCTTTCTGTGTTACTCGGTGTTGATCAGGTGTCTTGAACTGATGATTGAGCTGGGATTTTATAGTCTTCGGATGACTTTAATTGAATCATCAAGATCTTTGATGATTGTTGTAACGGTCGTCGTCTTCAATGTGAGTTTAGATGCTCATAACTGATTTCGTCGGTTATAGTCGTTGTCCATAAATGACTTTTCGCAATTGCTTGTTGCGAAAACCTCACTTTTCGCAATGGTCTTTTGCGAATTCCTTTGTTTTGTGTGTTGAAATTTTTCCATGTCTTAGTTTTCGCATATGTGCATTACGCAAACCTCTCTTTTCGCAACTGTTGGTTACGAATTCCCTACTTTTCGCAACAGTTACTTGCGAAAACTTCAATTTTCGCCACTAAGCATTGCGAAAACCAAGACTTGGCATTTTTTTTTTCAAGTTTCTCAAAAAAAAAATTCTCTCTAAGTATTTTTTTTTCCATGTTGGTTTTATTTTTTTACTAATATCTTTTTGTCTTAACTGTATATCATTCACAGATTTCATGGCTTCTGATGATTTACAAGAACATGAACACGACGTCCAGGAAGGAGAACATGATCCTTTAGAACAAATATCGAGGGAGAGACCCCTTCCTTCACAAAGATCGTCTGGAGCTGATCTCTCTACAAGAAGAAGCACTCCAAATGATGTATTTCCAAGAGCCAGTTACATCAATTATCTTCCAAACAACCATTATGTGGAACTTGATCAGATAGATATTCATCCGATCATTCGCTCGATTCTTCAAGGGCATCCTCTCTCATATGCTTTATCGGCTCGATGCAACGTACCAGAAGTTTACGTTCAGCAGGCATGGGATTCGATTACGAAGGTTGTGAATATCACACCTCCTAGATTTAGCATTGAGATCGATCAGTTCACGACTTATCTGGATTACGCTCGTCTTCGTCTGATACTTCATCTTCCAGAAGCAAATTCCAGAGAAGGAATGACGGGGTATCAAGAGTATCCACCTGAGGAAGAAGTACTAGCTGGGATTAGAGCATTGGGGTACGCCGGAGAGTTAACGATGGTAAGTCAATTCAGGGAGAACAAACTTCCACTTCCGTGTTACACGCTATTCTCCGTGATCATCAGATGTTTGACAGCCAAGGCTACGGGTACAGATAATGCAAGTACGCATTTTCTTCGGTTATTGCACGCTGTAATATACGATCTCCATGTAGACTATGCCATCATCTTTTGGACAGAGCTTAGTGAGATAGTTCATTGGAAGGAGACTAACATGTCCAGGAAATTCTTACCGAACATTAGATTCTTATCTCTGATTGTGTGGAGTATGCTTAGGAGCAACAGAGAGATTCCTCGCAGGAATAACTGGATCTCTGCACCAGACTATAGAATGGCTTATATTCAAAAGCTGAAGCGGTCTTTTGATACTTGTATGCCTATTCCTCCTGTAATCATTCAAAATTACGCTGATCCAGATGATGAAGCTGTTGAATCTTACTGTCAAGAGCACGGGATTGTGATTCCATCTAGAATTGCTCAAGATGTGAATGAAGAAACAGAACAAGAGAATCCGGCTGAAGAAGAACATGCTGTGTCCAGTAGCTCTGAGTCAGAACATGCAGATGAAGAAGGCACAACAGGTGATGATGATGATGATAATGGTGATGATGATGATAATGGTGATGATGATGATGATGGTGATGATGTTAATGGTGAATATGATGATGGACATGGGGGAAATATTATGGATACTGGAGAATCTTCATATAGAGAACCTATTGTAGAAGGGAGTTCAGTAGCTCATACTGCTGAGACTTCCGAGACGGTACCCATAGATTCTCATGTTGGTCATTTAGAGGTGGATGAGCTTGATATTCGGGCAGCTCAGGAAACAGGTATTACTTCTGCACATGTTACTACTTCAGTGGCTTCACCAAGGGATGATACACAGAAAGTGATTGATTCTATCGAAGGTACTGATATGATGTCTGGGGCAGATATTGTTAGACAGATGGAAGAACGTATGGAAAAGGATAAGCAAGACCAGTTAGCTAAGGCACGAGCCTTCTTGAAAGGTAAAGGTAAGCTATCTGAGACTCCAAACATTCCAGTTGCGCCTCCTTTCAGACGTCCGACAGGGGTTGTTATACGTGAATCATCTGATCAGCTGTCGGTTCGTCCTGTTATCCGCACTTCACCTCCAGTAATTCAACCTCCACCTTCTACGTCAGTTCGTCCTTCTCTCAGAGATCAGCCAGCTTCTCAAGGTTCTCAGGGTATGTTTCTTGAAGACTCTTCTCTTACAGAGCTTTCAGATGCGTTCTATGCCAGATTATTATCTATTTCTCCGCCAGAGCAACAGGATTTAGATCTTATGTCTCTGTTGAGAAATTTTCAGCCACGTCCAACACCGACTTCGGTTCCGCATCCTTCTGAAACAAGCACTTCTAGGCTTGAGGATAGAGTTAACTCTCTTACAGCTGAATTTCATACTTTCACGACTACTATTCAGAACAGTCTTTCTAGCATCGAAAATGGAACTTCTTTGATGACTGACGCGTTATCGACTCTATCTGATCGTGTAGAAAAACACGAAGAGACCTGTCAAACTGCGGCGTCCTCGTCTCTCAATCGAAGACATGACCAAGATGATCCGGATCATCAAGGCCATGAGGGGGAGAATTCTAAGAGACGAAGGGTTGAAGAAGTCATACAGACCGAAAGAGCTAAAAATGCTGATGAAGTCACAGTGATGGTTGAGAGTAATGAAGAAGTAAGAGATGAAGAGGTTATTTCTGTAGTTGGAGATGTGATAGATTTACTTATTGACTCAGTGATGGATTCTGTTACTAATGCTGAAGTTGAAAGATTGAAAGAAGCACGTCCTGAGTTGATAGTAGACGAACTAATTGATGAAGTTGATCTCTCGGCTATGGCGTCAGAGATAAACTATGTAGAGTCGGAGATTGTCAACAACCTTCAGCTAGTAGTGTATGTGAATCCAGAATCTGCACCGATTTCCATGGAAATTCCAGAATCTTCTAATGTACATGAGTCTGAAGCTTATGAAGACATGAGAAACTACTTCGCCAACTTTATAGAGATTGATTCTGAAGATGACGAACAGACGAAGTTTGACAAAGTCTGGAAAATAAAAGAAGAAGACCAAGATGATATTATTGTCATTTCAGATTCAGAATTTGAAGTAGAAATTGATGAGAAAGACTTAGAGGAAGTTGATATGTTATACGGAGATCTTCTCGACACTACTAGACCTCGATCTCCAGTTCCTGAGTCATCTATTCCAGATTGTTCTATTCCTGAAGTTCCAAAGCAACAAGTTCCTCCAGTTGTTTCGTCTACCCAAGCTCCGACCGCCACGACTCCTCAAAGTACGTTTGAACAGGGTGAATCGTCTAGAGCTAACCAGGAGACTCCTGATTTTACTGGTGTTCCTCCTAGTATTCTTCGACCAGGTCCCGGGCTAAACAGACCGCAACGTCTTCAATTGCTTGAAGAAAGACATCAGATTACCAGAATGAGATCTGCTTTTCTTGAAGATTCTGAACGAAACTTCTTTGTCAGGAAAAGGAGAAGAGTGAATATCTTTGCTATTCTGGGAGTCGAGAAAAAAAAGGATTGGTTTCAGTAAGAGTACTTCATGTTCATCAAATGCAATCGACGTGGTAAGTTCTTCCCCTATTCAAAATATGGTATTGTTAGGATCTTGAAAGTGGAGATGCGTACCTTTGTTAGGATTTGGTATCCGTACTTCTATGTAGAACGACGCGACTGCAACAAATATGAGTTCTCAGAAGCGGATCTCAGTGATCTTTCGATAGACGACATTGAGGTAATATACCAACAGTTTCGGGAGATGACCATTCGACCGGATGATGTTCTCAGGGCGATGGAAGCTGTCAGAAGATTTATTCGGCGACAAGTACGTTTTTATAGGTGCTTTGATTTTCAGCTCGCAATTGAAAGCCATCAACCCGTTGTTAATGTCACTCGTCCGGATCGAAATCTTCCTAACAACAACGACTTTCCGCTTTTCTCTATTCTTGAAGATCCTTATGGTATTGTGTATCAGAATCAGTTGAGAGAACGCTTATTTCTAAGATTTGATGAAGTTGGGAAATACTCAGATGGTACATTGAAGGTGATAAGACTTCAAGTGATGGACAAGTTAAATGATGCGATGAAGATTTTCTTAGAGTCAACGCGAAGAATTCAGTTAGAGACTCCAGAGATCAGACTTCTGCGTAGGGTGATCGCGACGATTGATGAAAGATTGGAATTCAGAAGAACGCTAAGACGCTTAGAGATTTTGATTGGCAAGAACCGCCAACGAACTCTTTTTGAGCGCCATTGATTACAAAGGGGGAGATTGTTAATGCAATTTATATTGTAATCAATGTCTTATTTATTTAAGCATGTAGCTAGTTATTAGTTTGACTTTGACTTTATGTGTAGGGTATAAATACCCTTAGAACTCCTTGTTTTACAACATTTTGCCTAATTGAGAGATATCAGAGTTCTTATTTCTCTCTGTGTGAAATGCTTTCTGTCTTTGATTGATCCTTGTCACGTGCGAAATATGTGTTTTAATCGCAGTGGGTTGCAAACTGTCCACAGTGGGAAGTGCAAGTGTACACTGTCCACTATGATCGTCACAGCAAGTAATAGTTGGTAAAATACCAGAATCGAATCCACATGGACTGGACAATCAAGACAATATGGTTCTCATGAGCTCCTTTTACAAGTTTCAACTAGAGAGGAAAATAATACTTGGTTTTGGTTTGGTGAAATAGCTACTTTAAACGATTTACTAAATGCTAAAAAGCAGGAATGTAGGTTGGATTTTCCCTAGATTTTATCTCAAATACTCGGTCCTTAGAAGTGATCCTCGTATTCGTGGTGGACATTTTCGCTAGAAAAGCCCGGTTACAAAATACTCACACCGTTAGATAAAAATCCCATACTCTTAGTACTTGTGTTTTGTCAATGGTAATCTCTAAATGGACCTTTTCAGGCCTCGATGGAATGTGTAGAGACAAATACTCTAAGTGTTTTTAAATACACAAATTAGCTTTCCCACTACTCCAGTGGGAAGAGATTAGCTCACTGTGCCGACCTCACTTTCGTAAGTGTCATAAGAATTCTTTCGAATCCCCTAGCATCATTCAAGCTCGTGTCACTACGTTCTACTCATTTCTAAGTTAAGAACTAGACTTTTAGATCCTTGCAAGTGATCGGCTTGTTCGCATCTTTGGGTAAATATCGAGACTGAATGACCAAAACAACAAATATTCTATGTATAAAGATTACTCAAGCATTTTTAATAAAATCCAGGTACTTCTCCTTCCTACATCCCAAAGGATGTTTAGCCTAGCATTTCCGAAGTAAAGAAAACAAAAGATGAAGATTTTCACATAATAAAACTGAAAGTGACTTGAATTAACTGCTCACAGTGGGGAACGAGAAGTCGTCCCTGCACTGTGTATTACGGATTACAATTAACTAAGAAAATAAAATGCAGAAAATAAATGTTAACTACTGCAGAGAAATTAAAGAGCTAAAAATTAATGAAGTAAGAGAATTGCAAGGAGAAAATGTAGTTAAGGATGCTTCCAATAAATGAGACTAACACCCCTATTTATACTAAGGAGAGGTGTTGGTCTTTACACAAAAAAGGTTTCTTCAAGGTGTAAGGACTGCAGAATATTGTAAAACTCAGCTCAATGGTCCATACTTCAACCTTCCATGTAAAGCTCTTTTACCCAATGGTCTTCTAGAAGTCAACTTTATTCAAGTACAAAGGTACAAGCTTTATGTCATCTTTAAGGAAACCTTTCAGCCACCACATTTCAGATTTTTCTGCCAAAGGATCTTTCCAACTCCAGGTTTTTATATTTCCAGCCCATGGTTTTCTTTTGTTTTCTGATCTGCTCGAAGAGTGGGGAACCGGAGTGGGCACAACAGTGGTCACTGCAGGATAAAACGTGAAAAACACCCAAATTCCACCAAATAATTCATTAAATACTATGGTTCATTCCTTTTGCTCATTTTCGAGAATTATAACAAGAATGGGGGTTTTTAGAAGTGAAATGGCTAAAATTGACAAAAATAAAGTGGAAAATAAATGGAAATAATAACTCTAAAAATAGAGTTATCACAACCTCAAACTTAAACCATTACTTGTCCCCAAGTAATAAAAAGAAAGAAATAAAATGAACAAAATGCAGTAGAACTTTTAGGGACTTACATACTTCTTGACTTGAATGGGCGTTGATCTCCTTCCTTCGATACTTCCTTCGGTTCCAAACTTGAAAATTTCACTTTTGTGTTTGACGAAATCTTTCCCTTGTTTTGCATTAATCAATAGGGCTTTCTTGGGTTCGATGGGTTTATGGCTTTGAATATTTTCCCAAGGGGTTTGCAAGTACTTCCAAACATGGACCGAAAATCTCGCTTGGAGATTTTTATTTCAAGAAGTGGGTGTTTTGGATTTTTCATGGGTATGTACGCACACTTTCAGGCTTTATTTTGGGTATGGCTATTTTTGTGAAAGTGGGTATTCCGATGGTCCAGAATAGGCACACCATCTTTTTCTGGGAGTGAACACTTTGATGGTCCAGAAAGGCACACCATCAAGTTTGTTAGTGACACTCCGCTTTTGTTCTGTTTTTGTATATATAATTTTTTGGGAGGGGGGTATGGCTTACCCACCTCAAACTTAGACTTCACAGTGTCCCCACTGTGGGAAGACTGGAGGTCACTCTCGAAGTTCCCACCTCAAACTTAAAATCTCACAGTGTCCCCACTGTGACATTGAATTAACGAACAAAGGTGGTGGTTTGGGGTACAAAAAGGATCGTGTTTTGGATGCGAAAAACGGCCTATATCATTTCACGGTATCAAGTTGAGATTCGTACTTACAAAAGGGACCTTTTTAAGCCGGAAGCCGAAAGTTGTACCTTGAAATGGAAACAAGATCAAACAAGCATTCAAACAACAATTACGTTAGTACCCAAAAGTACCTACCCAGAAGTAGGATTTCCATGCATTCAATACCTAAAAACAGCAAATATTGTCAAACGCCTAGCCATAGGCAGAAATTAAAACAAAACAGCAAAATAAAATTGTTTTAGGGAGCAAACGAGCGAAACCATTGTTTTAACAAACCATTAGTGGGTCGGGGTTGCTTGCGGTGAACTGTCGCCAGAGTCCTCCTCGAAACCATCTTCTTTTCGACCCTAATCCTCTCCTCTTCCTCTTCCTCTCTTGCCAACCGTTCGGCTTTCTCTCGTTGTTTCCTCTCCTCCTCTTCCTTTGCCAGCCTTTCTTCCTCTTCCTTCCTCTTTCTCTCAACCTTTTCTTTCTTCTTTTTAAGTGCAAGGATTTTTTTTTGGTAGGGTTGGGTTGGTGTGGTTCGAGAGAGAAAAATGGAGAAGAAGAGTATGTGTGTTTTTGAATATTTGGAGTAAAGGTGGTTTTTGGAATTTAGAATGGAAAGGGTTTATCTTTTGGGTAATAAAATGGAGGGAAACGGTCCTTTTTGGAGAGAGAGAGAGTGATAATGATAGCTTTTCTTGAAAAATGGAGAAATGGGTGTAAGATGGCAGCAAAAGTTGACTGCTTTGTAAGAAAAAGTTGATGTGTGTCAGCCTTGGGCCCCTCAAAAACCGTCTTATCCTTCTTCAGATTTGGAGTGGGGAACGCAGGGACATGCATCTCACCACTGCGAAGCTTTTTCTTGATTTTTCCTCCAAAAAGCGGCAATTTCTCCTACACACATTAAAACAAACTACCATGCAGAATTAAAAAGACCAAAAATAATAAAAAGACAGCAAATAACTGAAATAAAATATTTACAAACGGTTGTGACAATGCTTAACCAGAGCGGGATGGAGAGTGGGCACTGTCGCTCAGAAAGTGCTTCACCCTTTGTCCATTCACTTTAAAGATTTTTCCGAATTGAGGAGCCATTAAGTCCAGAGTTCCAAAAGGACTTACCTTGACCACAGTGTAAGGCTCTTTCCATCGAGATTTTAATTTTTCCGGAAACATCCTTAACCTTGAATTAAAAAGTAGCACTTTTTGTACCTCCACAAAATTTCCATGAGTGCTTTTTTGATCAGGCCACCTCTTGATCTTCTCCTTGTTGGGTTTTTCATTTATGTAGGAGTGGTGACAGAGTTCTTCTAACTCATTGAGGTAGGCATACTTTAAGTGGGAAGGCAATGACTTCAAATTCAAGTCAGGGGGATGTTTATATGGTAGTTTGACATGTCTCTCCTTGAAATCTAGCAGCTCAAAAGCTGCCAAAATTTCGTTACACTCATCCTCAAAAGTGTCATCATTTTTAGAGTCGGAGTGCTCACTCTTACTCCCCACTGTGGGCACTGTGCTTCTCACTGTGGGCACTGTGTCAAAACTGTGGGATCCATAAATCGAACTCAAAGCAAATCAGTCTTCGGTGTCTATATACTTAAGGGCCTTGAAGACATTGAATGTTACCTCTTGGTCATTAACTCGCATCGTGAGTTCCCCTTTGTGCACATCAATCAAAGTACGTCCGGTTGCAAGAAACGGACGCCCTAAGATGATTGGGATTTCTTTATCGGCCTCATAATCTAGAACTAGAAAATCGGCGGGGAAGATAAATTTATCCACTTGGACCAAAACGTCTTCTATTTTTCCCTTGGGATAGGCAATGGACCGGTCGGCTAGTTGTAATGTCACGGTTGTGGGTCTAGCCTCTCCAATACCTAACTTTTTAAAAATGGACAGTGGCATCAAGTTGACACTAGCTCCTAGATCACAGAGTGCTTGACCTACTTCTTGTCCTCCTATTGTGCATGGAATGGTGAAACTACCCGGGTCTTTCAACTTAGGTGGAATCTTGCTAGTAAGGAGGGCACTACATTCTTCGGTCAAAGCCACAGTCTCAAATTCACCCAACTTTCTCTTTTTGTTCAAAATATCCTTTAAAAATTTAACATAGCTTGGCATTTTCTCGAGAGCCTCTACCAAGGGTATGTTAATGTGAAGTTGCTTAAAAATGTCTAAGAATTTTTTAAACTGAACATCGACATTTTTAGGCTTCATTATTTGAGGAAAGGGAATGCTTCGTGGGTCAATTTGAGTTTGCTGTGGTATTGGCTTTGAAACAGTAGGTTTGGGAACAGGTCCAAAAGTGGGAAGGTCAGGGATGTCGTTCCCCACTGTGGGGATGACAGTGACTTGAGGAGTGTCCACTGTGGGAATGACAGTGACTTGAGGAGTGCCCACTGTGGGAATGACAGTGGGTATTTGAGGTGAATCATCAGACTCGAAAACAATGTCTTTCAGATCCTTTCCACTCCTAAGCGTTATGGACTTGACATGTTCTATTCCTAGTCCCTTAGGATGCTCAGTGTCGCTAGGCAATTTACCGGGTAGTCTATTCTTAACTTCGGCGGCTAATTGTCCTAGTTGAGTCTCAAAATTTCTCATGGCTGCTTGAGTTTGACTCATGAAACCTTTCAGTAATGATTCGAGCGAAGATGGTGCATCAAGTGCGTGTTGTTGTCTTTGTTGAATATTTTGTGGGGACTGCCCACTGTGAAAATTTTGTGGGGACTGCCCACTGTGAAAATTTTGTGGAGAGTGCCCACTGTGAAAATGACTAGGCTGGTGAAATCCAGGTGGATTTTGTGGCCTGTTTTGTCCTTGACTCACCCCAGGGGGTTGAAATCCTTGATTCAAAGTCCAGGAGAAGTTAGGGTGATTTCTCCAATTCGGATTGTAGGTTTGTGAAAATGGGCTATTTCTAGATTGAGTTCCTATCAAATTAACAGCCTCAGGGTTTCCAGGACAGTAGTCAAAGGTATGCTCTTCTCCACAAAAAGAACAACTCTCAGGGAGTTGTGGAGTGCCCACTGCTGAATTGACTTGTCCTATATTTCCATTTAAAACTAGTTTAGTTAAGGCTACTAGTTGTGCATTAATGGATTTAAGTGCATCTGAGTCAATGGAGTTGGTTTTTGGTGTGTTTGCCCTAGGGTTTGACCATTCGGTGTTGTTATTGGACACTTTCTCTAGGATTTGATACCCTTCATTGTAGGTTTTAGCTGTAAAAGCTCCACCAGCTGTGGCATCTAGGATGATCTTGGCATCATTGGAAAGACCATTGTAAAAGGTCTCCAATTGGATGCAATGTGGGATGCCGTGATGTGGGCACTTTCGTAAAAGTTCCTTAAAACGTTCCCATGCATCAGAAACTGCCTCATCCTCACCTTGCTGAAATAAAATGATATCATTTCGAAACTTGAGATTCCTCGTAGGAGGAAAGTATTTTTGTAAAAACTTTTCAGCAAGATTTGCCCATGTAATTATCGAATTTGGTGGTTGTGAATTTAGCCAAGCTCTGGCTCTATCCCTCAATGTAAAAGGGAAGAGTTTCAGCCTTAAGGCCATATCAGACACATCTTGAAGTTGAAAAGAGTCCGATAATTCCAAAAAAGATCTTAAGTGCGAGTGTGGATCCTCAGACGGTAATCCTCCAAATTGACCCATAGCTTGGATCATTTGAAACATCACCGGTTTGAGTTCAAAGTGTTGTGCAATAATGTTGGGCTTTAATATCCCGGAGCTTAAATCATTAAGTCCCGGAGTAGCATAGTCCCGTATTTTTCGATCTTTGCTATCGGCAATCGTCACTGTGGTCTCCACTATTGGTGGGTTGATGGGCCTTTCACCTCCCACACCTGCCATGTTCACAGTGGGGTTCACAGGGGGTTGTCGATTTGTATTTTTTTATTTACCTTTACGTCTTCTTCTAAAGGTTTTTCTATTTCAAGATCGATTGGTACCAAAGGTTCGTGTTGTTGCCGTGGCATGCAACACGAAAAGCTTAGAAAAACGAGTTACTCGGGCTCGAACAAAAACTAATGTCTTGAGATTTAAAATCACGCCAGTCCCCGGCAACGGAGCCAAAAACTTGTCACGTGCGAAATATGTGTTTTAATCGCAGTGGGTTGCAAACTCTCCACAGTGGGAAGTGCAAGTGTACACTATCCACTATGATCGTCACAGCAAGTAATAGTTGGTAAAATACCAGAATCGAATCCACAGGGACTAGACAATCAAGACAATATGGTTCTCATGAGCTCCTTTTACAAGTTTCAACTAGAGAGGAAAATAATACTTGGTTTTGGTTTGGTGAAATAGCTACTTTAAACGATTTACTAAATGCTAAAAAGGAGGAATGTAGGTTGGATTTTCCCTAGATTTTATCTCAAATACTCGGTCCTTAGAAGTGATCCTCGTATTCGTGGTGGACATTTTCGCTAGAAAAGCCCGGTTACAAAATACTCACACCGTTAGATAAAAATCCCATACTCTTAGTACTTGTGTTTTGTCAATGGTAATCTCTAAATGGACCTTTTCAGGCCTCGATGGAATGTGTAGAGACAAATACTCTAAGTGTTTTTAAATACACAAATTAGCTTGCCTACTACTCCAGTGGGAAGAGATTAGCTCGCTGTGCCGACCTCACTTTCGTAAGTGTCATAAGAATTCTTTCGAATCCCCTAGCATCATTCAAGCTCGTGTCACTACGTTCTACTCATTTCTAAGTTAAGAACTAGACTTTTAGATCCTTGCAAGTGATCGGCTTGTTCGCATCTTTGGGTAAATATCGAGACTGAATGACCAAAACAACAAATATTCTAAGTATAAAGATTACTCAAGCATTTTTAATAAAATCCAGGTACTTCTCCTTCCTACATCCCAAAGGATGTTTAGCCTAGCATTTCCGAAGTAAAGAAAACAAAAGATGAAGATTTGCACATAATAAAACTGAAAGTGACTTGAATTAACTGCTCACAGTGGGGAACGAGATGTCGTCCCTGCACTGTGTATTACGGATTACAATTAACTAAGAAAATAAAATGCAGAAAATAAATGTTAACTACTGCAGAGAAATTAAAGAGCTAAAAATTAATGAAGTAAGAGAATTGCAAGGAGAAAATGTAGTTAAGGATGCTTCCAATAAATGATACTAACACCCCTATTTATACTAAGGAGAGGTGTTGGTCTTTATACAAAAAAGGTTTCTTCAAGGTGTAAGGACTGCAGAATATTGTAAAACTCAGCTCAATGGTCCATACTTCAACCTTCCATGTAAAGCTCTTTTACCCAATGGTCTTCTAGAAGTCAACTTTATTCAAGTACAAAGGTACAAGCTTTATGTCATCTTTAAGGAAACCTTTCAGCCACCACATTTCAGATTTTTCTGCCAAAGGATCTTTCCAACTCCAGGTTTTTATATTTCCAGCCCATGGTTTTCTTTTGTTTTCTGATCTGCTCGAAGAGTGGGGAACCGGAGTGGGCACAACAGTGGTCACTGCAGGATAAAACGTGAAAAACACCCAAATTCCACCAAATAATTCATTAAATACTATGGTTCACTCCTTTTGCTCATTTTCGAGAATTATAACAAGAATGGGGGTTTTTAGAAGTGAAATGGCTAAAATTGACAAAAATAAAGTGGAAAATAAATGGAAATAATAACTCTAAAAATAGAGTTATCAATCCTGTCACTTACAAAACATAACAGTTGTATAACGCGTTAGTCGGTCGAGGTCGAGTGTCGTGAGGAACTCTCGACTTACCTTATAGGATGGACGACGGAGGTTCTTTGGGTCTTCGCCGGGACCTTATCTTAATACAAGGTATAGCTTCATAACGTGTGTCTTACCTTCTCTGGTCGTGGTCGAGACCTGTGAAATTTTGCCCAAACAGTTTGCCCCCAAAATTTGAAAGTAGGATGGAAAATTCGAATTTTAAATTTTGCTCGTCGGGTGTTCAGGATTTTTTTAAAAAATACCTTGGTTGTTTCGGAACCGAATTGGTTTAATTCTAACTGAACGAGAAGTCGAAGAGCAAACGAGGTCATGACGTCATACTGACGCAGGATTGTGCTTACCAGCTGTCTTTGACAGGTGTCGACGATCCGTGTGGTCATACGAAAAGACGGGGACGTGTGGCGATCATCAAAGGGCTTGACCTGACACGATCGATTGCATAAATAGGGATCATAATGGATCATTTCTTTTTATATCCTCTTTGAAAAAGTTTCTTAGTGTGGAATTCTTCTTTGATCCCTTGTTGTTCTTTGCTCAATACTTTTCAAAATTTTCGAGTGTTCATACGAGGTATAGCTTCTCGATTCCTCTCAGGCCTTCCAAGATTGGAGGCTTTTTGAGAATGATTATGTCCGAGAAGACTTTGATTACGATAGACGCGATGTTCGTGGATCTTGCGCATTTGGCGACGATGTCTTCTGCTGCCGCGTCGACCCTTTCATCAGCCGACATGGGCGAGGCTGTAATGACGGGACAAAGTGAGGAGGAAGTCATGACGATCAACTTTACGTTGTCGTCGATCCTCTTGACTGACTGTGTCCTTGACGGGACGAAGTCATTTCCGCATCTGGGGAAATATCAGCTCTTATCTTTCAAAGAGCGTTTTCAAAAGATCTCCATTGAATAGACGGGATCGCGTTTAGCTGGACTAGCGTTCTTTGTGAGTTTTTCTTCCAAAACTCGTGTTCCCAATGTTTCCTCCGAATGTTTGCTTAACATACCCTTTTTTCTTTTTGCAGATGTTTCAATCTCCTTTTGTTAGATACGCGAAGATAGAGGAGATGTTGGACTGGAAGTCGACCGTCAAGAAGATCATATTCCTTCCTCTAACCTTAACATTAATCTTAAGGGACGCATTCTGAAATGTCGCGGCGTAGGGTGTCACCTAACATACTCGTTTGATCCTTGCATTAGCTTCTTAGCGCGTTTTTGGGTGTGACGAGTGTGTGTCCCAATATGATCAATCAACCAAGAATTCACACAAGATCTAGAGAGAGAAAGTAGAGAGAGAAAGTAGATCTTGTATTATTAGCTCTTTGTATTTTACAAGATATGAGTTATGCTCTCTTAGTTAGTTACATGATTAGTCTAAACAAAGCTATTTATACCTAAGATCTATACAAGACATTAAGCTAAGTTTGACTTTCACTAACACATAATACATTGACTTTGACTTTGACTTTATCATTAAATCTTGAAGACATATTTTAGACTTAACAATCTCCCCCTTGGATTCAAGATTTAATAAATTGAGAACAGCAGTCTTTGGCTTTCTTTGATCCTCAGAACTTTAAGACTTCAGCCCTTCACTTTACAGCACTTTGAACAGACTCCCTCTTTGAGCTGTCAGAAGATCAATTGATGAAAATAGTTCTGAAGAATCTTCGGTCTTTATCATGGCTTGTCAAAATCAAATTGTCACAAAATCTTCAGATGGGGAACTGACGGAGATTTTCTTATTTTGAAATGGAGAATTTGTTTCTTCACACAAGGCATTTTGGTACAGATAAACACAAATTTAAGAAAAAGAGATCACAAGATGATCAATCGATTTCTCTTAAACTCTTGAAGAAGAATTCTCCCCCTTTTACTATCTTGAAACGGAATCTTCTTTAAACATTTTTTCCCCTGTCATGAAATTGAATCTTTGACTTGAAAGCTCTTTGATATGAAATTGAATTAAACATTTCTCCCCCTTTTTCGATGAAAGTAAGCATCAAGATCATCGAAAACCTTCTTCAATTTCAGTCACGTCTCTGAGTATCACTAACAATCTCTTCCTTAAAGAATGACCTTGCTCCCCCTCAAAATAAGAATTATGGAGCAATTTATTTTCTCCCCCTGAAAGTATGCATATATTGCATTAAATCACAGTATTTGAAATTTTAGCACAGACTTAAAAAATTTATACAAGGAAAATAAAATTCATTGAACTACATTTTATAACTACTAACATTTGATCATTTGAAAAACTTTACAAAAGAAATCCAACTTAATGAAATTTAACAGATTTTTCAATCAAATGAAATCAAATGCATGTGTTTGGATTCAAATACAAGACATCATTGCATATCAAGTTACAAATGTTCAGTTTCAACCCCTTTATTAAATCTATTTGGTGTGCTAGCATGCGAAATATGATCAGCAACAATCAAATGTATTTCTGAAACCTATAAGAATACTTTACTCTTACTCATACTATATGATTGAAATTAGAATTTCCACAAATTTATAAGTTTATCGCGACATTGTTATTTCCCCAAGATATAAGAGATGTGTGCTCATTGGCATCTTTTATTTTTGTGCTCATTGGCATCTTTTATTTTGTGCACATTTGCATCTTTTAATTTTGTGCTCACTGTCATCTTTTAATCAAAAAGTTTAGTAAGAATAAGATACACCGTTAAACATGGCTTTCTATCTGATTCTATAGCAGGATTTGGGTCAGCCGCTCCCAGACCAGTTGGCCTTAGGGGACTAGGTGTCGAGCACCCCTAGAACTTACTTTCCCAAACCAGAAAGGCCACATCGATATATCTTAAACCCATTTGTACCAGTAGAACATGACATTCGATCTGGTTCTATAGCAGGATTTGGGTCAGCCGATCCCAGACCAGTTGGCCTTGGGGACTAGGTGTCGAACACCCCTTAGGACTTACTCTCCCAAACCAGAAAGGCCACATGTACAAACTTTCAAACTAAATGATTTTATTTGTATATATTTGATGCATCTCAATCACTTGGTTTTAAAAACATAGTGCTTCACCCATATTTTCGTTTCCATCCATCATTCTAACATTTAGGCTTTTTGAGCATTATATTCTAAATAAGTCCAGAATTACATAATTTTGAGCATTCAGCATAATTTCATTAATGTTTTGCTTACCTTTCTATTTATTTCAGAGGTGAAAGTTGAAACAAATATAACGCAGATAATACAACAATACTTGTAAAATCATCTTTTAGCACACATTTAATTCATTGAATGAAAATTGAAAATTTTCATCTCATTGAATTAAATTTGTTGAGATTCAAATTTTCAAAGCAGTAGAAATGAAACATAATGCAATGTTACCTTTCACCACTTGTTCCTTGAATTGAAAGATGTGACAGTTAAGGATATCACCTGATAAGTATGAGTTCTAAACTGATTTGTTTAGAAGTCTTAGTCTTTGAAGTACGGGTCCTGAACTAAATTGTTCAGAAGCCATAGTCGTTGAAGCACGGGTCCTGAACTGATTTGTCCAGAAACCATTAACTGTGAAATCCGGGTTCTAAACTGATGTGTTTAGAAACTAATTCTCTTTACTCCCCCTTAATGGCACAAGTAATCTTCTTCCGAGAGTTCAACGCTTTGCTTCTAAATCTGCAAAAACAGATTGTAACATCCCAGGCCAACCGTACCAGATATTGTCCGCTTTGTCCACACACCTGGACTCACGGTTTTAAAACGCGTCTGATAGGGGAGGTATCAAGTTCCTCTTATAAGGCAACCTTTGTTCCCCTCCCCAACCAATGTGCGATCTTACAATCCACCCCCCTTGGGAGCCCAGCGTCCTTGCTGGCACACCAGTCCGGTTCCCGGCTCTGATACCAATTGTTAAAACCAGATCCGTGCAACAATATAGAAATCGAATAGATGAATCAATAATAACAATGATTTCCAATTGTCATCCCTTTCATTAACTTTCAGAGAGAATTTTACAATACGAATAGAAAGCTAAAGAGATGATTAACTTGTTTTTCCATGCTAATCTTACATTAAATACAATGGGCCCGTGGTTAACAAGCCCACGGCCCGTTCACTAATAATCTCTAATTTAAACAAATACAATTCAACCCTTGAACTTTAAATCAACTATAAAACCTGCCCTAACACAGATTAAGTAGATTTTTGTACCCAACGTGTCTTGGGTCCTGGCTTGTTAAGCGGAGCTCTATAAGAAGGAAAATGATAAGTACCGTACCAATATTGAGCATCATTATTTTTAATAAAATCATTAGTTCCACAATAAGAACAGCAAAAATTCTTTTGTGCTAACCTGATTAACTGATTTACGGAATATAATGAATCAGGTTTAACAAAAGATTTACCTTTCAGGTTAGTGTTCTTGTTGGGAACAGATGATTTTGGTACATCTTTTTTAGGAAACGTACCTTTAACTCTCCATTGCATGTTCACTTTCTTATATGTAGGAAGATCAGCAGATTGAAATTTGGAACAATTATCCACTGAATGATCATAAAATAGATTAGAAGGACGAATCGGACATTCTGAATAGTTTTTGGATTTGTTAAGCGACTTGACTTTGTAAGATAAGTCATTCCGTTCCTTGGTCACCAAATCAAGCTTTTTCTGAATGTCAGACTTAACCCTCTTCTCTATCATAATATCAGTTGATAACACTGCCAAATTCTTTGTTAGGTTTCGTATTTCTTGCAGAAATATCTTCCTTTCAACAGAAAATTCATCTTTGACGCTCCTGGCCTGAAAGTCAGCTTTCTTTCTCTTTTCCAGCTCTTGTCTTTCTTCATCTAATTGTTTTTGAAGCTCAGAAATTTGCTTTGACAATTTCTCATTGTTCGCTTCAAAGACTTTCCTTTTATTTTCAAATTCAAGCCTTTCCTTCTCCAATTTCTCTTTTTCAAGAAATAAAACCTTCTCAAAGTCTGAAATTTGCTTAGAAAGTTTTATGCATTGGAGTTCAAGAGCTTTCTTTTCTTCATTTTCTTTCTTCTCAGAAATTGAAGTCTTTTCAAATTCAGAAACTTTCTGAGAAAGAGAAAGAATTTGCTTTTCATAGCAATTTTTGTCATTTAACCGATTAGCTCTTTCTTTCTGAAATCCTCTCTTTCTACTTTAAGCAGCTTTTCCATGTCAGACAACTTCTTTGTAAGCTCGATGACCTTTTCCTTAAGATCTTTATTTTCAGCTTCTGACATGTTCTGTTCCGTGTCCTTTTTCTCGACTTTCTTTTCTTCTTCCTTTCTCTTTGTAAATGCAACTTCAAAATTGTTCATAAATCTTGTCTGTCTTAGCTGAGTAGCAACCGCCGATCCTAGCATTATCTTTTCAAGTTGTGACCACATCATCGTCGGATTATTCTTGAAACAATCAATTCGGTTGTAGATGTGATTCGGGAGAGCTTGTATAAGAAAGGCCTTTACTTCTCTATCCCCTTGAAGTCTCAAATTCTCTTCAGGCGTATAATCATCAACATTTTTTAGAGTCCTTGAAGCCGGAACAGTAGCTGTTGCCGGAATCTCTACATAAGGTTTGACAAATGGACCCTCAGTAAGAGATCGCATTATATTCTCTCCGTTTTCTCTACTTGCAATAAACTCGATGAACGCAACTCTCCATCGTTCAAAATCAGAATCTTTGACCAACACCGGAGGTAGATTCATGTTTGAAAATTTAATCTGAAAAATTCCAACAATTAACAATTAGCAAAACTCGAAAAAAAATTCTAAGTCAGAAAAAAACGCTAAGGAGGGTAGCGCAAATCTTGAAATGCGCCAAAGAAGGTGGCGCAAATTGATTATGTGGCTGGCGCAAATTAAGAAGTCCTTGAACTGATGGTGGTGGCGCAAATTAGAGAAATTAATTGATCATGTAGGTGGCGTAAATATGAATAGCAGGTGAATCAAATCTGACTTAGTTGATGGCGCAAAGTTGGAGTTCTCTTGATCAGTGAATGGCGCAAAATACAAATAATAAACACACACATACACACACATTGCTCAAGATTAAAAGACACGCACCCCAAACTCACACACACATAGCTCAAGCATACACACATACATCTCAAAATTAAAAACACACAGATTATGTAAACCAATTTTACTCCAGTTTGGTGGCGCAAATTAGTAGTTTACTCCATCTATGTATGGCGCAAAGCTGGAACTTTACTCCATATGTTGATGGCGCAAAAAAACAAATAAGAAGGAGCCGCAATCTTTGACTGAAATTTCACCTTTGACTTCAAAACCTGCAACTTCGAATAAACTCAAACTAAATTTTTTAGACACATGTATTATGGATTAAAATCAATCATAAACACATTTTAATAACATTTCATCAACAAACATGGATCAAAAACTCAGATTTGAATGATTTTTCACAAGAACAACTCAAGAACACCAAGAACTCAAAATTTTTAAAAATGAGATTTAGACATCAAAACTTGAAACAAATGATTGAATCATGTCTAAAACATGTTTTTAGAAAGGATTTTGCACAAAAACGAATCAAAATATCAATATTTTGCAAAATCACAATCCAAAAAATTTCACAGTAAACTTTTTCTCAATAACACCAAATTTTCAAAAATCCTCAAATTGATCAATTCTTGATGTATTTTTGCGAAGTTGATGATGAAAATCTTGTTTATAATGATGGAGAAACACTTTGCAATCAAAATCAAACACAAAAACACACTAAAAATCCATAACCCATTTGTGTTCTTCAAAAATGGTGGATTTCTCCAAAAATCTTCAAATTTTCTTCAAATCTTCGAAATTGGCCCTCGATTCTTGAATAAGAATTGTTGCAAAAGAGATTTCTAAAACCAAGAACTCAAAATCCAGACGAATTAAACTCAAAAATTGCAAGAATTTGAGAAAAAGAGATTTTCTTGAAAAAATCAAGAAAATCAATCGATTTTCCTCAAAATCCTAACAATTTTGATCTCAAATCGTGCAAATTCTTCAGAAGATCTTCAATAACGTGCTTTGATACCAATTGTGTGTCCCAATATGATCAATTAGCCAAGAATTCACACAAGATCTAGAGAGAGAAAGTAGAGAGAGAAAGTAGATCTTGTATTATTAGTTCTCTGTATTTTACAAGATATGAGTTATGCTCTCTTAGTTAGACTTTCACTAACACATGATACATTGACTGTGACTTTGACTTTATCATTAAATCTTGAAGACATATTTTAGACTTAACAACGAGGATTCGAAGGTCGAGACTGAGCATACAATCGATGCTCCTCTCTAGATTTAGGAAATGCTATGTCTTTTCATATCTCGACCGTTGGTGGTCGAACCATTTTAACTTTGTATACTCGACCGTCGGTCGCTCCTATGTAATCGTATGTTTCGTAAATGAATTTCATCCTTCTGTCGAATTTTTATTTCGATTTATATATGTCGTAGATAGATGTAATATCAACTGTGTAACTTTGTTAAGTATAGAACGAGCGAAGAATCGTGCGACTTAGGCATTCATAGCAATATAACGATTGAAATATCATACGTTTGACTTGTAATGATAGGCTCAATTATTGACGTGTTAGAACGTACAAAATTTTCCTGAATTCAGAAACTCAGATCGAGAGGTCGCTCAAACCTTATGATCGTGTAACCAGATTTCATGATGAAATTTGAATCATGTGCTCCTGTGGTAAATCAATTAAGTTGCATGAGAGGAAAATGATTTTAGAAAAAATACTTTTTCAAGTGCGTCGCATTCCAACTGCGTGGGATTTCTTGTTTGTCGAGAGTCTGGAGTCGATAGGCTCCTTTACCAATGACTTCGGAGATGCGGTAGGGACCTTCCCATTTAATAGAAAGTTTACCGGCATTGAGCTCTTGAGTGTTTTGGAACACTCGACGGAGGACGTAATCGCCTTCTTGAAAGACTTTGACTTTGACGTGTTTGTTGAAATGTCGCTCGACTGCTTGCTTCTGAGATGCCATTCTGATCAAGGCTGACTCTCTAAGTTCTTCGAGGGCGTCGATATCATAATTTAAATCAATCATGTTGTGGTCGACGGAAGTATGCCTCGAAGTTGGGAGTTGGACTTCGATTGGTAGGACTGCTTCGCAACCGTAGACGAGAGAGAAAGGGGTTTGTCCTATGGACGCGCGCGGTGTCGTGCGATTTGCCCATAGGACTGAAGGGAGTTCTTCAACCCATCTTCCTTTTGCAGCTTTTAACCTTTTCTTGATCGAAGCTATAATGGTTTTATTAGTTGATTCAGAAAGTCCGTTCGCCTGCGGGTATCTGGGAGTCGAGGTTGTTAACTTGATACTCCTGTCTTCGCAAAATTGTTGGGTCCTGTCGCTTATGAATTGGGATCCGTTGTCACAGACGATTTCGGATGGAATCCCAAATCTGCATATGATGTTAGTCTGGATAAAAGAGATGACTTCCTTGTCCCTGATTTGGGAAAAAACAGCCGCCTCCACCCACTTGGAAAAATAATCGGTAAGTACGAGGAGGAATACCTTTTGCCCCGGGGGCGGGGGTAGTTTGCCAACAATATCCATTCCCCATCTCATGAAGGGCCATGGGATGAGTGTCGAGTGCAAGGGTTCAGAGGGTTTATGTGGCATACCTGCATGTCGCTGACAAGGGTCACAGTTCTGGACGTACTTGACGGCGTCTTGTCGCAATGTTGGCCAAAAATACCCTTGTCGAGAGATACGATTGGCCAAACTGCGACCACCGGAGTGATTGCCACATTCTCCGTCGCGCATCTCGTGAAGGATTTTTTGGACCTAACTCTTGCTAATGACGCATCTTAGGTTTAATCCTGTCGATGATCGTCGATAGAGCTTATATCCAATTATGGTATATTTAGATGCTTTGAATCTGGTCTTCCGGGCTTCCGACTTGTCTTCTGGGAGTTGGTCGTGCATAAAGAAATTTTGGATTACACACGACCAATCATCTTCTTTTCTTTGATCTGGACGACGTCAATGTTCTCGATAGACGATGTCGCCAGATGGATCATGGGAATAACGTCGAATATAGGTTCGACCAGAGCAGACCCGAGATTTGCCAAAGCGTCGGCCTGAGTATTCTGGTCTCTTGGGATTTGTTCGATAGAAAACGTTTTAAACGTTTTTGATTTTTCTTTTGCTATCTTCAGGTACGCTGTCATTTTTGAATCTTTGGCCGTGAATTCTCCATTCATCTGGTTCACGACCAGGAGAGAATCGCTTTTGACATGTAGCGCGGTTGCCCCCGAGTCGTGGGCCATATTCATCCTTACAATCAGGGCCTCATACTCGGCTTCGTTGTTGGTGGTTTTGAAATCGCATCGAACTGAGTATACCATGTTGCCCCTCTGTGGCGACTTTAAGACGACGCCTAGTCCTGAGCCTCTAATGTTGGATGACCCATCGACGTGTAAGATCCAAGGTACATCGTCGTGAGTCGCCGCAGTCGATACCTCGAGCTCTGCTTCTTTCTCCAATTCAGGGCTGAAGTCAGCAATGAAGTCGGCCAAGGCTTGCGACTTGATCGCGGTCCTAGGCTTGAAGTCAATGTCGTAGCTGCTGAGATATATGCTCCATTTTGCTAAGCGACCTGTCAACTCATGTTTTCTTAAGACAGACTTAAGAGGGAAGTTAGTTACAACAGTAATGGGATGCGACTCAAAATAATGTCGCAGCTTTTTAGCAGCTGTGACCAGCGACAAGAGCAATTTTTCCAAAGAGGAAAACCTGGTTTCTGCGTCCATAAGAGATTTACTTACATAATAGATTGGCAGTTGCTGCTTTTCATCTTCTCGTGTTAGGACGGCACTTACCACGTTTGGACTAACATCCAGATATAGTTGTAAGATTTCATGGTCGCGAGGTTTCGACAATAAGGGAGGCGACGTCATGTAGTTTTTGAGCTTTTGCAATGCCTGTTCATGAACGTCGGTCCAGTCAAAGCCTCTGTTCTTCCTGAGGACGTTGTAAAAGAGATGACATTTATCTGAAGATCGGGAGATGAACCTGTTTAGAGATGCTACCCGACCAGTGTGCCTTTGGACTTCTTTGAAATTTTGAGGAGATTTGATCTCGACAATGGCTTTGATCTGGTCGGGATTGGCTTTGATGCCTCAGCGAGTGACCATATATCCTAGGAATTTCCCAACACTGACGCCAAAGGAACATTTCGTCGGGTTGAGCTTCATGCTATACTTTCTAAGGATACCAAACGATTGCCTCAGATGCTCGACATGGTCGATCGCTTGTTTTGACTTGACCAGCATGTCGTCGATATACACCTCCATCATGTCGCCGAGATGGTGTTTGAACATTTTATTCACTAGACGCTGGTAGGTAGAACCTGCATTTTTTAGTCCGAAAGGCATAACTTTATAACAATAAATACCTCGGTCCATCATAAAAGCAGTTTTTTCTTGGTCCTCGACGTGCATTAAGATTTGATTATAGCCGGAATAGGCATCCATGAACGTTAGTAGTTCGTGCCTCGCTGTCGCGTCGACCATGGCGTCGATATGAGGTAATGGAAAAGGATCTTTTGGACAGGCTTTATTGAGGTCTGTGAAGTCGACACAGACCCTCCACTTTCCATTCTTCTTTGCTACAACCACGACGTTAGCAAGCCAATCGGGGTATTTTACCTCTCGAATCTTCCCTGTCTTGAGAAGGTTGTCGACTTCGTCATTTATCACCTTATTCCTTTCAGGAGCAAATTTTCGTCGCTTCTGCTTGATAGGTTTGAACGATGGGTCCACGTTGAGCTTGTGAGAGATGACGTCAGGATCTATGCCGACCATATCTTCATGCGACCAGGCGAAACAATCAGCATGTTCCTGCAAAAAAGATATTAACTTTTCCCTGAGGCAAGGATTGAGAGACGACCCGATTAAAACTTTTTGGTCAGGCTTGCTTGAATCTAGGATGACTTCCTCCAGGCGATAATCATTGACTGCTTTAAGTGCATCTTGTGCATTTTTGAGTCCTTCATGTGATGGGTCAGCGGATTGTTCGTTATTCGCCATTTTCCTGAAACCGAGAACAAAGAAGACTCCAAGAAACTGTTAGCAAGATGCACGTTTGTCGAAGATTTTCTCTAGATGGGGTCCCATGGATGGCGCCAAACTGTTAATGCCAAAAATCGCACCAAAGGGACAACTTAAGGTCGATGTGGACTTTAACAACTAAAGAAAGGAATCTTTCGACAAAGGCGTGCGACAAAGACAAAAATGTAAATGAGACAAAGGATTTAATCACGTAGGAAAAACCTCAACGAGGAAAAAACCTGCGGACGACAGTGGATGTTGTCGCTGCACTATGGTCGCCAATCAGGGGCGATGTCCTTGGGGTTCTGGGTGTCGGTCGTACATAGATTACAATACAAATGAAGGAAAGACTTCGAAATGTAAAGTACAAGTATTTAGAATGTAAAAATAGTGTGCGTCGTGTGTGAAAACTATGTATAAACTGTTGGTCGAGAGCGAGAGTCTTGCGTCGAGAGTGATCTTCTATGAATGATCTCTTTGCTTCGAATGAATATACTTCGAGTGTTTGTGTTTGCTTATGTTGTTCGATGCTCTTGTTCTATCTCTCTTTCTGTGTTACTCAGTGTTGATTAGGTGTCTTGAACTGATGATTGAGCTGGGATTTTATAGTCTTCGGATGACTTTAATTGAATCATCAAAATCTTTGATGATTGTTGTAACGGTCGTCGTCTTCAATGTGAGTTTAGATGCTCATAACTGATTTCGTCGGTTATAGCCATTGTCCATAAATGACTTTGACTCCTGCATTAAACACTTAAACAAACATAACAGTTGTATAACGCGTTAGTCGGTCGAGGTCGTACGGTTTTATGCGACGGTCGTGCGGAACGGGCGACGTCGAGGTCGAGTGTCGTGAGGAACTCTCGACTTACCTTTTAGGATGGACGACAGAGGTTCTTTGGGTCTTCGTCCGGACCTTATCTTAATACAAGGTATAGCTTCATAACGTGTGTCTTACCTTCTCTGGTCGTGGTCGAGACCTGTGAAATTTTTCCCAAACAATATTATTGGCCGACGAGCAATCGATGACGTTGAACTTGGTCTGCTTGTTGATTCCTCGGGCATAAACAGGCAGGGTGATCTCTCCAAAGGTACTCGTCGCGTCTCCATTGAAACCGACCAAGGTTGTCGAGCGTCGGGTGATTTCTGATCGATCGATTCCCATGGCCTTGATAGTATCAAGGAAGATGGCGTTCGCTAAATTGCCTCCGTCGACCAAGACTCGTCGGGTTAGACAATTACCAATCGTGAGTTGAATGATCAACCCGTCATGATTCTTTTGATACGAGTCTCCGAGGTCGTCTTGGTTGAACGAAATCTTCATGGCTTCTAACTCCAGGTCTCCTTTGGGTCTTGATGAACGAGGGGTAGGTCGATCGTCAGGTGCTTGCCTGGCATGACGTTTGGCTGTGGAATACGTCAGACCGCATACGTCGGACCCACCAGTTATGTAATTGACAACCTTCGCGTGATCGGGAGTCGGCGATCGAGCGTCGTTAACTGGAGTAACGACGTCGTCGAAGATATCCTTGAGATTGCCTTTTGGGACGTGATATGCTAGCTCCTTTTTAGAGCTATACGGTCGTCCGTCATATGACCATGGTCGACGTGGACATCACACCACTTTGATTTATCCTTCTTACCGTCATCTTTGTCGGATTTCTTCGGCCAACGAATGGTCGCTTGGACGGTCTTCAGGGCCTCGACCAAGTCCTTAGTTCTCACACCCCGCTAAAGCGGAAATACGGGATGTCACAGCTAAAGATTTCATTGCGTAAGGTAGAAGACAACACACAATCGTCATAGGATAAAAAGTTTACAAAAGATACATCTTGTTCCAAAAATATAAAGTTTGTCCAAAACACAATTCGACATGATAAGGAAAAACGTGTTGAATGGCAGCTACTTGAGGTGCCTTCTAAAGTTCCAATCTTACTTGCTATTTACTGAAAATCATGTAAATGAGAGGGTCAACTATTGAATAGTTGGTGAGATCACAGGTTTTATGAGTACAACAAAGTTTGTCATAGAAACAGTTTTTAATCCGCACCAGTGGATTGAGTATCCGGTTGTAGTTTTAAAGCACCTTTGTAAATCCGCACAAGTGGATATGTCAACCGGTTATGAAAACAATTTTATAAAATCCGCACAAGTGGATATGTCAACCGGTTATGAAAACACTTTTATAAAATCCGCACAAGTGGATATGTCAACCGGTTATGAAAACACTTTTATAAAATCCGCACAAGTGGATATGTCAACCGGTTATGAAAACACTTTTATAAAATCCGCACAAGTGGATATGTCAACATGCGCAAGGTATAATATCATATGCAATTATATGTTAAAGTAATGAGCCCACTACCCAAACCTAGTTACGGAATTCCCCAAACTGCATGTTCCTCACAAACATGCTTACGGAATTACCGAATTACGGAATTACGGAAAATAGTAATTATGCACTCGCGAGGTGAGTGGGTGTCAACCAAATAACGTTATCCATAATACTAACGGCTCAAAACGTGAGTTAATGGGTAATGTAGAGTAACCGGGGACTTAATAGCAAAACTCAGAATCAACTAACATAAGCATACATACCGTAGCGCATAAGTATACGGAAAAATATTCAGCATTTTGAGTAAACAGTACAATCGGTGCGAAATAAATCGTAACATGTTTTTCACCCCAAAATGTATAAAATAGTAAAAAGGGGCTGTGAAAACTCACAGTGGTAAGCGTAGATATTCCCAAGAGGTGCGTAATGCAATCCGTGAAACGATCCTACTTCGATCCTACGAACGTAAGGTCACTAGTGAGTTTTAAACTCAAAGGTTCGGTACTAACTATCCAAATCGTCATAAAATGCCTTTGTTGTGATTTAAATTTTATAAATCATATGGAGTTACTGAAATTTGTAATCGTAACATATATACTTCATTCTTGTTAGATTAATGTTACCGCAATCTCGCCACAATAAGTAACGAAAAGGGTCTAAAGAAGTTATATATAATATATGTATATACCGCAATTTCATCATAAGAATGATAAAAAGGGTTCAAGACGTAAAGTTAAAGTAATTAAAATGCATATACATATAGTATATATATATATATATATATATATATATTCCACAATTTCATCATAATGATGATGAAACAGGTTGAAAATGTAAAGTTAAAATATATAAAATGCATATATAGTATATATATTTATTCCACAATTTCATCATAAAAATGATGAAACGGGTTCAAGAGTTAGTTTTTAACCATGGCAGAAAGTTAGTGTTGCTGTCAAGAATTTGTTGTCACTTTCGGTTCGTTTTTGGATACTTTCCAGAAACATTTAGGTTATGATATTTCATGTCCAGATTCCAGTTGTTTTTGAATCCTAACTCATAAAAGTAAGTTCCAGAAAAAGAATCACTCCATTTGGAGCATTATTGAGTGAGATAAGACTTTTTGAAGAGAGAGGTAAATTCTGGCAGCATGCTGTCAAAACTAGACTTTGTGCATGTGCAATCCTTTTGTCTTTTTATCAATTTTCTTATTCTTCTTGCATGCAATCCGACTTGACACATCCCCATACAGATATTTTCAGTTTAGAAACATATTTTTGAGCCATTTAGAATACATGCAAGCTATCTATGAAACTCATCTTTTGTAAAAACTTGAAAATGGGTCTTTTTGAAGATTTCTTGGGTGTTTATGCCAAGATCTTCTCCATGCAACTTAAAATTGTATATTTTGGTTCATGCATGTTGATTTAAACATGTTTTTAGTGGATTCAAAGAGCTACTTATGAAAATTTTGGGTCAAAAAGTATGGATCTTTAAGAACAACTACATGCATGCTATTTAGAGTTCTTCTTTGATCTTAACATGGGTTTGATTATGGATTCATCACCTTTTTAATAACATGCAAAGTGTTATGGTGATGAATCTACAAACATTAAGATGTATGAAGAAGTTTCTTAACAAAATTAAAGAAAATGTAGAAGAAGATGAAGAACATTCATAAGAAAAAGTGCAAGAATGAAAATTAGAACAAAAGGGGTGTGTGGATTTCATCCAACACACTTGTAGTTACCTTGAACACTTTAATCTCTTGAATGAGATGTGTTTTAGGGGATGAAGTTTATGTCTTTTCTTGAATGAATGTGGATGAAGATTGAGAGAGAAAAGAGAGAAAGTCTAGAGTGAGACTTTAGAGAGAGAGAGAGAGAAGTTGCAAGTGAATTGGAAATGAGAAGAGAAAACATAAAATGGGGTAAAGGGGAGAGGTTGGACGATTTTTGGGAGAGAGAGAAGAGAAAATGGGGTATAAAATTAAATGTAATAAAATGATGATGTCTTGCTAAAATTGTCAAATCTTGTCTTTTTGATTTAATTTCATGCATGCAACAAATACTTTCAAACTTTAATAATAGAAGTATTAACATTATTTTCGGTTGAATTAATCTTAGTTGTAAAATACAATTATAGTTGTGGTATAATTGTTGTTTACGTTGGCATTTTATGAGATTTATGGATAATTCCCTAATTTGAGGGGTTTCTAGGTAAAAATCCTCAGATTTTTCCTACTGTACTGGGTTTATTGCTAAAATTGAACTGTGTGACCTATAATGTGAATAACTGAAACATTCAGTGCAGTTCTAACCTGAAACGCAAAATTGACGGTTGTCACAGTCTCCCTCGGTTAAAAGAATTTCGTCCCGAAATTCAAGAACTTCCGTCCTTAACCGGTTTTGTTAGAAAAAAGATGAGGATACATATGCTTCACGTAATCCTCTCATTCCCATGTATAGTCAGGCCCACGCCTTGTGTTCCAATGAACTTTTACAATCGAAATATTACTTTGCTTAAGACGCTTAACTTTTCTATTGAGGATTTCAATTGGTTCTTCCATGATATGCAACTTATCGTTAATCTGAACTTCTTCCAGAGGTATGATTAATGAATCGTCAGCTAAACATTTCTTGAGGTTCGACTCATGAAACATGTCATGGATAGCACTTAACTCCTTTGGCAAATCCATCATGTATGCCATTGGTCCAATATATCGAGGGCTCAACTTTCCTTGTCTTCCAAACCGGACTACTCCTTTGCATGGTGATACCTTTAGAAGCACTCTATCACCAATTTGGAATTCTAAGGGATTCCTACGATTATCCACATAACTTTTCTGACGATCTCTGGATGTTTTATGTCTATCTCTAAATTCTAACAAACAAAGGGGTGAACAACACTTGCGTCCATACAAAGCTTCAAATGGCGCACACTGAATACTGGTGTGATAGCTATTGCTATAAGAAAACTCGACCAAAGGTAAGTGATTATTCCAACTTCCTCCGAAGTCTAAAACGCATGCCGAAGCATGTCTTCAAACGTTTGAATAGTTTGTTCACTTTGCCCATCCGTTTGAGGATGGTAGGCAGTACTCAAATTCAATTGCGTACCCAACACTCTTTGGAGTGACTGCCAAAACCGAGATGTGAAAAGGCTATCTCTATCTGATGTGATGGAAATTGGGACTCCATGACGTGTAACAATTTCCTTGATGTAGATCTGAGCAAGCTTTTCCATCTTATAATCTTCCCTAATCGGTAGGAAATGTGCAGATTTCGTGAATCGGTCTACTATAACCCAAATCGAGTCGTGCCCTTTGGCAGTTCTCGGGAGTTTGGTCATAAAATCCATGGTTATTTGTTCCCATTTCCACTGGGGAATCTCTGGTTGTTGCAGCAAACCAGATGGTTTTTAGTATAAAGGTTTGACCTTTGAGCAAGTCAAACATTTCCCTACATACAAGGCAATGTCTTTCTTCATTCCTGGCCACCAATAATATTCCCTTAAGTCCTTGTACATCTTATCCGCTTCCGGATGAATTGGATATCTAGACTTGTGGGCTTCGTCCAGAACCATTTCTCGTACGTCGTTGGCTTTCGGAATTCAAATTTTGTCCTTGAAATAACGTACTCCATCAACCTTAGTTTCAAATCCGCTTTCTAGACCGCGAAGGGTCTCGTCCTTCAAGTTTTCTGTTTTCATTGCCTCGATCTGAGCTTCAAGGATTCGAGTCTTTAAACTTGTTTGTACAAGCGCTCCCATTGCTCGTACACGTGAAGGTTTTACCCTTTCTTTTCTACTCAGGGCATCGGCCACTACATTGGCCTTACTTGGGTGATAACGAATTTCACAATCGTAATCGCTGAGTAGTTCTACCCATCTCCTTTGTCACATGTTGAGCATTTTCTGGTCTAGGATATGCTGAAGACTCTTATGATCGGTGAAGATAGTGCATTTAGTGCCATAAATAATGTCTCCAAATCTTTAAAGCGAATACCACCGCTCCGAGTTCCAAGTCGTGTGTGGTATAGTTCTTCTCATGAACTTTTAGTTGTCGCAAGGCGTATACTATAACCTTGTCCTTTTGCATCAATACACAACCCAAACCTTGATGCAACGCGTCACAATACACCACAAAATTATCTGTTCCTTCCGGTAACGCTAAAATTGGTGCATTGCACAGCTTTTTCTGCAATAGTTGGAACGCCTCCTCTTGCGGTTTTCTCCAAATGAATTTCCTATCCTTTTGGGTCAGTGCTGTGAGTGGTTTAGCAATTGTTGAGAAGTTCTTGCTAAATCGCCTATAATAACTCGCCAAACCCAGAAATTGACGAATTTCTGTCGGGGTCTTAGGAGCTTCCCACTTCTTAACGGCTTCCATTTAGCCGGGTCCACGTGAATTCCTTTCCCTCCAGTCATGTGACCAAGAAAATGTACTTCTCGAATCCAAAATTCGCACTTTGAGAATTTGGCATACAGTTTCTGATCCTTAAGAAGTTCTAGAATTAATCTTAAGTGCTGCTGGTGATCCTCCTTACTTCGAGAGTAGATCAAAATATCATCGATAAACACGATCACAAACTTGTCAAGGTATGGTCTACATACCCTGTTCCTTAAATCCATGAACACAGCTGGTGCATTTGTTAATCCGAAAGGCATAACTAAAAACTCGTAGTGTCCATATCGTGTCCTAAAAGCTATCTTAGGAATGTCCTCCATGCGGACTCTTAACTGGTGATAACCTGATCGAAGATCAATCTTTGAGAAATAAGTTGCGCCTTGCAATTGGTCGAATAAATCATCTATTCGAGGGAGAGGATATCGGTTCTTGATTGTCAACTTATTTAGCTCCCTATAATCGATGCACATTCGAAACGATCCATCCCCTTTTTTTTCTTGATGAACAGGACTGGAGCTCCCCAAGGCGAGGAACTTGGCCTAATAAAGTCCTTGTCCAAAAATTCTTGGAGTTGGCTTAACAACTCTTGTATTTCGGCAGGTGCTAAGCGGTGCCTTAGCTACGGGTGTTGCTCCAGGTATGAGGTCAATTTAAATTCCAGTTGTATAAACGGGGGAAGTCCAGGCAAATCGTCGGGGAACACCTCCGGGTGATCCTTCACCACCGGAATGTCTTGGATTCGCATTTCCTCGGACTTCTTCTCAACTATGAGTGCCAAAAATGTAACGCACTTCTTCCTCAAATACTTATGTACTTTCACACTTGATACTATCTCTAGGCTTCTTCCGACTTTGTTTCCTTGTATGACTAGGGTTTCTCTGTCTTACAAAGGTACTCTAATCGTCTTATCAAAACAACAGATCTCCGCTCGATTCTTGGATAACCAATCCATGTCTATTACTACGTCAAAACTCCCCAATTCAATAGGAATAAGATCAACGCTAAACAATTTATCTGCTAGATTCAAGGTACAGTCTATAATTACACCCTTAGTCTCAAATTCATATCCATAGCAACCTCCACAATATAAGCATTCGGCATCTTCTTAGATTTTAGATTGATCAAAGGCCTAAATTCTAACGAAACAAAGCTCCTATCGACTCCAGTGTCAAATAATACTGATGTATAATTGTCGTTTAGGAGAAACGTACCTGTCACCATATTAGGGCCGCGACGTGCTTCGTCAGCTCCGATGACAAATACCCGTCCCCGATCTTGGCCTCCTTGGTTTCCCTTATTGGTTTACCTAGCATGATTCCTACTGTTGCTATTGATTGGCCTTTTACCCAATCTCGGGCACTTACTCCGGAAGTGATCCTGACTTCCGCACTCGAAACATACCCTTCTCTCATCAATGACACCCTTTTCCATCCTACAGTACTTGGTGTAATGACCCACTCGTTTACAATCGCCACAACAGGGCAGGCTCCTTCATGATGGTAGTTACATTTGTTACACTTTGGGTGTGGACCATTGAACTGCCTAGAGTCTTGAGCCTTTTCTCCGATATGCTCACTATCTTCCTATCCGTGATCCAGATAACATCAATATAAAAATTCATTCCTATTTTTAGATAATGCCACCAATACCAAAATTTCCAGGTTCATCCTACATCAATACTAAAGTTTTTAGATCTAATACAATCAATCACTTAAAATTACCCAAAATACTTAGTTTATAATAACCACTAGAAAATGTTTTCCTCTGAACCTAAAAGGCTTATCAAAAGCTACCAAACTATCAATCATACTAATCAAAACCATCCCAAATACACAACTATCAAAATCATCAACACAAGCATAGCGAGTACTACTCCTCCAATCACTCATGCAAGCTCCGCCCTCATCGCGGTCCGCCTAACCGTCTTAACGCTGTCCAAAACCTGACAGCCTTGTAGTTCGGTCGTCATTGCCCTTAAGTGTTGCTCTTCCGCCCAAGGCATTCCGGACACTCGTCCGATTAGCATGCCGATGATTATACGCGGCGGCTCCGGCGCCTCCGGATGTTCTGACCTAAGCGTTACTCGTATTGGGATCGGGACGCTTTTTCTCGCCGTTTGCCTAATACGGGGCCCTCTAGGGTTCGGTTAGACAATTATTGGGGTCGGTCGGGGTAGTACCGGGGTTGGCGACACCCTCGGTCCGTCGTAAGGATCTCGCTCGCTCGACACTTCCTGTTCTGATTCAGTGCTCCTAGGATTCTCATTTTCCCGGATGCTCAGGTGGGTTGACTTGAGGTTGACCAGTGACGTGATCCGACACATCGGTCAAGTAAGAATCGAGAGTGTAGGATGGTGACGATGATGACATAGTGAAACTGAAGCAAAAGTGTACTTAGTAACTAATCGCATAAGTGATATGTCTATCCTATGCAATGTCTACGCACTAAGCATGCTTCTAGAGAGTGGAAGTAAAAATTGACATACTCCTACTATAACCATTTCTAGTCTCACATTAACCTTCCTTAATCGAACATAGGTGATCAGGCTATGTTTAATTAAAGTCTGTTAATACCATTTTAGACTTAGTTATACTAGTAGTAGGTTCAGTTATTTTCATGTCAGATTTGGACTTTTGGTTATAGTTGGGTTTTTCCAATGAAAGACCGGTATTCTCTATAACCTTCGGCTCTGATACCATTTATGTCACACCCCGCTAAAGCGGAAATACGGGATGTCACAGCTAAAGATTTCATTGCGTAAGGTAGAAGACAACACACAATCGTCATAGCATAAAAAGTTTACAAAAGATACATCTTGTTCCAAAAATATAAAGTTTGTCCAAAACACAATTCGACATGATAAGGAAAAACGTGTTGAATGCAGCTACTTGAGGTGCCTTCTAAAGTTCCAATCTTACTTGCTATTTCCTGAAAAGCATGTAAATGAGAGGGTCAACTATTGAATAGTTGGTGAGATCACAGGTTTTATGAGTACAACAAAGTTTGTCATAGAAACAGTTTTTAATCCGCACCAGTGGATTGAGTATATGGTTGTAGTTTTAAAGCACCTTTGTAAATCCGCACAAATGGATATGTCAACCGGTTATGAAAACACTTTTAAAAAATCCGCACAAGTGGATATGTCAACCGGTTATGAAAACACTTTTATAAAATCCGCACAAGTGGATATGTCAACCGGTTATGAAAATACTTTTATTAAAACAGCACAAGTGGATATGTCAACCGGTTATGAAAACACTTTTATAAAATCCGCACAAGTGGATATGTCAACATGCGCAAGGTATAATATCGTATGCAATTATATGTTAAAGTAATGAGCCCACTACCCAAACCTAGTTACGGAATGCCCCAAACTGCATGTTCCTCACAAACATGCTTACGGAATTACGGAATTATGGAAAATAGTAATTATGCACTCGCGAGGTGAGTGGGTGTCAACCAAATAACGTTATCCATAATACTAACGGCTCAAAACGTGAGTTAATGGGTAATGTAGAGTAACCGGGGACTTAATAGCAAAACTCAGAATCAACTAACATAAGCATACATACCGTAGCGCATAAGTATACGGAAAAATATTCAGCATTTTGAGTAAACAGTACAATCGGTGCGAAATAAATCGTAACATGCTTTTCACCCCAAAATGTATAAAATAGTAAAAAGGGGCTGTGAAAACTCACGGTGGTAAGCGTAGATATTCCCAAGAGGTGCGTAATGCAATCCGTGAAACGATCCTACTTCGATCCTACGAACATAAGGTCACTAGTGAGTTTTAAACTCAAAGGTTCGGTACTAACTATCCAAATCGTCATAAAATGCATTTGTTGTGATTTAAATATTTTAAATCATATGGAGTTACTGAAATTTGTAATCGTAACATATATACTTCATTCTTGTTAGATTAATGTTACCGCAATCTCGCCACAATAAGTAACGAAAAGGGTCTAAAGAAGTTATATATAATATATGTATATACCGCAATTTCATCATAAGAATGATAAAAAGGGTTCAAGACGTAAAGTTAAAGTATTTAAAATGCATATACATATAGTGTATATATATATATATATTCCACAATTTCATCATAAGGATGATGAAACGGGTTCAAAATGTAAAGTTAAAATATATAAAATGCATATATAGTATATATATTTATTCCACAATTTCATCATAAGAATGATGAAACGGGTTCAAGAGTTAGTTTTTAACCATGGCAGAAAATTAGTCTTGCTGTCAAGAATTTGCTGTCACTTTCGGTTCGTTTTTGGATACCTTCCAGAAACATTTAGGTTATGATATTTCATGTCCAGATAACTCAATGTGTTAGGAAACGTTTGACATAAGATTCATAATTTTTAGAGATGTTTAAGTACATAAAATAATACTTGACGTAAACTACTACAGAAAATGTTACTGTTTGCGCACTGTTTTTATGAAAAATGTTTGAAGGTCTAAATCTTAATATTTTTCAATGCTTCCAGTAGGGTTTGAATCCTAACTCATAAAAGTAAATTCCAGAAAAAGAATCACTCCATTTGGAGCATTATTGAGTGAGATATGACGTTTTGAAGAGAGAGGTAAATTCTGGCAGCATGCTGTCAAAACTAGACTTTGTGCATGTGCAATCCTTTTGTCTTTTTATCAATTTTATTATTCTTATTGCATGCAATCCGACTTGACACATCAGATATTTTCAGTTTAGAAACATATTTTTGAGCCATTTAGAATACATGCAAGCTATCTATGAAACTCATCTTTTGTAAAAACTTGAAAATGGGTCTTTTTGAAGATTTCTTGGGTGTTTATGCCAAGATCTTCTCCATGCAACTTAAAATTGTATATTTTTGGTTCATGCATGTTTATTTAAACATGTTTTTAGTGGATTCAAAGAGCTACTTATGAAACTTTTGGGTCAAAAAGTATGGATCTTTAAGAACAACTACATGCATGCTATTTAGAGTTCTTCTTTGATCTTAACATGGGTTTGATTATGGATTCATCACCTTTTTAATAACATGCAAAGTGTTATGGTGATGAATCTACAAACATTAAGATGTATGAAGAAGTTTCTTAACAAAATTAAAGAAAATGTAGAAGAAGCTGAAGAACATTCATAAGAAAAAGTGCAAGAATGAAAATTAGAACAAAAGGGGGTGTGTGGATTTCATCCAACACACTTGTAGTTAACTTGAACACTTTAATCTCTTGAATGAGATGTGTTTTAGGGGCTGAAGTTTATGGCTTTTCTTGAATGAATGTGGATGAAGATTGAGAGAGAAAAGAGAGAAAGTCTAGAGTGAGACTTTAGAGAGAGAGAGAGTGAAATTGGAAATGAGAAGAGAAAACATAAAAAGGGGTAAAGGGGAGAGGTTGGACGATTTTTGGGAGAGAGAGAAGAGAAAATGGGGTATAAAATTAAATGTAATAAAAAGATGATGTCTTGCTAAAATTGTCAAATCTTGTCTTTTTGATTTAATTTCATGCATGCAACAAATACTTTCAACTTTAATAATAGAAGTATTAACATTATTTTTGGTTGAATTAATCTTAGTTGTAAAATACAATTATAGTTGTGGTATAATTGTTGTTTACGTTGGCATTTTATGAGATTTATGGATAATTCCCTAATTTGAGGGGTTTCTAGGCAAAAATCCTCAGATTTTTCCTACTGTACTGGGTTTATTGCTAAAATTGAACTGTGTGACCTATAATGTGAATAACTGAAACGTTCAGTGCAGTTCTAACCTGAAACGCAAAATTGACGGTTGTCACATTAGTGGTCCCTTTGAATCCGTAGGAGGATATCTTGGGGTACTGAGGAAATTTGGTCGGGGTCGCGGTCTTCTTTTTCTCGAATCGGACGTTCGAGATCTGTCGTGCAGGCTCTGATTTGGACACCGCCTTCGTCTTGAACTCTGGCTTCTTCACGCTCAACGACCTCTTGTCATCAGAATGCTTTCGACAAAAAGCAGCATCATCCTCTACCCTAATATAAGCTAGGGTTCTGGCTTGGACGTCTTCGAAATTCCCAGGAGGATACTTCGTCAGATCGGTGTATAAACCTGAACTGTCGTCTAGACCGCGTTTATAGGCTTCGATCGCGGTCTTGACGTCGCAGTTGTGGATACTGATCATCTTTGCGTTGAACCTATTGAAATAGCTCCAGATAAATTCACCGGCCTTCTGCACGACATAATATAAGTCGATGGTCTGCTTTTCATCTTCCGACTACTGGAGAACTACTGGGAAAATTGGTTGACTAACTCAGCGAACGACCCGATGGATTTGGGCTTGAAATTAATCAACCATTGGAGGGCAAGACCCGTAAGAGTCGCGCCAAAACTCTTGCACATGCACACTTTTGATACATATGTCGGATCGAGATTGTCCACATTAACTGCTTATACTGCGCAATATGCTCCGTTGGATCGGTTATTCTCGAATACTTGGGCGTGAAGGCGGGGATGTTATACTTCTTCGGGACGTCGACAGTCGCTATCGTGTCGACGAAAGGCGATGCCTGATATCCCGAGCGAGGCTCGACGTCGACAGGCACGGCTGCCCCCGGTAGCTTAGCGAGCAAAGATAGGACGCGTTCATTTTGGTCTTCCAACATCTTTAGCCGTAGAGCGACGGGGTCGTTAGGGTCGGAATTCACACCCGTTGGAGGGTTGACTCTTGAACTGGTGCCATTTCCGTACGACAAACCATTGGCGTCCCCATTGAAAGGGACGAAGTACGGCTGAGCCCCGTTATGCATAGGCGGAGGTCTCAAATGCTGAGGAGGAATCGGCCCAAATTGAGGATTTGGAATGAACGATCCATGCTGCTGATTCTGCATGAATGGACCTTGTTGCTGACTATGACCGAACGGTCCTGGACATGGATTCTGAACGAATGGTCTTTGGCCGTTCTGGGGTCCGAACGATCCACTCGGATTCTGATTCCTCAGCCGCGCGATTTCCTCAACTGCCCTTCGACTTTGCTCAGCAAGGGCATTGATTTGATTGCGCGCAGCTTCCAACTCCTGATACATCTGGGCAATGAGTTGCTCTTGATTTCCATGACCTGCCATTTTCCTGAAACAGAAAAAGAGGAAACTCTAAGAAACCGTTAGTAGGACGCACGTTTGTCGAAGACTTTCCCTAGATGGGGCCCCACGGTGGGCGCCAAACTGGTAATGCCAAAAATCGTCCAGAAGGATAACTTAAGGTTGATTGTAGAGCTTAACAACTAAAGATAGAAATCGTTCGACAAAGCAATGCGACAAAGACAAAAAATGTAAATGAGACGAAAGGATTTTGGTGACGCGGGAAAAACCTCAAAGAAGAAAAAAACCCGCGGACGACTATGATGGTCGTCGTTGCACTATGGTCGCCAAACAGGGGCGATGTCCTTGTGTTTCAAGTGTCGAGAGTACAATGGTTACAATACAAATAACAGAAATAAGCTAATTTGTAAAGTAAACAGGTGTATCGTATGAAAAAATAAGTGCGTCGTGCGTAAGAACTATGTGTCATGCGTCGTGAGCGATCTTTTAAGAGAGAGTTCTTTGCTCTGAATATTCTTGCAGTGAGTGTTCTTTAGAGTTCCGTTGTCCACGAAATGGTGTTGAGCCTTCGTTTATATAGCCTTTGAATGCTTTGTATGACTCCATAAAGGCTGGAATAACGGTCGTAATGGATTACGCGGTTTAATGCTCATAATGGCTTCATCGGTTATAGCCATTGGTCATTAATGGTGTTAATCCTGCATTAAACAGAGAAATCATAACAGTTGTGTGGTATGTTAGTTGGTCGAGGACGTAACGTATCTTACGACGGTACTGTGAATCGGGAGACAATGTGGTCGAGTGTCGTGAAGAGCTCTCGACCTAAACTTTAGGATGGGCAACGGAGGTTTTAAAGGTGTTATCAAGACCTTAACTTAACCCCAATCGTGGCATGCGATATGTGTCTTACCTTTGTCTGGTCGTGGTCGATACTGGTGATTTTTTACCCAAACAACGACGTCGACATCTTCGATGGACGGCGTTGCTAGGTGGATCATATGAATGTTGTCGAATAATGGTTCACTGAGTGCAGATCCAAGGTTTGCTAAAGCGTCGGCCTGAGTATTTTGGTCCCTTGGAATCTGTTCGATGGAGAATGGTTTAAAAACTTCTGATTTTGCTTTTGCTACCTTTAGGTACGCTGTCATCTTTGAATCTTTGGCCACGAATTCTCCATTCATCTGGTTTGCGACCAGGAGAGAATCGCTTTTGACATGCAGCGCGGTTGCCCCCAAGTCGTGGGCCATACTCATTCCCACGATTAGGGCTTCGTACTCGGCTTCATTGTTGGTAATTTTGAAATCACATCGTACGGATTATACCATCTTGCCCCCCTGTGGCGACTTTAAGACGATGCCTAGTCCTGAACCCCTAATGTTGGATGACCCGTCGACATGTAGAATCCAGGGAACATCGCCATGAGTCGCCACAGTGAGCACTTCGATCTCTGCTTCTTTTTCCAGTTCAGGACTGAAATCAGCGATGAAATCCACCAAAGCTTGCGATTTGATCGCTGTCCTGGGCTTGAAGTCGATGTCGTAACTACTGAGATATATGCTCCATTTTGCCAATCGACCTGTCAACTCAGGTTTCCTCAAGACAGAATTAAGAGGAAAGTTAGTCACGACAGTAATAGGGTGTGATTCAAAATAATGTCGCAATTTATTTGCAGCTGTAACTAGCGACAAAAGTAAATTTTCCATAGAGGAATACCTGGTTTCGGCGTCCAAAAGGGGTTTACTTACATAGTAGATCGGCAGTTGCTGCTTTTCATCTTCTCGTGTCAAGACGGCACTTACGGCATTAGGACTGACTGCCAAATATAGCTGCAAGACCTCATTATCGTGAGGCTTTGATAGCAGAGGCGGCGACGTCATGTACTCCTTTAGTTTATGCAGTGCTTGCTCATCATCGTCGGTCCAGTTGAAGCCTTTATTTTTCCGGAGGACGTTGTAGAATATATGGCATCTATCCGATGATCGAGAGATAAATCTATTCAGGACCGCCACTCGACCAGTGAGCCTTTGGACTTCTTTAAAATTCCTCGGGGAATTGATCTCGATAATGGCCTTGATCTGATCTGGATTGGCCTCAATCCCCCGTCGTGTGACCATATATCCCAGGAACTTACCGGCACTGACGCCAAAGCAGCACTTTGTCGGGTTCAGCTTCATGCTATATCTTCGAAGGATGTCGAACGACTGACTCAAATGCTCGACGTGGTCGACTGCTTGCTTCGACTTGACGAGAATGTCGTCAATATACACCTCCATCGTGTCACCAAGGTGATCTTTGAACATCTTGTTTACCAGACGTTGGTAGGTAGAACCTGCATTTTTTAAACCAAAGGGCATAACCTTGTAACAATAAATACCTCGATCTGTCATGAAGGCGGTTTTTTCTTGGTCCTCGACATGCATCCGGATTTGATTATATCCAGAGTAAGCATCCATGAACGTCAATAGTTCATGTCCTGCTGTCGCGTCGACCATGGCATCGATGTGTGGCAATGGAAAAGGGTCCTTTGGACAAGCTTTGTTGAGATCTATGAAATCGATACAGACCCTCCATTTGCCATTCTTCTTTTGCACAACCACGACATTTGCAAGCCAGTGAGGGTATTTTACTTCTCGAATCTTTCCTGTCTTGAGACGGTTGTCGACCTCGTCATTAATCACCTTGTTTGACAGGTTTGAATGATGGGTCGACAATGAGCTTATGAGAAATAACGTCAGGGTCTATGCCGACCATGTCTTCGTGCGACCAGGAAAAGCAGTCGACATGTTCCTGCAAAAAAGATATAAGCTTTTCCTTAAGGCAAGGGTCGAGGGATGAACCTATAAAGACGATCTGGCCAGGCTTGCTCTGGTCTAGGACGACTTCCTCTAGGCTATAGTCGGCGGCTGTCCCAGGAGCATCTTGGACCTGTAATTTCTAGATGGCCTGCTTTTGCGGTTTCAAGGTCGTCTTGTAGCAGTCGCGGGCGACCTTTGGCTCACTTTTGATCTCCAGGACTTCCCACGGTGTAGGGAACTTCATGGTCTGATGATACGTAGAAGGAACGACTTTCATGTCATGGATCCATGGTCGACCTAAAATGATGTTATAGGCCGACGAGCAATCGAAGACGTTGAACTTTGTCGGCTTGTTGATCCCTCGGGCGTAGACGGGCAGGGTAATTTCTCCAAAGGTACTCGTCGCGTCTCTTATGAAACCTACCAAGGTTGTCGAGCGTCGGGTGATTTCCGATCGATCGATTCCCATGGCCTTGATGGTATCAAGGAAGATGACGTTCGCTGAGCTGCCCCCGTCGACCAAGACTCGTCGGGTCAGGCAATTACCAATCATGAGTTGAATGATCAACCCGTCATGATGCTTTTGATGCGAGTCGCCGAGGTCATCTTGGTCGAATGCAATCTTCATGGCTTCTAACTCCAGATCTCCTTTGGGTCTTGATGAGCAAGGGGTAGGTCGATCGTCAGGTGCTTGGCTGGCGTGGCGTTTGGCTGCAGAATACGTCAGACCACAGACGTCGGACCCACCAGTTATGCAATTGATGACCTTTGCGTGGTCGGTAGACGGTGGTCGAACGTCGTTAGCTGGGGTAACGACGTTGTTGATGATATCCTTGAGATTGCCCTTCTGGACGTGGTATGCTAGCTCTTTTTAAGGGCTACGCAATCGTCCGTCATATGTCCATGATCGACATGGAAATCGCACCACTTCGATTTGTCTTTCTTGTCGTCGTCTCTGTCGGTCTTCTTCGGCCACCGGATGGTCGTCTGGATGGTCTTTAGGGCCTCGACCAAGTCCTTAGTAGTTCCTTTGAATCCGTAAGAGGATACCTTGGGATACTGGGGTAACTTGGTCGTGATTGAAGTCTTATTTTTCTCAAATCGGACGTTCGAGATTTGTCGTGCAGGCTCTGATTTGGATATTGTTAATGCCAAAAATCGCACCAAAGGGACAACTTAAGGTCGATGTGGACTTAAACAACTAAAGAAAGAATCTTTCGACAAGACGTGCGACGATAAATAAAATAAAGAAACAAGGGATTTGATGACGCAGGAAAAACCTCAATCGAGGAAAAAACCTGCGGACGACAAGGGATGTCGTCGTTGCACTATGGTCGCCAATCAGGGGCGATGTCCTTGGGTACTGGTGTCGATTGTACAGTGGTTACAATACAAATGAAGGAAATGCTTCGAAATGTAAAGTACAAGTGTTTTCGGTGTTTAAACAGTGTGCGTCGTGTGTAAAGATGAACTGTCTTGCGTGATTGTCGTGCATCGAGAGCGATCTTCGAGAGTGAATTATTTGCTGTGAATGTTCTTCTGAGCTTGAGTGCTTGTGTTTGCTCTCATCTGATTGATTTGTGTCCCCCTCCCCCCAACTGATTGTTGAAGCTTGATATTTATAGTCTTCGGGAGCTTTAATTGGATCATTAAGGACATTAATGATGTTTGTAACGGTCGTCGTCTTCAATGCGGGATTAGATGCTCATAATTGATTTCGTCGGTTATAGCCGTTGATCTTTAATGTCTTTGACTCCTGCATTAAACACTTAACAAACGTAACAGTTATGTTATGTGTTAGCTTGGTTGAGGTCGCATGGTCTTTATGCGACGGTCGTGCGGAGCGGGCGACGTCGAGGTCGAGTGTCGCGATGAACTCTCGACTTACCTTTCGGGAGGGACGACGGATGTTTTCGGGGTCTTTGTCGGGACCTTATCTTAATACAAGATATGGTTTATAACGAGTGTCTTACCTTTTATGTTTGTGGTCAAGACCTGCATTAAAAAGGATGTTTGACTGTTAACGGTTAGTATAATCGTACAACCGTCTTAAGTCTCGGATGTGGGTCTTATAGAACATACGGCTATCGCCAAGATATAAGACCATTTGGTCGTAGGACCAGGATGTCAGGACGATGTTGTCGTAGGACCAGAGCGATATAACACCGATGATAGTAGACTGTCGACGTAAGACCGATGATCCGTAACTTGCGACATAAGACTAGTGATGTACGAAGTGCGATACGTGACGTGCGATCATGAGATGTAATATGACTATTGATCCAATATGTCAATTATCGTGGCTATTTAACGTATGTCGGGGATATGATAATAATGGGTATTATCCTTGTCGGTCGGGGGTAATCAATGTCCATAGGTCATGTCGAGGGGATTTCCTAAGTCGGTCGAGGGTGTGATTTTTTACCCAAACACTTAGCCCCCCGAGATCTGAATTTCAAAGCCAGTGGAATTTCAGATCTCGCACTAAAGTAAAATGCGTTGCTATGGAGACTTGTTATTTTCGCTAAGATCATCAGAGGAAAACTGACTTGGTCAGCCAAAGAAGGCGACGCAAGTTGTGCTTGCCCTTCGAGGTCGGGAAAGGAGAAAGAATGCCCCGACAACTGGGTCGGGAATCTTGAAGAAAACAAGGACGGTAGTCCTGAAGGAACCGTTTTCGTGGGCTGACGTTTCGTCGAGAGTTGTTACGCCTAAAGAGGCGAGAACGTCATCCAGCCGTTCTGGTGCGATGGACGCGACACCAGCAAGTTCGGTGCTTCCGGCGACAGTGACGAAGCTAGTGTCTAAGGTGTTGTCCCTAGCGTCTGCCGAGAAGGGGGACGGGTCATCGGCCGATGGTGTCCTAGACGGGACGACGTTGTTGGTGTCCTAGACGGGATGACGTTGTTGGTGTCCTAGACGGGACGATATTGTTTCCTCATCTGAGGAAATATTTGCTCCCATCTTTCAGGGAACGCTTTCCTATTGAGGAGACAGGGGTCCATGTCGCCGGGTTGGTGTTCTCGGTCGACGTGGTCCTGTGGTCTGGCGTTCACAGCCGATACGGTCGTTTAGAGACATATGTTCTGGCGCTCGAGCCGATTTGGTCGTTAAAGACCTTTGATCTGGCGTTTACAGCCGATACGGTCGCTAGAGACCTATGATACGTTGTGTCTAGCATTTTTAGCTAGTTCTAAGTTTCGCTTTAGCGATAGTCGGTAAAAGGTTTACCTTTCTATTGAACCTGATTCGTACATGTCATGGACAGATGTAATGTCGACTGTAAAAATTCATTAAGTACAAAAATGAACAAGAAGTCGTGCGACTTGGGCATCCATTGTAATACAACGACTAGAACGTAAGTCATAAGACTTTTATATTTTTGAATCGTATAAGCAAACATAAGCACATGCGATTACAGCATTCATTCATGAAGTTTTTCTAAGTTGAAGAACTTAGATTGTGGGGTCGCTAGACCTTATGATCGTGTGATTTGATCATACGATGAACTTTGAATCATGTGTTCCTGTGATGGAATGATCAAGTCCGGATTACTTATGTCGTGCGACCTTGCGAGGTTAAGATCGTACGATGGATTTATATATCGTTCGATCCTGCGAGACTAAAGTCATATAATAGACTTTAGCAACTAATGTCGTGCGATCCTGCGGTAAAACAATGTCAGAGGTTGGTCGTTGGCTAGCCAACGACCCTCCGATGCTTAAGTCAGTAGTCGCTATGATGGATAAAAATTATGTGAAAGCAGGAAAAAAGGCTTAGGGAAAATACCTTTTTAGGTGCGTTGCATTCCCACTACGTGGGATATCTTAATTGCCGAGCGTTTGAAGCCGATAGGCCTTTTTATCCATGACTTTTGAGATATGACAAGGATCTTCCCATTTGGTGGAAAGCTTACCCGCATTGAGCTTTTGAGTGCTTTGGAACACTCGACGGGGAACGTAGTCGCCTTCTTGAAAGACTTTAACTTTGATGTTCCTGTTGAAGTGTCGCTTGACCGCTTGCCCCTGGGTGTTGAGGTCGACATCTTGATGTCGCGGTCTTCACAGAACTATCGAGCCCTGTTGATTACGAACTGGGATCCTTTGTCGCAGACAATTTCGGATGTCGCTCGACCAATTATCTTCTTGGTCTTCCATCTGGATGACATCGCCATTTTCGATGGATGACGTCGCCAGATGGGTCATTGGAATGCTGTCGAGTATTGGTTCGACCAAAGCATACGAAAGGTTTGCTAAAGTGTCGGTTTGAGTATTCTGGTCCCTTGGAATCATGACTGGTGATTGCGAGTTTCAATGTACAAGTTGTCTTTATTGACGACATATGTAATGACTAGCGATCATGAGATTTCGACATGCGAGTCGCTTTTATTGGCGACCGAGAAATTTAACCTGTTTTGTCATGGCCGACGATCATAAGATAAAAAATGGGAGACGTCTTTTATCGACGAGTATATATCGTAGGATCTGCGTTTTAAGCCGTAGAGATTTTCGTTTCTTACGATGTAAATCGTACGACCTGTATTTATATAATCTTGCGAGCCTGCAATGTAAAATCGGGGGTGGTCGTTGGTTTGACCAATGATCCTTTGATACTTAAATCAACATTTATATGTTAGATTAAAATAATTGAACGAGGAAAATATACTTGGAGTATATATATATAGGGTTGTTATACCATATTCCATCCAAGCGGATGTCACAGTTACCGTAACTTGGAGTCGAGAAGCGCCTTTTTTCCAAGGACTTTTGAAATCGAAATATGGTGTTTCCCATTTTGTAACGGGCGTTCCGAGCCCCCGAGTCCTTCGGATGATGCAATACATGCGATACATATATCGAGCCTTTTTTCTTATCTGTCATTTTCCTGCAACAGAGAACAGAGGAAACTTCCAAAAAACCGTAAGTAAGGCGCACGTTCGTCGAGGATTTTCTCTAGATGAGGTCCCACGGATGGCGCCGAACTGTTAATGCCAAAAATCACACCAAAGGGACAACTTAAGGTCGATGTGGACTTAAACAACTAAAGAAAGAATCTTTCGACGAGACGTGCGACGATAAATAAAATAAAGAAACAAGGGATTTGATGACGCAGGAAAAACCTCAATCGAGGAAGAAACCTGCGGACGACAAGGGATGTCGTCGCTGCACTATGGTCGCCAATCAGGGGCGATGTCCTTGGGTACTGGTGTCGATTGTACAGTGGTTACAATACAAATGAAGGAAATGCTTCGAAATGTAAATACAAGTGTTTTCGGTGTTTAAATAGTGTGCGTCGTGTGTAAAGATGAACTGTCTTGCGTGATTGTCGTGCGTCGAGAGCGATCTTCGAGAGTGAATTCTTTGCTGTGAATGTTCTTCTGAGCTTGAGTGCTTGTGTTTGCTCTCCTCTGATTGATTTGTGTCCCCCCCCCCCCCCAACTAATTGTTGAAGCTTGATATTTCTAGTCTTCGGGAGCTTTAATTGGATCATTAAGGACTTTAATGATGTTTGTAACGGTCGTCGTCTTCAATGCGGGATTAGATGCTCATAATTGATTTCGTCGGTTATAACCGTTGATCTTTAATGTCTTTGACTCCTGCATTAAACACTTAACAAACGTAACAGTTATGTTATGTGTTAGCTTGGTTAAGGTCGCATGGTCTTTATGCGACGGTCGTGCGGAGCGGGCGACGTCGAGGTCGAGTGTCGCGATGAACTCTCGACTTACCTTTCGGGAGGGACGACAGATGTTTTCGGGGTCTTTGTCGGGACCTTATCTTAATACAAGATATGGTTTATAACGAGTGTCTTACCTTTTCTGTTCGTGGTCAAGACCTGCATTAAAAAGGATGTTTGACTGTTAACGGTTAGTATAATCGTACGACCGTCTTAAGTCTAGGATGTGGGTCTTATAGAACATACGACTATCGCCAAGATATAAGACCATTTGGTCGTAGGACCAGGATGTCAGGACGATGTTGTCGTAGGACCAGAGCGATATAACACCGATGATAGGAGACTGTCGACGTAAGACCGACGATCTGTAACTGGCGACATAAGACTAGTGATGTGCGAAGTGCGATACGTAACGTGCGATCATGAGATGTAATATGACTATTGATCCAATATGTCAATTATCGTGGCTATTTAACGTATGTCGGGGACATGATAATAATGGGTATTATCCTTGTCGGTCGGGGGTAATCAATGTCCATAGGTCATGTCGAGGGGATTTCCCAAGTCGGTCGAGGGTGTGATTTTTTTACCCAAACAGATACCGTCTTCGTCTTGAACTCTGCCTTCTTTACACTTAGCGGTCTTTTGTCGTCAGAATGCTTACAACGAAAGGCATCATCGTCCTCTACCCTCATATAAGCTAGGGTTCTTGCTCGGACGTCTTCGAAATTTTCTGGAGGATACTTAGGCAAATCGGTGTACAGACCCGAACTGTCGTCCAGACCGCGTTTGTAGGCTTCGATCGCGGTCTTTATGTCGCAGTTACGGACTGTTTGGGTAAAAAATCACACCCTCGACCGACTTGAGAAATTCCCTCGATATGACCCATGACCAAGAATATCTACGACGGTATACCCCCGACCGACAAGGGTAATACCCATTATTACCATATCCCCGACATACGATAGTAAAAGACATCATGTGTCAATAGTCACTCAGGATAGTGACTTTATATCTCATGATCGCTCGACACGCATCGCATGTTACACGTGTCGCGTGTTACATGTCACAAGTCAAATGTTACTAGTCTTACGTCACCAGTCTTATGTCGCCAGTTACGACCCATCGGTCTTACGTCAACAGTCTCCTGTCGTCGATCTTATATCATTCTGGTCCTACGACCTTGTGGTCTTACGACCTGGTGGTCTTACGACATAGTCCTATGACATCATCATCTTGGTCTTACGACCAAATGGTCTTACGACATTTTCATCCTAGTCTTGCGACATTTCCATAAGACCATTCTTATATTAAGATAAGGTCTTAAAAGAGATTTACAGCCATATGCATGGTCTTGTATTTCGGCAACGGTCGTATGCTCCATAAGACCGACGTCCTGAACTTAAGACGTTCTTACGATTACACTAACCATTCATGGTCAACAGTCGTTTCTTTTATTCATTAATGTAGGTCTACGGGCATTTATGGCACAACGACCAGTAATGGACTAATCATCAATGACATTAATGGCCCGACAGTGGTTACAAAACCAATCATCAATGACATTCAGAGCCCGACAGCGGTTACAAAGTGCGCCATAAAGGTACCATTAATGGCCAACGGAAGCTATAAAAGAGTCTATGCTGCAACCAATTCGAAATCATTACAATTTTCTCCATCGACTTCCTTAGCAACTCTACACCAGAAACACAGTAATTCACAAGACATTCGCACGAATACCGAAAAGCATCTTCGCACGACAGCAGTACAAACCGCACGACAGCAGTACAAACCGCACGACAAGCATACTTTTTCACACGATTTTCGCACGACACACGTCATTTACACACGACTAAGTTTTTATTTAAATTTTTTTGTAATCTGTTGTACATAAATCATCTGTAACACAAGGACTTTCGCCCCTGTTTGGCGACTATAGTGCACCGTCGACTCTCATGAGTCGACCGCGGTTTTTTCCCTCGTTTTGGGGTTTTCCGCGTCACCAAATCTCCTGTCTCTTTTACTTTTTCCTCGCGATTGCGTTGCTTAGCTTGAGATACATTTCTTTAGATTTTTAAAGTCCACATCAACCTTAAATTGTGCTTTTGTGCGATTTTTGGCATTAACAGTTTGACGCCATCCGAGGGACCCCATCTTGATAAAATCTCAAGCCAACACTTATATCGCTCTAACGATCTTGCAAAGTTTTTGTTACGTTCAGGTATATGGCAAATCTTCAAGATCCCATAATTCAACTTCAATCAGCGATATGTATCACATCATCCGAGGGGCTCGGGGGCTCGGAACACCCTCCACAAATTGGGAAACACCACATTTGATTTCAAAAGTCCTCGGAAAAGGGCGCTTATCGACTCCATGTTACGGGTAACTGTGACGTCCTACGTGGAACAAACTCTATATATATACTCTAAGTATATTCTCCTCGTTCAATTATTATGATCTAACATGTAAATACTGATTTAAGCATCAAAGGATCATTGGTCAAATCAACGACCACCCCCGATTTCACATTGCAGGCTCGCAAGATCATATGAATACAGGTCTTACAATTTGCATCGCGAGTCTCTACAACTTAAATACAGGTTTTACGATTTACATCGTGAGAAACCAAAGTCTCTACGACTCAAAACACAGGTTACGATTTACAATCGTCGATAAAAGACGACTCACGTTTGTAAATCCTACGATCGCCAGTCATGGCAAACACAGGTCGCAATTTATAGTCGTCACATTTTTTCTTACGATCGCCAGTCGTGGCAAACGCAGGTCTTATGACTTTTAGTCGTCGATAAAAGATGACTCACATTTTTTCTTATGATCGCCAGTCGTGGCAAACGCAGGTTACGATTTATAGTCGTCGATAAATGACGGCTCAAATTTTAAATCTTGTGATCGCCAGTCGTGGCAAACGCAGGTTACGACTTATAATCATCGATAAATGACGACTCACATTTTTTATCTTATGATCGCCAGTCACGGCAAACGCAGGTTAAAAATTGTTGGTCGCCAATAAAAGCGACTCGCACGATCGCTAGTCATGACCTATGCATGACTTGTACATTGAATCTCACAATCACTAGTCATGGTAAGACGCATATCAAAACGCAAAAGTCACCGATAAATGCGACTCGCAAATTTTAATCTCAGGATCACCAATAAAAGCAAGTTGTTAGCCCCAAGTATCTGTAATGTAAAAGTATTGAAAATATTATCAAGTCAGAAGACCATCAGAGATGCAGCAGAAGACTTAGAAGAAAAAGCTTCAAGAAGATCAACAGAACTCAACAGAGTTCTGGTGGAACTAACAGAGCTCAACAGAGCTCTGTCAGAAGATCAACAGAAGAACTGTTCACAACCCGAAGACCAACAGAGCTCTGGTCTATGAGCTCTGTTGTAGTGAAGACCTCTGTGATGCCTAAGTCTCGTAAGAATTCCCAAGTGTTTGACAAGTGTCCATACTTTCCACGTATGCCCTAAAAATAGGAGACACACTTTCCACGTGTCATTCTAGGGTACGATAGTACACTGTCTTCACTTTATCAGGGCTATAAATAGAGAGGTAGTGGAACAAACAATTGTAAGCTTTGGGAAGAATAGTTTTCCACAATTGTTTAAGCACACACTGCATCAATCCCGAGCACTACCTCCGTACGATATTGTTCCCTGTGAGATTTCAGGATACACCATTGATCTTGTTCTTGGTGTTTTCCATTATCAATATACGAGCAGCGTTTCTTATTTGATCTTGTTATCATTATCCTGATCTATAATTGATTCTCACTATTACAATATCATTTACACAATCACTCACTTTAATGGCTTTATATTTAAATGCTTCCGCTTTCTATATTACTACCATTAATGTGATACAACGTGAATCTGGGAACCTACAATTGGTATCAGAGCTTGCTTGTTTTTCTTAAATCAAACCATCCAATCTACCAAGGTTGATTCACTGTTATTGATTGTGTGTGCATTTCAAAGCTTCCTAGTATACTCTGTTTTTACAGTTTAAAGTTTAAAAGTTAATATACCACTGTTTTAAGCTTTCTAGTCTAGATTAAAGATATTATCTACTGTTCCATTGGTTACTGTTCACTTACTTTCAGTTTATACTCTTTCAAATCCAGGTGAAACTGTTATACCCTGTTTTTCTGAAAAATGGCAAATAACCATATCAACGCTATTTATACTGCTGGTTCTCTGACTAAGCCTCCTACTCTTCTGAGAGATGAATATCCTCAATGGAAGATTAGGATGCTTAACTTCCTTGAGGGGATGGACAGAGATTTAATGCGTTCTGTCACGGATGGACCATTCAAACCCATGGTTTTGGTTCCATGTGTACCCGCAACACAAACTACTGCTGAGATTCCTGCTCACCTTGAACCCAAAACCACCGAATTCACTGATGAAGAGACATTAAAAATGGAAAATGATCTAAAAGTAGTTAGACTTCTGATTATGGCCATTCCTAGTGAAATATTTCAAGAACTAGATTCATGTGTTACTGCCAAAGAAATCTGGGATCAACTTCTTAATCAGTTTGAGGGTGGCATCAAAACCCAAAAGAACAGAAGGACCTAATGTATAAATGAATACAACGATTTCAAGGCACTTCCTGAGGAAACCTACAACAGATTCAATGTTTTGATAAACAAATGTAAAAAGTGTGGGGTTGTTAGGTCGAAGGAAGATAACAATGTTTTGTTCCTGAAAAGTCTGAATGATGAATGGTTAAATCTGTCCATGTCTTTACAAGCTAACCAAGATCTAGATGCATGGTCTCTTACCGATGTGTATGGCACTCTGGTCGCACAAGAGAAGGATGTTGTCAAACAAAAGGACAAATCCACCATTGCAGGACCTATTGCGTTAGTCTCTGAATCAAAGAAATCCACAGAAGGAAAGACCAACAGAGAAAGTTCCAGCAGAGGAAAGAAGAAGAAGAGTAAGAGTTTGGTAGCTGAAAGTGATACTGAAGAAAACTCGTCAGATGAGGATGGCGATATAAATGTGTTTGCTAAATCTCTTGCATTAATCACTCAACAATTCAACAAGAGATTTGGCAACAGAGCATTCGACAGAAGAGGTAGATATGAGAAAGGTGAGAACAGAACTTATGCTGCACCCCCACAACAGAACCATCACAACAGAGCTCCGATTATTCAGAGACAGCAACATAAGTTCAATACTCCTGCTCCACAGAAGGCTGATGCTGCCCAACCCATCAATCAGAATGATGGACGTTGCTTTAGATGCGGCAAACCTGGCCATTTCTCTGCTAACTGTAAAGGAAAACTTGTGAAAGATCAAGATTATTACAAAAATAAATACAAGTACAACAACAGAGAAAGAAGCTATGTTGCTGAGATGGAGAATTGGATCTCTGACTCATCCTCTGATGATGAACCAGAGCAAGCCATTGTTGCTGTGGATGATGGAAGTTTGGAAGTTGATTGGATGACCGGAGGAAGAATAGAAAAGTCCGAAGAAGAAGATGTGGCTCATGCATTTGCCCTGACCGTAACAGAGCCAGACAACAAAGCGCTGGAGACAACCAAACCCAGTGCCAAGGTACATTTCTCTGAATCCAAGTCTGACTCAGAACTTGAGATGCATGTGTCATTACTTACTGAAGAGTTTCAACTTTTAAAACAAAAGCTTTCTGAGGAAAAAGAGTTAAGAAAGCTAGCTCAGAAGGATATGTCCTTCTACAAGAGAGAGAAAACTCTCTTGGAACAGGAAAAGGAAGAAATATCCAAAGAAAAATCTGAGCTAGAAGTCTTACAACAAAAGAAAGAAAGCACGTTTTCAAAAAGGGTTAAAGAGTTTGAAGAAATTTTGAAACAAAAAACTGAAGAAGTTGCTAAATCTGAAAATGAACGTTTAAACTTTGTCGCTCTAAAAGTCTATTTTCAGAGAGAAAGGGAAATTTTACATCAATCCCTACAGAAAAAGGAGATTTTAATCAAAAAGTACCAGGATGCACAGAATGTGTATACCAAAATCAATTCTCAAGAAGACAAGAAAGGTCTAGGTTTTAGTGACATTGTTCCTTACAAAAGAAGGTTAAAGGCCTCTTATCCCTTTTCCTTCTCTATTGAAAAAATGCAAGAGGATGTGATCTCTGGAACTGATGTTTTCAAAAGAGCCAAAATATCAGATTTTACAAAAGCAAAAAGACTAAGCTTAAGGAATGTCAGCTATGAATCCTTGAATCAAGAAAAGGTTACAAAACCATCTGAAAAGTTTATTCTTGATCAGGGAAGAGCAGAAATAAAGCTTACTGATTCCATCAAAAGTCTTGATCCAAAAGAAATCTTTAACTTCAATTCTTTCAAGGAGGAGAAGTCTGTTACTTCCATTACAGAATCCTCGTGTGCTTCAATACAGAGAGAACTCAACTCTGAAGTCCCAGTCTTCTCTCCATCCTCTGAAACCTTACGAACAACTTTTGAAGACGATATTTTGAAAGTTATTGAAGAAAATGCTGCTTGTGATGCTTTAAAACCAAAGATAAGAAAGTTTAAATCCACCAGAGCTGATAACTCTAAGATACCCAATGAGTCTAACACCTCTACCAGAGCCATCAGAGACTTTCTGTGCTCTGACAGTGACTCTGATTCTGAGGTAGATGAGCAAATTTTCTGTGCTCCTAAGACTTCTTTGCACAAACCTAAACAAGCAATTGTTGAATCTGGTTCTCTGAAAAATGTCTCATTCTTTAAGAAACAGAACAGATTTATACCTTTGCCAAATTTGAAAAATAAGGGTATCAGAATTCTTTCCTCTAATGAGATAGAAGAAAAGAAAAGAGGAAAAGCTAATATTATTCATGAAGACTATACCTCTGTTCCTTACGTTTATGATCAAGTTAAATTTACAACAGAGCAAAAAGGAAAATGGAAAGTCAATGACCAACCTACTCCTACACCTATTGTAAATCCAAAGAGAAACAGTTTTGTGTCAAGAGAGTTTGCTCCAAGAAACAACAATTTTAAATCACAGGACAGAATGTACGTAAAGACATCTGGTCCTAGAGTTTTTCAAAATCAATCTCCCTATAAACAACAGTCTTTGAATAAAAATGACAATTTGCATCAATCTTCATGTTCTATTAAATGTAATTGTATTCAACTTCTGTTACAGTTAAAGAACCATATGAATGGTCCTCACTGTGTTCTGAATCAGTCATTTCAAAGGAAAAATCCCAAGACTATTCAGAATGCACAGAAGAAACCCTCTGGCATACCATCCCAAAATGGAAAGCCAGAAGGAAAGCCCATGAACGCCCCCAAACCTAATAAGAAAGGACCCAAAATGCAATGGGTACCTAAAAGAAACTAATCTGTCTTGCAGAAACCCCATGTGCAGATCTGGTATTTAGATTCAGGATGCTCAAGGCACATGACGGGGAATAAGGAGCTGCTTACTTCTTTCAAGAACAAAAATGGAAGTGCAGTAACCTTTGGAGGAGATAATGGCGGACAGATTAGAGGATACGGTACATTAGTCAATGGTGGTGTTTCAGTTTCTGAGGTTTCTTATGTTGAAGGATTAAACCATAATCTGCTTAGCATAAGTCAACTCTGTGATCATGGGTTCGATGTCAATTTTAGGAAGAAGTACTATTCTTTGTTGCTTTCCGAGTCTGGTCAAGAACTCTTAAGAGCCGACAGAAAAGGCAATCTTTATAAAATGAATTTCAATCCTAACCAAAACTATACAGCATAGAAGCTCTGTTTGGTGTCTTTAAGAAATGAAGATGCCTGGCTTTGGCATAAAAGATTTGCCCATTTGAATTTTTCAAATCTTGACAAGCTCATGAAATTAAATCTAGTAAAAGGACTTCCTCCACTGAAATTTGACAAAGACCATCTCTGTTCTGCCTGTGAATTAGGAAAGATGAAAAGATCTTCACACAGAACTAAGAGTGATCATAGTTGTCCCAGACCTTTGCATATGCTTCATGTGGATCTCTGTGGTCCTATTTCTGTGCAAAGTCTGTCAGGCAAGAAGTATATTCTAGTACTTATTGATGAATTTTCTAGATACACTTGGATTGAGTTCATCAGAGTAAAATCTGATGTCCCAGAAATTATAATAAGTTTGTTGAGAAGGATACAGGTTATGTTAGGATTAAAAGTGCAAAAGTTGAGAAGTGATAATGGGACAGAATTCAAGAATACAAGAATAGATTCCTATCTTTCAGAAGAAGGAATCTCCCAAAACTTCTCAGCTGCCAGAACTCCACAACAGAATGGTGTAGTAGAAAGGAAGAACAGAACTTTGGTAGAAGCCGCCAGAACCATGTTGGCCGGCTCTGTCCTTCCCATCAACTTCTGGGCAGAGGCAGTCTCAATAGCATGTTTCACCCAAAACAGAGCTGTCATTGTAAAAAGATTTAAAAAGATTCCCTATGAACTCATCAACAACAGAAGGCCAAACATAAAATTCTTTCATGTTTTTGGCTGCAAGTGCTACATCTTGAACGACAGAGAACAGCTGGGTAAATTCGACAAAAAGGCGGACGAAGGAATCTTTATTGGTTATTCATTAACCTCCAAGGCCTACAGAGTCTACAACACCAGAACTCGTGTCATTCAAGAGAGCGTTAATGTGTCCTTTGATGAAAGTACATCAAGTGCCTCTGATCGCAAATCAACAGAGGGGACACAGACAGAACAGAAGAAGCCAAGTTCTTCAAAGACAAGGGAAGAAGACATCAATCTTGTGTTCGATGATTTCTTCGATGATGATATCTCCTCTATCAACATCAACAGAGGTGACCAAGCTCAAAATTCAACAGAACTGAATCTGACAGGTACAACTCTTACTGGTCCCTCCAATACTTCACCTTCTACTTCTCTGTCTACAGGTGTAATTCAGAGAATTGAGGAACCACAATCAAATATAAGAGAACCGGAAAATGAGCCATCATCACCCTTGCTGACCAATGTTGGGAGAGATTCCCTATTTGAAAGCTCACCTTCACAGAGCCGTGTTGGCATTTCACAGAGCAATGAGGCCACTCTCCAAAGTTATGTGCCACAGAGCCCTGGTGCCAACCCACAGAGCTCTGATGCTGAAGTTCATCTTTTCCCATCAGAAGCATGAACCCCTCCTATTGTCCATGCTCCCATGACAAGATGGACAAAGGATCATCCCCATCATCAAATTATCGGTGTTGCTGAAGATGGTGTGAAGACGAGATCGGCCACAATCAATGAAGCATTCTTTGTAAACTTTTTAAGAATGATTGAGCCAAAGAAAATTTATGAAGCCCTTGAAGACCCAAACTGGATTGAAGCTGTGCAAGAAGAGCTTCTGGATTTCGAAAGAAACAAAGTTTGGTCCTTACTTCCACTTCCTGAAGGCAAAGCTGCCATTGGAACCAAGTGGGTGTTTAGGAATAAAAAGGATGAAGATGAGATAATCATCAGAAACAAAGCCCGTCTGGTTGCAAAAGGATACTGCCAAGAAGAAGGTATCGACTATGACGAAACCTTTGCCCCTGTAGCTAGACTATAAGCCATAAGAATCTTCTTAGCCTATGCTGCTCAAAAAGGCTTTAAGGTCTATCATATGGATGTAAAGTCTGCCTTTCTGAATGGCAAACTACAAGAGGAAGTTTATGTCCAGTAACCGCCTGGTTTTGAAAGTTCAGAGTTTCCAAACCACGTTTACAAGTTAGACAAAGATCTATACGGCCTTAAACAAGCTCCCAGAGCCTGGTATGAAACTCTGTCCAATTTTCTGTTGACAAATCACTTCGAGAAAGGTAATGTCGATAAAACTCTATTCTTTAGAAGGTATAGGAATGATATACTTCTGGTACAAATATATGTTGATGACATTATTTTTGGGTCTACACAACAAGAGTATTGTGATAGGTTTGAGGATTTGATGAAAAGTGAATTCAAAATGAGCATGATGGGAGAACTTTCATTCTTCCTTGGTTTACAAGTAAAACAATCCATCAGAGGGACTTTTATAAGTCAGTCAAAATAAATCTCTGATATTTTGAAAAAATACAAGTTCAACAATTCAAATCCAATGAAAACTCCTATTGCCACTGGAGTTAAACTTGACTCTGACCTTAAGGGTGAACCAACAGATGTCAGGAACTACAGAGGCATGATAGGGTCACTTCTGTACTTAACTGCTAGCAGACCTGATATAATGTTTGCAACTTGTCTTTGTGCCAGATTTCAAGCAAATCCTAAAGAATCTCATTTGTCTGCTGTCAAGCGCATATTTAAATATCTGAAAGGGACTCAATTTTTGGGTCTCTGGTATCCTCTTAATTCTGGTTTCGAGCTTGTAGCTTATACAGACTCAGATTACGGAGGATGCAAGAATGACAGAAAGAGTACGTCTGGTAGCTGCCAATTACTTGGTGAAAAATTGGTGAGTTGGACATCCAAGAAACAGAATTGCGTATCAACTTCTACAGCAGAAGCAGAGTATGTTGCTGCTGCTAGTTGTTGCTCTCAAGTGATATGGATGAAAACCCAGCTCAAAGACTATGGCCTAGAATATGGAAAAATTCCAATTCTGTGTGACTCCAAGAGTGCCATAGCAATCACAGCTAACCCAGTTCAGCACTCCAAGACAAAGCATATTGATATAAGGTACCACTTCATAAAGGATCATGTTGAAAAAGGGACGATTGAAATGTACTTTGTTTCAACCGACTTCCAGCTTGCTGACTTGTTTACAAAAGCCCTTGATGAAAGGAGATTTAACTTCTTAATCAGCAAACTGGGTATGCTGAACATGTCCTCCTAACTCTGTTCAAACTCAACAGAGCCTCTGATGTTCCAATAGAGCTCTGTCAAAAATTTAGGAAGGATAGTTCAACAAAGTCTCTGTCTTTCACCAGAACTCTGTCATGCATACTTTTTCAACAAGCTTAGTGAATCTGTTTGTACATACTTTTTTTTTCTTTTCCTTTTGTAAAAAGTTTTTTTTTGCTCATATTTCAAGGGGAAGTTTATAATGTTTTGCGCATGGTTTTAGGGGGAGCGAGTCAAATCTGATTTTTTAAAATCAAAATGACTTCGCTTTCTGTTCTGAAAAGAAAAATCTTTTTGAAGAAAGAGGGAAAACCTGTTCTGATGAAAATCCTTTGATAATGTCAAGAACTTACCAGAACTATGATATTTCACCAGAGCCTCTATTGTTTCTCACCAGAACTCTGTGAAATTTCTAAGGTCAGTTTTGTTCTCGTTCGTTGGTCATTTCCTCATCAGATACAGAATTTTAAATGCTTTTGGGTAAAGGTGAAACACCAAAGGTGTTGGTTCCCGTTTTGCTTTTTACAAGATTATCAGATCTATTAGTTCAAGTTAATGTTTGATGTGGAAGCGTATTTGAAGAACTAACAGATATGTTTGATAGATTTAGAACACATACTATCAAATAAACAGTGAAGAGAATAGATTTATAGCACAAAGACCCACTGTATTTAATATATCAAGAACACTTAGTACAGATTTGACGCTAATTGAGTGTAAGTGTTTTGTGTTGTGTGTTAAGTGATTGTGTAAACTTGTAAAGTGTAAAAAACGATGATTCTTAGGAAGAACTCAACATGAGTCTTCCTTTTATACTACTACAAAAGATCTATTCTAGACAAGAGACTGTTGCTACAGGAAAGGAGAGATGGTATGAACAGTTGGAAAACTGCAAGCATTAAATGTCGCAGACGTCTATGTTGTACTAAGCCCTATTGAGTCCACTCAGAGTTTAACACGTGTTGAAGTTGGACAGGGCATGCTACCATGCAAGTTGATGAACAGATCCTGGAACAGTAGCAAGATATTTCTTTAATAGTGATAAGATATTATAAGTATCTTGAGTCTTCAGTGAGGACAACAGAGGCTCTGTGATGTGTTGCAGAAGTTCTGCGGTCTGGTCCTTTGTAGAGTAGTCTTTACTGGGTTCCTTGTCTTCTGAAGTTGTCCGCAGAGGCTCTGTTATTGGTGACAGAGGTTCTGAGGTCTTGATCTTCTGTAGCGTTCTTCTGTAGTTTCTTCGGTCTTTGATCACTTTTGATCAAACTTCCTTTGCTTCCTCTTAGATGCCCGGCAGAGCTTCTATTGCACTCAGCAGAGCTTCTGTGGAATTTCTTCTGTACTTGGCCATTTTTCAATACTTCTAATGTTTCAGAATATTGGAGCTAATAATCTCCCCCTAAGTATTGAAAAATAAATTTTGACTTTTTAGGCTAAGTTAAGATAGACAGAGGTTAAACAATACCTCAGAAGATTATTTCTTTCATTTGGAAGTTATGCCAGAGGCATTTACATTTGAGTACATTAAATGAACAGAAATAAAACGTTGACAGAGGTTCTTTGAAGAGACTCAGATTTTTGCATTTGGGAAGTCGTCGTACTTTCTGTTGTCTTTTCCTACTTCCTTGAGTTCTTCGTAGAATTTGAGGCAGAGATTTCTTAAGCCTAGTGTAGCATCCATCTCTTTGATCATCATCAGAGCAGATTCTTCATCCATAAGCTCTGTTGCTTTGTTCTCCTCTAGTATTTTTCTGAACATGTTCAGAGTACGGTTTGTGTACTTCTGACAGTCCATTGTCACAAATAGTTTAAGTTGATCAGCAGGATTCTTGAATACTAACCCGTACCTTGGAGTTTTGATGATCGAATTGTGTATGGCATTGGGTGGGCAGAAATCCTCTGGTGGTCTGATGCTTAGAGTAGTCACGCCTAGATCGATGGCTAGTTGAAAGTCGAGCATGCTGTAGATTAGAAGCTTTTCACGCATTGCCTTTCTGAGAACTCGATAAGATATTTGGTGGCAGTCGTCATTGAAGTTGTCTTTCGTCCATTGCAGAAGGTCAGGTAAGTCATAGGGATTGAGGTTTCGGATATCAGCATCAGAGAATTGTTTCTCTGATCTGTCAGACCTTTTGACTTTCCAGATTGTATACATCGTATGAGGATAGGTTCTCATTTTAGAGTATCTACAATAGATTACCTTCTTTATCTTGTGAATGGAGTAAACTTGATTGACCGGTTTTGACTTTGTAGAGGTGAAGATGGCATCGAATTCTTCTCTTAGCTTATGATCTCGGACATGAGCTGGCAGATCGCTCTGGAGGTGCTGTCTGTAGAGATAACTGTAAACATGCTCTTCCATTTGTTCAATGGTTGGAGTAGTTCTTGGAATTTGTATCCTTAGCTTATCCATTTGTCGAGTGATGTCTGCTACTTTACCTTCTGTTACCTTAGCTGTGGGATCCAGGGTTGGGTTTTCTGACAGAGGTTTCAAGTTGAATGCCCAGTCTTCCTCTTCGGGTTTAGGAGTGATGAAGGCATTAAAGGCACCTTTCATCAACTTCTCTGTTGCAACTGGCATCTTCTTCTTTGGTTCTTCTTCTGTCATTTTTCCCTTGCCTTTATCTTTTGGTTTTGAGGTTTCAGAGGTTGGGTTTTGGATTTTTGTGGGTGGCACCTCTGTAGATTTGATAGTTAGAGGTTCTGTGGGTTTTGGGGTTGGATGCTCTGATGTTTTGGTTGTTGCCTCTAAAGGTTTTGATACTTCGGGTTGTGAGGTCTCTGTTGGTGAGGAGTCTTCGGGTCTTGGAGGTGGAATGTCAAAACGCTTTGCTGATTGAAAAGCAGATACAAATTCCATTCTGCGAAGAATGAACTCTGCAGAGCGTTTTGGTCTTTGGGGTTTTTGAGCTATGGTTTTGACTCTAGTTTTGCGCGGGATTGGTTGTGGGGTTGGTGTTGGTTCTTTGGGTGAGGGTGGAGTTTGTTCTGTGGATGAGGATGCAAGAGTGATTACCTTAGGTTCTGTGGTTGGTGTATCCTCTGCTGAGATAGAGGTGTTTTGCCTCTATTGAGTTCCTTGTGTTTCCTTCGGGGTTTCTGTTGTAGAGGGTTCTGCAGTTTTCTCTGTAGTTTTTGCAGAAGCAGTCTCTGTTGTTTTCTTTTGTTCTCTCCCCCTCAGGATGACCAGATGCACCATCATCAGGATCATCCTGCCTTCTTTTAGCATCAACTTCTGTTCTGCAGGTGTCTTGAGCTGCTTGCCTTGCTGCTTGTTTCTTCATTGTTTCAAGGTAGATTGCGATCGAAGTCTTGAAGGCTGTGGTTGCTCTTTTCTCGAATTCTGCAGCAGTTGTTTTGGCAATGTCAGTGGCAGAGGTGGTTGCAGCAGCAGCAGAAGCTTCTGTATGTGACTTTATTTCTGCAAGGGCTTCTTTAACTTCTGTGGATAAGGTATCCACTTTGGTATTTAATCCTGTAAGCGCGCCTGAAGTTGAATCAGTAAAAGTCGTGAATGAGCTTTGCAACTTATTCAATGTTTGAGTTACAGAGGTTACAAAGACTTGGAACTCATTCTTCGTAACATGTTCCTCTTGGGTAACCTCTGGAGGAACAACCCCTTCTCCAGAGTGAGTCCCTGCTCCTGGGGCACCTTCGTTCACCCTTGTTTGTACGTTGGGGGTGGAAGGATTTCCATCTGATCTTCGAGCAGAAGCATCTAGTGCTTCAAACTCTACAGAAGTTCTGTGAACGACATTGTCTAGATCCACTCCAGAGGTGGGTACTAGATTATCCTTCTGTTGACTCGGAGACTTGTCTAGAGTCTCTTCGTCGTTGTGCTCACTACTTCTCTCTGAAAGAAGGGTTGGCCCTAGTTGTGTGCATGTGGCAGAGGAAACGAATTCCTCTGTAGGGTGTTCTGTTGTGATCTAGGGCGATTGATCACGAACTATAGGTGAGTCTTTCTTAGGAGACTCCCTAGGAATGGATTCCCCGGTTTCTGTGGGCGCAGAAGTCGAAAGAGTGACTTCTGGCTGGATGGGTTGGGTTTGGATCGAGCTGTGCTGCTCTATTTCAATAACTCCTTCTGCAGCTAGACCTGCGGAGTTAGATGTGTGGGTTGCACTGGGAGGGGGTGAGGGATGTGTGCCTTCTTCATCTTCGGCATCTTTTTCTTTTTCATTTTCTTTTCCTCCAGAAGTTTCTACCCTACCCTCTAACCTATTTTCAGTAATTTTACCTATTTGGACCTCTTCTTCTGCAGTTTCTTGTCTTGGCAGAAGTGAATCAAGACCCTCTGTGATTGTATGGGTTTGCAGAGGTGAAGGTTGAGGTTGTTCTTTTTCGATTCCTTCTGTAATTGATTGCAGAGGAGAAGAAAGTTTCTTCTTCTTTGATTTCCTTTTCTTTGGCTTAGGTGCCCTCTCCTCTGTAGATTTTGACGTTCTTTTTTTTTTGGAAGAGGGAGGGGCAGAGTGACCTTGGGTTTGTGGTGGTGATGAGGGTTTTGTGGGATGTTCAGTGGGTGGAGAAGATGGTTCTGCAGGGGGTTTTTGGATAGCAGAAGCAGAGGCAAGTAGTTCCTCTGTAGGGGTCTTGGTTTTCTTTCCCTTTTTCTTCTTCTTCTCTTTAGATCCTTTGAAGACTTCCTCTTTGAAGGATAAAGGTCTTTCCTTATATTTTTGAAGTTCTTCTGGTTGGCCTTGTGTTTAGCCAACTTTATCTTCCATTCTTCCTCTGTTATTCTTTCTACACCACTACCTCCTATGGGTATTCCTATACGCGGGGGTGTTACAGAACTGGGTTCAGGAGTTCTGTAAACGCGTGTGTACTCACTAACTAGTTCTTCATTACTAGCATAACCTAACATTACCTTTGACAGTGGCCTGCTGTGCGGGTAGCCGTCCTCATGTTCTGTAGGGGTGTTTTTGGACATAGGAAATTGCTTAGGTTTGGGACCATCCATTGGCCATTTTTGGATGAGGAGTAGGGGTTCGAAAAGTACACTGAGGATTCGCTGGAACTGCAGAGGGGGCAACCAGTTGTGATCAGATATTTTTGCTTTCTGGGAGGCGATTTTGCGATCGATGGTGTTGATGATCTCTTGCATCATTATGGTGGCATAATCTAGTGGTAGATCATAGTACACACCATACATGATTGAGAGAATTTGAGGTGAGCTTTGATCGATGCTCCCGATTTTTCCAGTGAGGCAACGACTTAGGATGGAGAATAAGGTATTCCACAGAGGGGGTAGTCTTGCTCTGCGGAAATCGTTCCTCTTTTTCAACTGTTGGTTGTACCCTAACATGTGCAGAAAGTCGACAAGTTCTTCATTTGTTAGTTGGGGGGCATACTTTTTGATTCCCATGAGTCCTCTTGTTGGAAGTCCAAATTCTAATGAGAACATGGTGCGGTTGAACATCAGTTCAAGACTCTTACTTTGGTCAGGCTTAGAGATATAGCCTCTTACCAAATTGGTGTCAGCGTCATAACGGCAAGATTGCCAAAACTGATGTAGGTAACGTACAGGTAATTGTTCAACGGTTTTGCTAAGAAGAGGGTAAAGAAAGTGGTTCTCTAGGATGTTTAGCAGGATGGCATGTTCTTTACCAAAAGTCGTAGGAGAAGGAACAAGATAACAATTGTTTGATTTAATGGGAAGGGTTTGCTCGAAATGGTCATTAGAGAAAAATTGTTGTAGGTGGGTAGTGGGTACAAAGGATGCCTCGTCGCCGGAGTCATGTATGTTGGTATCGGCGGCAGTATGTGAGTTGTGGGAGTGCTTAGAATGTACTGGAGAGAGTGGTGGAGAGTTCATCGGTGAAACGTGAGTAGCTTTGGAACTGGAAGCCATTTGTAAGTTTGAAAGTTCTAGGTTTTCAGAAAGAAATAAGCAAGTTCGCCGGAGAAGATGAGAGAATAGTAAAGTTTTGAAAGTTATTTTAACTTAGGTTTTATACTGTGGTAACGGGTAGAATTTGGAACGGTGAAAATGTGAGAAAGTTAATAAAATTTGAGGTCCGCACTCGAGTTCATTTGGCGTGGAGCAAGTTTCCAGGACGACGTTATATGTACGTCAATGAAAACTCGACATATCAATAGTGTCAGTGATGACGAGACGTCGTGGGCGGCCATATTAAATGAAGAGCGTGTGGGTTTAAATTTTCACCACAGAAAAGTTACCGTTACAGAAGTTCCTAAGTGAAAATCTTTACAGAAGCTCTGTGGGTACAGAAGCTCTGTGATTTTGAAAAACTTTTATCTCTGTAGATTGTATCTTATGAAAATTTGTTTGAAAAACGCAAGGAGATGATCGATAAATCTTTAGTAGAGAAATAGTCCTACAGAGGTTTTTGGACCTCTGCCAGAGCCAGCAGAGGCTCTGTTACAGGAAATTTCTAATAACTAATAATTTATAAACATTTTGATCATCCAAGTTTTTGATCAGATTTAACAATGTATTTAGGACCTATTTGAAAGTTGGTGTCCTAGAAAATTGTAAATCTCAAAGATTTTGTGCAGCAGAAGTCTTTTGAAAGATTTGAGTTATCTACAGAGGTTCTTTGGATGAAAGTAATCTGTAGCTTAAGACTTCTGTAGCAATGTGCGTGCAATTGGTTTCCAAGATGACATTCCAAAATATCGATAGATGTTAAATTTGCGATCATAGAGCATATTCCTGGCAGAGCTTCTGTTGAGCCCAGCAGAAGCTCTGTGACCTCAAATTTCTCATAACTCAAATTTTATGAAACTTTTTGATCTTTTGATTTTTGAAATGTTATCCACAGTATATTTAGGACATATTTGACACTTTTTGTCCTAGAAAACTGTTTTCAAAAACCTAAAAGTACGAGATACCAACCTTTTGTTCTTTTAGTTTGGCGAGTGTGATTTCTTCTGTCGCATTCTTAGCTCCCCCTTGACTTATAAATCTCTATAGATTCAGCAAGGTCTCCTTTTTCGCTCCCCCTTGATCTAACAACCTCTATAGATCAAGTGTCTTCTTCTGCTCCCCCTTGACCTATGCTTGGTTCAGAATAAGATAAGTTGTGCACAGGACATAGGTCAAGATCATCAGAGGTTCTGAGCAGACCTTACAGAAGTTCTGTGATATCAAGAACTATTGTAGATTTAAGAAATTACATACAGAAAATAATAAATAAACAAAGATATTTACAAAATATACAGTATCTATGTTATACTTACAGAGGTTTTGGGTACCCATAACCGTATGGGTCCTATTGTATGAAACGCCTTTATGCATTTGTCATACATACCAGAAATGAAAGGCTTTTTGTCTTTTTGAGCATTTTGAACAGGTATAGAGCCTTTCACTATCCAAACCTTTTTCACCTTTTTAAAAGTTTGATTAACTAATTTGTCCAACCTATGATCATGCAAAAATTTCGATGTTGAGGTCTGAAGTTTTGAAAACATATTAGGCTTAAAAGATCCTTCACAATTGAATTTCCTAATCCGTTTAGCAAAAATATTATTTTTCCTTAAATTTTCCTCAAGCATCTTTTGGAGATTAGATTTGCATCTTTTCTCCAACATGATTTCAGTTGATAAATTAGAGAGTCCTTTTTTTAGTTTGGATATTTTTGTTTTAAAAATCCTTCTCTCTTTTTCAAAGTCATCTTTTTGACTTAAATCATGAAATCTTTGAACCTTCAACTGTTCAGATTCTTTTCTTTTAGAATCAGATTCTTTCCTTTCTTTTTCAAGGATATTCTGCAATTCTGAGATTTTATAAGTAAGCTTCATCGACTTTGTTTCAAGAACAGTTTTCTTCTCTTCATAATTTCCTCTTTCATTGACCACAATCTTTTCAAAATTGAAAATTAGTTTAGAGAAGTTTAAACATTTTAGTTCAAGTCTTTTCTTTTCTTCATCTGACAAAGATAAGTTCCTTTTTAGTTCAAGATTTTCACAGTTTAAGTTTTTAACAGATTTTTCAAGTTTAGCAATTTTATTAGAAATAATAAAAATGCTTTTGTTCTTTTCATCTAGTTCTTTTTCAAGAGAAGGAATAATTTGGCGAAAATTTGTGCTGAGTTTTGAATAAAAATTTGAATCAGCATCACCACAAAATTTCATTCTAGACATTTTAAATGAAGTTTTTAACGAAAGAAACAGTTTCTATGATGTTACCAGATCAAATAAATCGAAAATGGCAGTAAAACAGAATCTGTTTGAAGGAATGAAGAATAGGTTAAAAACAGACAATTTCTATCAAAAATCTTTGTAAAAACGAGGATCACTTGATATTGAAAATCAAGCTTGGCTCTGATACCAATTGTTGGTTCCCGTTTTGCTTTAAACAAGATTATCAGATCTATTAGTTCAAGTTAATGTTTGATGCGGAAGCGTATTTGAAGAACTAACAGATATGTTTGATAGATTTAGAACACATACTATCAAATAAACAGTGAAGAGAATAGATTTATAGCACAAAGACCCACTGTATTTAATATATCAAGAACACTTAGTACAGATTTGACGCTAATTGAGTGTAAGTGTTTTGTGTTGTGTGTTAAGTGATTGTGTAAACTTGTAAAGTGTAAAAAACGGTGATTCTTAGGAAGAACTCAACATGAGTCTTCCTTTTATACTACTACAAAAGATCTATTCTAGACAAGAGACTGTTGCTACAGGAAAGGAGAGATGGTATGAACAGTTGGAAAACTGCAAGCATTAAATGTCGCAGACGTCTATGTTGTACTAAGCCCTATTGAGTCCACTTAGAGTTTGACACGTGTTGAAGTTGGACAGGGCATGCTACCATGCAAGTTGATGAACAGATCCTGGAACAGTAGCAAGATATTTCTTTAACAGTGATAAGATATTATAAGTATCTTGAGTCTTCAGTGAGGACAACAGAGGCTCTGTGATGTGTTGCAGAAGTTCTGCGGTCTGGTCCTTTGTAGAGTAGTCTTCACTGGGTTCCTTGTCTTCTGAAGTTGTCTGCAGAGGCTCTGTTATTGGTGACAGAGGTTCTGAGGTCTTGATCTTCTGTAGCGTTCTTCTGTAGTTTCTTCGGTCTTTGATCACTTTTGATCAAACTTCCTTTGCTTCTTCTTAGATGCCCGGCAGAGCTTCTGTTGCACTCAGCAGAGCTTCTGTGGAAGTTCTTCTGTACTTGGCCATTTTTCAATACTTCTAATGTTTCAGAATATTGGAGCTAACAAAAGGAGTACTTGAAAAGAAAAAAAAGGTCACTCGTCAAAGGCAAAACTTGCAAAGCTCCAACAGAGCTCTGTCGGTTTATGCCACGTCATCAGAAGTAACGTCATCAGAGGTGCGGGTTATTTCTAAGCGTCAACCACTTGTCACCCACACATCTCTAACCGCGACGGTTTACTTGCACAAAAGTGGTCAGAACAAATCCACGTGGCACTCTCTAATTGAAAGCTAAACCACTAGCTGTCCCCCACGATACACATTTGTGGATCCCAGATGTGTATGCAATCAAAGATTAATCAACACAAACAGTAATAACATGCCATAAATCTCACTTGTATTGAAGAACGATTGAATGAAGAACAACGGTAGACTGTAGCCGTGTACAAAGGTTTAGCAAAAGTATAATGATCATTAACCCTAAACAAGGTTAACCACAAACTATTTATACCTACAAGGTATTTACAAGATATGACAATTCTAGTCCCTGAACTTCTAATTCCACAAATAATAAGACCTAACAATCCCCCCCTTGGAATTGAAGTTCGCGTTCACGCCAGTCTGGAACATAGCGCTTTCGGATTGCAAAGAGCACTTCAAAGTATCTGATGCAGCTTCTGAATTCAAGCCGGTCTTCTATGGCTTTGAGAAGATCTTTGGCGAGGTACTCACGATGATTGACATACTGCTCTGGAGGAGCATTCCTGACTTCTTCTTCAATTATCTTCTTCAGCTCAGATTGGATTTTTATCAAAGTTCCCTCGCTAAATTTATGCACTTCACTTCTTCTGATGAACCGTTTCTCCCCTTTTTCGTTCAGATACACGAACCCTGTTTCTGGTTTAGATAGTAAAGAGTGTACTTGTGCGTCTTCAGTAAGGTTCAGATTGGGCTTTAAGATGTTGATCTTTTTTTGATTACTTTCAAGTCCCAACTAAAAGTCTTCGATGTAGGATAGTGTGATCGTGCACTTCATAAATCTTTTTATTGCATCGAGGGCTTTGGTATAAGGTAGAGGCCGGATAGTGCGAGTCTTCAATTCTTTGAGCAGAACTGGAAAGTCTCTCAGATGAAGGTGTTTGAAGTCTGACTCCGAGAAATTCCATATATTTCCGTCATCCCTTTTCACTGTAAAGGTCGGGAAAACGACTTTCACGATCCTGTCTGAATCAATTTCCACGATTTCCGTGATTCTGAGCTTTGAGTGGACCTCGTGTTTCATTCGGCCTCTTTTCATAACTTCTATGTACTGAGATCTGATCGCCTCATTCATGAAAGAGACCCCATGACACTGTACTGGGTCGAGAGGCCTTATCCAGTGAGCGAAGATTTTCTTCTGAGATTCTTCCAGATACGGTACTATAATACGGACCCTTTCCCAACGAGCTGGTTGAGGTTGTTGGGGTGGAAACGCTTCTGGAATTGGCACAATAATTTCTGATGAACCTGCAGTATCATTAAGATCAGCCGGAGCGGTAGATACCTGTTCACTCTGAAGAAGAAGTTGGTCATAGTCAAGATCTGTCATTAAGTCATCGTCGCCCTACATATCCCATAAGGCATCAGTTTCTGACTGAATTGCAACAATAGCTCTTTGCCTCCAATCAGATTCAAGTTCCGGATCGTCGGCCGAGTCCTCATCAATCAGCTCTAGGGCAGGCCGCTCCGAAACTGTCAGCATTAACGTGTCTTCTGATGGACCTTCGGGCTTTTCAACCGTCGGGTTTGCTGACTCTTCTCGGTTATCTCTGACCGGTGATGAAATCTCCATGTCCTGAACCATTTCGGACTCTGACGGTTTCTCTTGTTGTGGTTCAGTTGGAGTTACCGTTGAAGTTTCTGTTGCCGTGGATGACAGCTCGGTCAGTCTCAGTCTCTTCTCCCCCTCATGTTGATCACGGTCATCCGGATCATCATGTCTTCGTTTTGAACTCTGGACCTGACCCTTACAGGTGTCTTCAAGGCTGGCGACCCTCTCGGTTAGCTTTTCGAGGGCCTTCGTGACTTCGGATAGTTGAGCTGTAATCGAGTCGGTCGGTGTGATAGGGGGCGGTATTTGGGATTGCGAGTGTAGAATGCTCACTAGATCTGCATTAGCTGAGGCGAAAGTGTCAGAGTCGGTCAACAGCTTGCTCAGTAGGGCGACTTTGAGGTCATCAACAGACATATTCTGGATATTCGGAGCGGTTGACGGCTGTGAAAAACTGCTTTGGGGAGTCGGGGGAGGAGCTGAAGAGGCCACGCCTTTACCTGTTACAAATCGGCGAAGGAACGCCAAATCCTCGGACACATTCTTCATAATCTCAGATTGGACAGCCTTTAAGGCGCCGTCCACATATTCCTTGGAGGCGAACTCCGGGAAAGTAACACCGGTGGCACTTAGCCATTCCGTTGTAGTAGCTGCAGTGGATTGCACCGCAGTACCGCCTACGTTCACGGTTGGCATGATGATAGTCGTGGTAGGACTTCTGCCCTGTCCTTGCGAAATACCAAAAGGTAGAATCGCTCTGGGCGTTCCGGTCGAGGCACGAAGACTCTCGACGTTAGCCGTTTGAGTGACCTGTGTCATAGCCAAAGGAATGTCAATATCAAAGGGATCTAGACTCCATCGTGCATCCAAAGAAGGCGAGGCCGGGGGAGGCTGGTCTCTAGTTTCAACACCAGAACTCTCCGAGTGAGACACCGGTGGAAGTTGTGCTTGATCCCCGTGTGAAGTTGAAACCGGATCCTTTTGAGAGGAAACGGAGTGGCTAGGGGGGTTGTGTAATTGCGTCGCTAGGCCCACGACGTCTTCTTCAATATCCCTATGCAACGGATGCAAAGGGATAGTAGAGGTGGCTGCCTGGCTAGATGAAGGCTGGTTGGGGGCAACCTGGGAAGATTGCCCCATCTCTCGCTCACTCTCGTTCTTTTGCTTGCTCCTCCTTTCACGCACATGCTCACGTTCTATTTCTTTTTCAACTAAAACTCCCTCCGCTCTCCTTGTCTCTCCAGAAATGGCTTCGGGGTTAGATGCGTAATCATCATCATCGGCGTCAGATTCGGTTATCTCACTATCGGATTCCTCAGACCCTTCTTCGTCACCGGAAGCCGAGCCTGATTGAGACTCGGATTCGGATTCCGATTCGGAGCCAGAGGCGGTGCCGACAGCTGTTCCGAAGGAAGAACCGGATTCGGAGCTGGAAGAGGAGGCTGCCTCTTCGGTTGTGTGAACGCGGGAAACTCCTTCCACCTCCACATCGTGTAGGGCTGAACCTTCAACTCCGGGTGAAGGTGGTGTACGAGGTCTAAGTCGAGACGTACTAGCATCGCGTGAGGACCTCCCGGCACTACCCACGCCTGAACCCCTTACAATATTTTCTCTCTGCTCGCCCCGTCCGACAGCCCCTGCTCTTCGGACCCCTCGTCCCCGCATGCGTGGACCCTCACGTCGCTCGGGTCGCGCTCCTTGGGCAGGTCCAGCCGGATCTGGCTGGTCCATAGGAGCGACTAGGTTGTTCTCAGTCCTATAAGCTATCACACTTAGTGCCGTTTGGTCCACGATAGCTAGTAAGTCAGCAGGAATAACCATAGGAACAACTCCTTCTAAAATGCGAATGTTTTGAATACGTGTCATGCGGGTAGAGAGAAGTACCTCGTGGGCATCGCGGCGAGGGATAGTGAGATCGGACGCCATGTAGTGTGCAACAATCATTTGTAGAAATCGTAGATATGGAAGAAATGAAAGTCGTCTGTTGCCGTCAAGCTTCTTTTGAACTTGAGCCACAAGTTCCGTCCATAGTATCGTCGCGAAGTCAACATGGCGACTGTAGATAACCGCATGGAATAAGCGTAGCATGTTGACTGAAGTACGATCAATTCCTTTTGTCACAGCTGAAAGACACCTGTTCAGAATGGTGAACAGTGTGTACCAGATAGGCTGTAGGTGAGTTCGAGTGAAGCTCGATGGTTGATGGAGGCCGCCTTGATATCCGAGAGCCTGAAGGTCTCGGCACAATATGGCATAGGTGACTTGTTCGTCGTATGCTTCTCGTGCTGGAACTGCATTCGCGGCCTGTAGACCAAGGATGGTTCAGAAGGTAGTACGCGTGATTGTAAATTCGGAATCACCAATGCGTGCGCGGAGGTCAAAGTTGTGGCCGCGCGCGATAAGTTCGAAGGACCGCCATAGTTGATGTACGTAGATGGCTGGAACCGAAGGATGAGCCGTCAAAGCCTGGTTAAGCGCATGGCATTTTAGAATCTCCACTATGACAGGGCATTGGCAGTTAAAATTCGTCGGAACCAGGTGGTAGTTGTTTGCAACGAGAGGAAGGTTTGGACCTTCAGGGAGTAGTGGAGCTTCGACTTGGGGTGGATTCGGATTTGGTTGAGCCATGTACCTGTAAAAATGTCTTGATATTTAGTAACGAGCACATTGTGTGACATATAACCCAGTCTCGAGGCCCGTATTCTCGGATTTGAAACACCGAGAGTCGTTACAGTTCAAGACCGATCACAACTCGAATCTTGTAGGATCCGAGTTTAATGAAAGTATGATAGAACATTTAAGGTGCAATTTGGCAAATGAGTGTTGTCACTGTGGAGCTTGCAAAGATCGGTACTTGGAATTAGGGAATTCCAGACTTAAGAGCACCGGGAGTTACACTACCGGGACTTCAAGCTAAACATGAAGTACCGGGACTTGAGACTATCGGGACATGGAACTACCGGAACATGGAACTACCGGGACATGGAACTACCGGGAGTTGAGAACGACCGGGAGTCGACTACCGGAGTCGACTACCGGGAGTCGAGACTACCGGGAGTTTAGACTACCGGGAGTCGAAACCACCGGGAGTCGAAACCCTAACAGCGGCGGCCTCCAAGAAGATCGATGAAATCGATCGATTCTTGTGGCCTTTAGGTCGATTTCAAGATGTAAACACGATTAGATTATAGTTTAGATTGCTTACCTGAAGAATGGTGAGAAACGGAGTCCGATTTGAGTGCAAATTGCAAGTTGGAGTCGATGGGTTGCGGGAGAGGTCCGGGAGTTAGGGTGCGGGAGATTTTTAAAATTATGAGTGAGTCCATGAAAACACTGTTTATATACTCCGGTCCGATACCGGGTTAGACTTGGTACCGGGTCCCGTAACTCTCCTGGTTCCATATAATCCAACTGCTAACACTTAAAAGAAATTCCCTTGACAAAAAAAATTTCACTTCTCCCCCTCAGATTTTCAAACTGACATCGCTCCCCCTCAACTTTTCAAAAAATAACAGTCCCCTCTTTTGTTTTTCATTTTATATTTTTCTACTTTTTATATTTTCTTTTAAATAAAATAATAAAAAAATTAACGAAACGAAGACACACAATTCAAAGAAAAACTAACTAAAAAAAACTTTGACCAATATGACAAAATTCCCCCTAGACTTGTCAAACTGATATTTCTCCCCTCGATTTCTCAAAAATATGTCTTTTCCTCACAGGGATAGAATACGTACCTTTGGAACTAGGCATTCGAGGAATCATCTTGAAAATACACAGTTAGTAGCACGGAAATAACACAGACTAGACGAATAACGTAAAGACACACGGAAAACTGGGAAAACGAAAGGAAACACTACACGTGAATATACAGAAAACGAGTCACCGATGTGCTTGAAACACCTAAGCCACGCTACGAGACAAGTGTAACTGCAAGAGATACAGTTATCCCGTTGTGTGGAAAAGGTGTAACCAGTACAACTGAGACTCAAACTTTCAGATTAAGCATACCAAGCTTGGACACTAGATCGAAAAACCGTTTTTCGTCCAACGCCTTGGTAAACAAATCTTCCAGTTGGTTTTCCGTACACACAAAGTAGAGTTCCACGGTACCTTTCTCCACATGGTCTTTGATGAAGTGGTAGCGCACGTCTATATGTTTCGTCTTTGTATGCTGCACCGGATTGCTTGAGATTGCGATAGCACTTTTAGAGTCGCAATAGATGGGGATGTTCGAGTAGTTGTACCCGTAATCCTTCAGTTGAGTCTGCATCCAGATCACTTGGGAACAGCAGCTGGCCGCGGCTACGTACTCCGCTTCCGCCATGGAGGTGGAGACGCAAGTCTGATTCTTTGAGGCCCAGCTAACCAGCTTGTCGCCTAGGAACTGGACGTGTCCTGTCGTGCTTTTCCGGTCGAGCATGCTTCCCACATGATCAGCATCAGAATACGTTATAAGCTCGAAACTTGTATCCTTCGGGTACCAAAGGCCAAGATTAGCAGTACCTTTCAAGTAACGAATTATACGCTTAACTGCTATCATGTGAGACTCTTTAGGATTAGACTGAAACCTAGCACACAGAAAAGTGGAAAACATTATGTCCGGTCGACTTGCCGTCAAATACATCTGCGAACCAATCATTCCTCGATAGGTAGTAGTGTTAACAGCCTTTCCGTTAGGATCAGCGTGTAACTTCGTACCGGGGGGACATAGGAGTACGCATGGGAGAGCATTGTTCCATCTTGAATTTCCGAAGAATATCCGCGATGTACTTAGATTGATTGATGAATATCCCGGTCGATAGTTGTTGAACTTGAAGACCGAGAAATAAATTCATCTGTCCCATCATACTCATTTTAAAATGCTTTTTCATGAGAAATGAAAAGTTGCGACAGTATTGTGGGCAAGAGGAACCGAAGATAATGTCATCGACATAGACTTGAACTAAAAGAATGTGCTCACCTTCCCTCTTTATGAAAAGAGTTGTGTCGATCTTACCTTTCGAGAAGCCGGAAATGAGAAGAAAAGTTGACAGTTTATCGTACCAGGCTCTCGGTGCTTGTTTTAGTCCGTATAACGCTTTGTCGAGTCGATACACATGGTTCGGGTGATCCGGATCTACGAAACCTTCTGGCTGGGAGACATACACCTCTTCTTTTAGATCTCCATTCAGAAACACCGTCTTCACATCCATTTGATATACCGTGAAGTTTTTGTGGGCGGCGTACGCGAGAAACATCCGAATGGCTTCGATTCGGGCCACTGGTGCAAACGTCTCTTCGTAGTCGATCCCCTCTTGTTGTCGATGCCCCTTAGCGACCAAACGTGCCTTGTTTCGGACCACGACACCATTCTCGTCCTTTTTGTTCTTGAAAATCCATTTTGTGCCAATGATGGTTCGGTTCTTCGGGCGAGGGACCAGACGCCAAACTTTGAGACTCTCGAATTCGTTGAGCTCTTTTTCCATGGCCATTGTCCAGTCCGGGTCGTGTAAGGCATCTTTCACTGATGTCGGTTCGACATTTCTCAAGAAAACAGAGAAGAGGCACTCGTTACCGGTTGCCGCACGGTTTTGAGTATTGCTCAGCAATGCAGGTGCAACGTCATCTTCAGCTTCCGTGGTAGCTCGAGTCTGAACTGGAGCAGTCGGATTGCCAATAATTTGTTATGGAGGGTGCGCTCGAGTCCATTTCCTTGTGTGGGGTAGAGGCTCCGAATGAGGTTCTGAATTATCCCCATCGACGTATGACCCAAGGGGTAGATTCTGAACAGCTTCAAGGGATGGAACCAGATGAAGTCTTGGAGCGGCCGCAGGTTGAGATACAGCAGCGGTGGAAGAAGATGTGGGAGTGTCGTCCGAGCTGTTGCTTGCTCCAGGGGATGGAGTGGTTGGAACCACTGATGAGGGAGATGCGGTCGCCATTTGCGTACTTGAAGATGACGTCGTCTCAATTACTGGTGAAGTGGGTGAGGCCTCTAAGGATGTACCATTGGGGGTCGGAGGAGGACCGGATATGCTGGTCGACACCACTATAGCTCCATCTGCATTTAAAGGAGCATCAGAAGTAACAGGGGGAAGAAATAAATCATTATTAAAAGTCTTGAAGCAGAATATCTAACTCAGATGGTTGTGACTTCGACGTATTGGACGACGAAGGATCTACTGTTGTGTGCTTGGGTTCCGATCGAGAGAGATCAGAAGCCAGCACTCCAGTAAGTGCGGGTTCCGAACTGGTATGTCCAGAAGCTAGGTCGACCAATTCGTCGAAGGTCACATTAATACTCTCTATCACACTCTTGGTCCTCTTATTTTAGACGCGGTATGCTTTGGAAGATGTCGAGTAGCCAATGAAGATCTCTTCATCCGCCTTCGGCTTGAGCTTGCCAAGATCATCCTTATCGTTTAGAACGAAGCATTTGCACCCAAATGCATGAAAGTATTCAATGTTAGGGGTGCGCTTATTGATGACCTCATAAGGTGTCTTGTTGAAGCGATTGTGGATAATGGATCTATTTTGAGTGTAGCACGCCGTTGCGATAGCTTCGGCCCATAGAAACATAGGGAGTGCGTACTGAGTTAGCATAGTGCGTGCCGCTTCCACCAAAGTGCGGTTACGACGTTCCACCACGCCGTTTTGTTGTGGAGTCCTTGCTGCCGAGAAGGTGTGCGAAATCCCCGCCGAAGTGAGAAAATCGCTGATGGTACGATTCTTGAATTCCGTACCGTTGTCCGTGCGAATCGTGACTACGGTCAGCTGAAGGTTGTTTTGAACTCCCTTGAGGTGGTTGATTATAACATCGGGCGTCTCGTCCTTTGAACGAAGGAACTTGACCCAGGTGTACCTTGAATAGTCGTCCACCATCACTAAGACGTACCTCTTGTGACTTATGCTTTGAACGCGCATAGGGCCGCAGAGATCCATGTGGATCAGCTCTAATGGTCGTGACGTGCTTGGAACCGGTTTTGGCTTGTGAGACACCTTCTTCATCTTACCCATCTCGCATGCAGAGCAGAGATGTTCTTTCGCCAATTTTAGTTCTGGCATACCTTTGACTAGTCTACCCAGCACCAGCTTATTGATGTTCTTGAAGTTGAGATGCGATAGCCGTCGATGCCATAGCCAGTTCTGTTGAGTAGTAGCTTTGGACATCAGGCAAACTGCTTTATCGGTTTTGACTGTGGCGAGATTGATGGTGTACAAGTTCTTCCGTCGAGTACCAGCGAGAATTTCCGTCCCATCATCAGCTAGAATACTGCATCTCTTCGCCTTGAATCGCACTTCAAGATCCTTGTCACAAAAATGGCCGATGCTGAAAAGGTTGTGACCAAGGCCGTCTACGTGGGACACCCGTTTGATCGTGAGTTTGTCCTGAACTAGGTCTCCGTAGCCCATGATCGGAGCCACATTATTGTTTCCAAACCGAACATCACCGCAATACTCCTCCTTGAAGTTGGTGGGTAGCTCCCTTTTACCAGTCCTGTGCTTGGAGCATCCAGAGTCGAGAAACCACACATGATCGGGCTGCAAAACAGAGATTAAGCACGTTTAGGTACCCATCTGGTAGTGGGTCCTTGGGTGTTAGGTGCAGCACCTTTGTTAGAGACCCGTTTAGAGCTGGGTCTTTTTGGTTTGGATTTGCGTGAACCATTAGAATTAAAAATATGATATGAGCCAACCCAATCATTTGCATATCTAGAGTCAATCAAGTCATTCACACCACAAACAGAACAACAAACATATTTACGCGAAAAACCAATCAATTGATGAACATTGTCAAGTTTAACAGGAAATTTAAAACCATGTTCACCAGAATTGTTCCAACCAAAGTCATGTTTGTCGTTATTATTCCTATTATTCAAAACAGAAGTAAATGACTTGTTCTTCGCAGGGAGCATCTTAGCATTCTTCTCTACCCACTCTCTTTGAGCCGCTTTCCCCCGACCCGTACTATCTGAAATTACATTACTTTGATCGTTAGAGAAGTTTGAGAAAATGGGTTGTTTAGACGAGCCTTTACCGGTTGTAGCACGTTTCTTAGACCGATGTTTAGATTTGGTTTTTGAAGTGGTCTTGGAAACGGTTTTCGAATTCGAACAGTCGCCCTTTTCAAAATTAACCGGTTCGGGCATTTTTTCTAAAAATTTAGTGTGACAAGGAAGCTTAGGAGCGAAGTCAATTTTAGAAAACTCATCGTCATGACAAGGAGTGGAGTTCATAAACTCAGAAAATCTTCTTGCAGAATCAGGTGAAGTGTCTCCATCAGAGTCAGATAAGGAGTTATCCACAAACGGATTGTCAAAAATTGGTAAAAGATCCTTTTGAACAAAATCGGGTTCGATGTCCTTACCTTTAGCCTTAACGCTCAAATCTTTAGTGATGGTGTCATCAGACACTCCCATAAAGGCTTTGCACGACGAACTATCCGAAAAGATCTGAGCATCATCAAACGAGATTGTTTCAGGAGTGACAGGCATCATTGGGGTATCCACAGAGTTCCCCTTAGCCATTCTCAGCGTTAAGGATTCAGATGCCAAAACAGCCAGTTGAGACGTCAACTTAACAATCTCGGTTCGATAGGACTCTCTTTCAGATTCGGGTAGTGTGTCGGGTTTAGTCTGTTTCAGCTTTTCAATAGAATCTAAAAGTACAATCCTTTCGGTTTCATAACTGACCTTATCTCTCGCAATTGACTCTTCCAGTTTAAAAATAATGTTTTCCAAAATCAGAGGTGGAACATAACGTTTCAACTCTGTTTGGTCATTAGAGTCTTCATCTGCGGTTGCCGGAACAGGAGGCGGAGTCTCAACCGTTTTGGCAAGAGAGCAGATGTAAAAATAGTCATTGGGGAGATAAGGAATTTTGCTTTTTAAATACGAAGCATTAAGCGTTTCGTACACGAAAGGAATTTGTACATTTATGTTCTTCCTAGGCGGTGCATCATCCGATTTCTTGTTATTTTCAGAAGACGAATTATCCGTTTTAGGTTTTGCCTCTATTGGAGGTAGAGGTATGGCGGTTTGTCTTTTAAAGTCCTCAAACTCCTCATCTTCCTTAGATGCCTTAGTCCACTTGATTTTGTACTCTGGATATATCTTGTCTAAGCCCATGAAATCAAATTCATAAAGAGTGGGAACCTTAGACAAGACCTTCTTTAGGTAGCATTATCATATCCGAGTCCCCAAAGTGAGTTGTAATATTTGAACTCCTTGGGCTTGTTCAAGTGGATGGTTTGTTCAGATTGACCAAGTTTATAAAGTTTGGATTCAAGTTCCTTAAGCTTAGTGGTCAATTTTTCATTTTCTTTTAAAACATTATCTTGAACTAAGATGCTTTTAGAAAATTCCTCTTGAGATTTCTCTAACTTTTGAGTATATTCAGATATTTGGGTCTCGAGAAGTTTAGCTCTTTCTGAATAGGCCGAGCACTCAGTTTGATAATTATCTATCACACATTTGTCCTCAGCCTTTTCAATCGCTAGTTTGCCTATGGTATCATATTTTAACTTAACCTCGGCTTCTAGCTTAGAGATGTGGGCGTCTTTGGTCTTAACCTTATTGTTAAACGAATCTAAAGTGTGCACCATTTCATGCATTTGATTTAATAAGATAGCATTGGAAGAAGGCACTCGTGTTTGTCTTTATTTTCGTCGGAAGAATCATATTCGGAATCAATATCTTCCGAATTCAGACCAGTGTAACACATATGAGCTTCCACATCTTCATGCTCATCATCAGTCTTGAGCAGCCAGTGATCGTCTTCCGCCATCAAAGCTTGACCTGCCTCTTTCTGCCTTGCTAGAAGCATTTTGTTCTTGTAGTACTCAGCATTACGTACTACAGGCTTCTGGCAATCTTTGGCAAAATGACCTCGCCTCCCGCAGTTGTAGCATTTCACGGGTTCATCATCATCTCGATCATCAGACTTTCCCTCTGTTCGCTTCCCATCATCATTTCTCTTTCTTCCATCATCATTCTTGCGTTTCCCATCGTTCTTGTCCTTGTAATCCCGACGCTTGGAGTTAGTGGAGTATCGCTGGTTGTTATTCGTTGGCTTCTTGAAGAACTTTTTCCGTGCGTACTCCCGGGTTAACAAGGCGACAGCTTTCTTGATGCTATCAAGCTCAGGATCATAATCACTTTCTGGTTCGTCATCTTCATGTTCGGATTCACTCGGAGCTTCTTCTCGATGGGAACTACGTGAAGACTGTTTTTCCTTCTTGTATGACATTAAGGCAAGAGGATCTTCCTTTATCTTCTCTTTAGACATGCTATCTCCCATCAACTCAGTAACATCATCTTCATCTTGAAGTAACATCTCGTATATCTCGTGCAGCGGAACATTCTCTAGCGAACGATTGTGGCGGACGTGAAGAACAAAGCCCTTCCATTCAGGTTGAAGGTTATTGAGAAACTTGATGTTGCATTCTAGATTTGACTTGGAGATGTTTTTCTTGTGCAAATCATTCAGAAGAGTACAGAAGCGTGCATACGTCTCCGTTAGTGATTCGCCTCTTTTAGCTTTGAAGGATTCATACCTAGTGAGACAATTCGTGATCTTCATATGATTTCCTTCTCGACTGCCTTGCATTATCTTGGCTAGCTGATCCCACATTCCTTTGGCCGTGTCCTTGTAGCTGTCGATGCTACAATAGATGTTGTTGGGAAGACTGTATACCAGATAAGATTTCGCCAACGTGTAACCATCGACTTTACGTTTCTCTTCAACCGACAGTTTGTCATACGGTTTGGGCACTCTGTGGGCAGCAGGTCCACCTTCAATAGCAGGAACATCCATTAATGGTTGAACAGTGGGGCCCTCCGTGAGCGAGCGAAGAATCTCCTCGTAAAGTGGCTTGGTTTGAATGAAGCACATAAATCTGTCTTTCCATACATTATATTCCCCGCGATATAGAACAGGAGGCTTGAATTCAGATCCGATAGCGAGTGCGTCTTGTGAAGCCATTGAGATTGCAGTGGTGATCGTAGGACGTGATGTGATTCAAAGGATTTAGTGATACCCAACGCAATTCTAACGCAAGTCCAAACAAAGTGTGGCCTAAGACAGTTCTACTGATTGACACAGAAAGTACCGGGAGTTGATCGTACCGGGAGATGCCAGCACCGGGAGTTGAAGTACCGGGAGATGCCAGCACCGGGAGTAGAAGTATCGGGAGATAACAGTACCGGGAGATGACTACCCCGGGAGTTATCACTACCGGGAGATGACTACACCGGGAGTTAACACCACCGGGAGATGACTACACCGGGAGTTAACACTACCGGGAGATATCAGCACCGGGAGTTATTCACTACCGGGAGATATCAGTATCGGGAGTAGTCACTACCGGGAGATATCAGTACCGGGACTTTGAAAACAAATCAGATACAAGAAAAAACTTACCAGGTTCGATGAATTTCTGCAGTCTTGATTAGAGATAATCTGCAAGAACTTAGTACCAACAAGAAAACTAGCACAAAACCACACGAAAACAGTACCCAATCGAATCAGCTAGTACTTTTGACAAGAAAAATTGATAATTTTCACGAACAGAGAGCAAAAACCAACCAGATCACGAATTTTAAAAACTCAGGGAATTTTACTCAACCACACGATTTGAAAACGCAGATATATCTTAGAAAACTTATGAGAAGAATTTATCTAGCCTCAATTTTGGGTTTTAACACCAAAATCTAAGCACTCAAATTCTTGATAGGAACACAGTGCGTGCGATGAATGATCAAGAAAAATAAAAAAGAATACCTTTGAATCAACGTCCTTCTGCTCTGATACCAATTGTGGATCCCAGATGTGTATGCAATCAAAGATTAATCAACACAAACAGTAATAACATGCCATAAATCTCACTTGTATTGAAGAACGATTGAATGAAGAACAACGGCAAACTGTAGCCGTGTACAAAGGTTTAGCAAAAGTATAATGATCATTAACCCTAAACAAGGTTAACCACAAACTATTTATACCTACAAGGTATTTACAAGATATGACAATTCTAGTACCTGAACTTCTAATTCCACAAATAATAAGACCTAACAACATTTCAGGCCACTCCACCTTCTGACACTCAAGTGCCTACAATATCTACAACGATTGCCCAGCCACAAGTTCTGACTATAAATATCCATAACCTTGACCCATTTCATTTCTAAACCTCCTAAACCTTTCACCTTTTCCTCTTTTATTCAAATCCTCAGTGTTCTTCAAGAAAACCCCAAACCTGCAACAATGGCGTAACCCCAAAACTCTGCTGATTCTAGCCGAATAGAACCCACTGATGATATCATTGTTCTTCCATACGAGTTTGCTGACAACAACTACAGATTCGATCCCACTCCAGGACTCTATCTACCCCCATATCATGTCTTCATTGAGTTCTTTAGAAACTCTGATATCTTCAGAGCCCTAACAGAGTTCGATGACCATCTTCCTGCGATCTATGTCCAACAATGGTGGACCACATGCCAATACATCGAAGAACAAGACGGGATAGTTGGGAGCGTCAACGCAAGTAATGGAGGAGCGGGAACAATCCGCATTAGAGCAAGTACCTTAAGAAGAATCTTCAGAATGAAAACCAAAAGACAGCTAGGAATAGACGCCTATGAGAAACCACCAAAAACAGCTGTCCTTCTTGATTTCATGAAGTTTTTGGGCTACAACAAGGATCTGAATAGAATAGGAGAGTTCAAGCAACAGAATCTACCCACTATGTGGAATTTCATGTTCTCCACCTTAAACAGAAACCTTACCAGCAAATCTGGTAGTCAAGACCAAGTCACAACGGAAATCCTACAAATCATGTATGGATTGTTCTTCAATCGAAACTTTGACTACGCCAGTATTCTCTACAACGATCTTCTCACGGCTGTTAACACAAAAACCTCATCCATCGCAAGAGGAGGAGTTGTGGGATCCCACAAGTTCTTGAAGATGATCAAGTTTCCACGCTTCATCAGTCTGGTGATCAGAAAAGCCTTCGACAGACTGGAACTAACTCATCAGGGTCGCTCCACACCTGTTTGGACGATGTCCAAATTCCTCCCCACCACTTCAGGCGAATATCCCTTCATAAGAAGAATTCTAGGTACAATGCTTGCCCTTATCGCCCCTGACCATATCTCTATCCAGAACTATCAGAGTGCTGCTCAACCTCAAGAACCTGAGGTGAGAACCCGAGCATACTTAGGATCTGAGCCTTCTTTCGAGAGCTTGAGATAGGAGATAGGAGAGGAAGTTAACAAACCAGAGGCAAGAGCACCCGAAGTGGGGTCTTCCTCTAGAAGAGAGGAAGTAGAGGACAGAGCATCTCCTAGAGAGGCTGTCCATGAGGAAGTACAAGAAACACCAGAGGTAGAAAATATCTCCTCTGATCGTGGTGAGCAAGAGGTAAACATCAGAGAGAATCCAGAGAGTTCTACAACCATAGGAGTCGAGGAAAATGTGAGAATAGAAAAAGATGCTCAACAGAGCACATCTGAGGGTATCCTTAACCAAAATCCCAGTGCTTCCACACAATCTAATCCTGGTGATCAAGACCAAAGGATTATTGAAACAGAGGTGCACACCTCAAATCCCAACCAGTCTATACCATTAGAGGCACCTCTTCATGCCTCTGGTACGCACGAAGCCAGGGAAGCTATCTTTGGTAGTGATGTTCATTCGCCCCAGAACATCAATAGGTCACCTCCACACAATGATGCCTCTGTGGCTCATATAGACACGGCACAAAATAGACCAGAGATCTTTGTAATCTCACGTAGCATCTGTCCGACTCAGGGACAATGGGAGACCATAGTAGAACAAGGGAAGACATTGCTTGATCCAAATGCTTCTCATCACACCAGATTTCCTTCTTCAGAACCTGAGCTAGAAGAGGAAACTTTGGTCAGAACACCTGTAGTTGTTTCCCCTCAAAGGGAACATCAAGGATCAGGTGGAAGTCCTCCAAGAGCCAACATCAACACAACTCTTGACGGAGGCGCCTCTGAACTCGAGGCAGAATTGGATCCATAAGTTGGAACTAAGGACACCCCCGTTGACACTGTCACAAGAGCAGAGTTCGAAAGCTTCTGTGACAATATCAACAACTCCTTGAATGAGTATAAACTTATCAATGAACAAAAGGAGGAGCTGATCCGCAAGGAAAATGCTTCTCTCAAGGAAGAACTGCTGAACATCTCGAACAAAACATGCTGAGATAACTCAAAAATATGCCGAGGCTGAAGCACTCAGAACAGAGTCTGAACGGGTCAGAGGAGAAGAGATTGCAAAGCTGACAACAGAGATAGTCGAGCTAAGAACAGTCAGAACAGAGGAAGCTAAAAAGACTTCGACAGATCTTGCAGAGCTAAAGCGACTCATAACAGAGAACCACACAGCGCAGATGAACAAAACCCTTCCCATCCCCACAGTTATTCTTTCAGAATCTAACGTCAGAACCTTGACAGAGATAATTACCAACTCTGTTAAGGAATCTATAAAAGAAGCAACCACCTCATCTGCTACTCCACTCAACATCTCCAGCCCTAACCCAAATGACCTACCCATGACAGTTGGCCAAATGGGAGACTTCAGAAAATCAATTCTTAGCCGAATGATGACGATTTCATCAAAATTTGTAATGAAAGCTAAGGCGACAGAACAACATGTGAAAACGTCTCTTGATACTCACAAGCTCAACTTCGAGGCTCAAGTAGAAGAGATCAGAGGTGCTGCAGCAGAGGTAGAAGATGTAATGACAAAGGCAGTCTCAAACTTTACTAATATTATTTTACAGGCTACCTCTACATCCAAAAGACCTGCAGAAGAAGCACCTACAGATGAACCTTCAAGCAAGAGACACAAAGCTGATCTGAGATTTGTTGTTCCATCCTCACCAGCAGCTCGAATTGACGATTCTGGCGATGATGATGATTTTGAAGATTCTCAAGAAGGTCAATCAGACGATCAATTGGGTGAGTCCTCAGAACAACAAAAGGGGGAGAAGGAGAAGGAGAAGGAGAAAGAAAGGGAGAAATAGAAGGAGAAAGAGGCAGAGAAAGAGAAAGAGGTTGAAAAAGAGAGAGAAGCCAAGGGTAAAGGGAAAATCACAGAAGCAACTGAGGCATAGGCTACAGAAGGAGAAAAGGGGATAACAGAGGAAATCATGACAGATATGACTGAAGTGGCATTTGACTACATGTTCAAGAACAGAGTCATCAAACCAACAGAAGAGTCAACACAAGAACCACCAGAGATCATCTGCCTAGATACCCCTCCTACTTCTCCAACAAAAGAACCAGAGAGGACAGACCCATCCTCTGGTGAAGGACAAACAAGTCGAGCCCAACCTCAAGCTACTCAAAAATCTGCTCACATCGACACTCTTATGGCAGAAACCCATGATGACCCAAACCCAATGGTACCAGAACAGAACCCAGAAACCTCTACCCTTCATACCGAAAAACCTGCCTTAGAAACGGTATTTGCATTTCTATATGCTGACAGAGACATCATCCCTGTAAATGCCGTACCCATTAACCCATACCTTAACCCAATCAGAATAAACACCATTTCTGATGCAAGGCTAAAGTTCATCCAAACCAAGTCAAATCAGAACAGAGCCATCAATATAAACTTCGGTATCCGCAGAATTCTGGACATCAAGCACAAGAAGTTTCAATATGACAGAGTCACATACTATGAGTATACTGTGGAATCAACAGAAGGCAGAAATGAAATCTTCAATGACAATGATCTCGTTCTTCTGAACCAATACGACCTGATCTTACTTCACGCATACTGCTTGAACTTCTCATAGAGATACACGCCGGTCAGAACTGCGCTACCAGAAGTCAGATTCGCTATGCAAGAGCACATCAATCTCAGAATACAGATTGATTATCAGCTAGGCATAGAGTTTGAAGTAGAGAAACTAGCGATTGCACCACCAAATGAAAACCTTGAGGGTTATGGCCATCACAGAACTGGAACCGTAGTAGAAGATCCTCCAGTCTTTGTCTACCGACAGAAGGGAACAAAGAAGGCCATCAGAGCAGCTGAAGCCCACAAGTACTCGAGTGAGTCGCTAGTATACCTCAAGAACATAATCCAAGATCTCCCAAGAAGCAAGTGTCCAGAAGAACAGCAGAAACTCTTCATTGACCAGATTGATCTGATGCTGGACTTCCGTACTCTAATCAGAAGATTCGACAGAATTCTTAGGGGAGATAACTATGCATAAATGTACTACTTCTTACCATGCACTATAATATCTTAGAAGAATAGTACAAAGGCTAACAGAGGTAAATATTCTCTGTTCTTTTTGTTTACATCTCTGTTTTAAATTTTTTATTTTCAATACTTAGGGGGAGATTGTTAGCCCCAAGTATCTGTAATGTAAAAGTATTGAAAATATTATCAAGTCAGAAGACCATCAGCGATGCAGCAGAAGACTTAGAAGAAAAAGCTTCAAGAAGATCAACATAACTCAACAGAGTTCTGGTGGAACTAACAGAGCTCAACAGAGCTCTGTCAGAAGATCAACAGAAGAACTGTTCACAACCCGAAGACCAACAGAGCTCTGGTCTATGAGCTCTGTTGTAGTGAAGACCTCTGTGATGCCTAAGTCTCGTAAGAAATCCCAAGTGTTAGACAAGTGTCCATACTTTCCACGTATTCCCTAAAAATAGGATATACACTTTCCACGTGTCATTCTAGGGTACGATAGTACACTGTCTTCACTTTATTAGGGATATAAATAGAGAGGTAGTGGAACAAACATTTGTAAGTTTTGGGAAGAATAGTTTTCCACAATTGTTTAAGCACACGCTGCATCAATCCCGAGCACTACCTCCGTACGATATTGTTCCCTGTGAGATTTCAGGATACACCATTGATCTTGTTCTTGGTGTTTTCCATTATCAACATTCGAGCAGCGTTTCTTATTTGATCTTGTTATCATTATCCTGTTCTATAATTGATTCTCACTATTACAATATCATTTACACAATCACTCACTTTAATGTCTTTATATTTAAATGCTTCCGCTGTCTATATTACTACCATTAATGTGATACAACGTGAATCTGGGAACCTACACAAGTCGCGAGATTAACCATACAATTACGAATAAGGTAAAAAATTTACCGACTTTCAAGACTTACAACTAGCTAAAAATGCTAGACACAATGTAACTCAGGTCTCTAACGACCGTATCGGCTATGAACGCCAAACCATAGGTCTCTAACGATCGTATCGGCTATGAATGCCAGATCAAAGGTCTCTAACGACCGTATCGGCTATGAACGCCAGATCAAAGGTCTCTAACGACCGTATCGGCTATGAACGTCGGATTAAAGGTCTCTACCGACCGTATCGCCTATGAACGCCAGATCAAACGTCTCTAACGACCGTATCGGCTATGAAAGCCAGATCAAAGGTCTCTAACGACCATATCAGCTGTGAACGCCAGATCATAAGTCTCTAACGACCATATCGGCTATGAACGCCAGATCACAAGTCTATGACGACCGTATCGGCTCGGAACGCCAGAACATAAGTCTATAACGACTGTATCGCAAGATTTTCTTAAATTTTATCTTGGTTCGATCATCTTATGATCGACAACAAGCTTTGTTTCAGCCCAATCGTCTTACGATTGTCTCCTGACCCATACGTCTCATTGTGATAAAGATCGTCTTACGATCATCGTCGGTTCCTTACATCTTAGCGGATGAATACCACAAGTATCTTGCGCATTAAAGATCATCTTTCGATCGTCGCAACTTAATTAACACTATCGACTGGTCTCGTGATTTTAGCTGACCAAGTCGGTTGTCTTCTAATGATCCAATTAGCAGAAATGACACGACTCATCATTTTACTTTGGTGCGAGATCTGAAATTCAAATGGCTTTGAAATTCAGATCTCGGGGGGCTAACTGTTTGGGTAAAAAAATCACACCCTCGACCAACTTGAGAAATTCCCTCGACATGACCCATGACCAAGAATTTCTACGACGGTCATACCCCCGACCGACAAGGGCAATACCCATTGTTTGGGCAAAATTTCACCAGTCTCCACCACGACCGAGGTAAGGAAAACACTTACTTCCCTTTTCTTTGGTAAGATAAAATCATGAGCATTTTTATCCCCTGATTAGAGTTGAGATCGAAAAGTTATTTACCTCACGACACTCGACCATGATATCGCCTATTTCACACGACCGTCACATCAAACCATGCGACCTCGTCCGACTAACGTATACTATGACTGTTACGTTTATTCAGTGTTTTATTGCAGAAGTCCATATCATTCATGATCAACGGCTATAACCGACGAGGTTAGTTATGAGCATTCAAGTCAGCAAACCGTTACGACAGTTACTGTTAATGCCAAAAATCGCACCAAAGGGACAACTTAAGGTCGATGTGGACTTTAACAACTAAAGAAAGGAATCGTTCGACAAAGGCGTGCGACAAAGACAAAAATGTAAATGAGACAGAGGATTTGATGACGCAGGAAAAACCTCAACGAGGAAAAAGCCTGCGGACGACTGTGGAAGTCGTCGCTGCACTATGGTCGCCAATCAGGGGCGATGTCCTTGGAGTTCCGGGTGTCGATCGTATAGAGATTACAATACAAATGAAGGGAAAGACTTCGAAATGTAAAGTACAAGTGTTTGAAATGTAAAAGCAGTGTGCGTCGTGTGTGATTGTCGTGCGTCGAGAGCGATCCTTCGATAGAAAGTTCTTTGATTCTGGTGTTCTTGAGTTCACAGTGGTTCTTTTGCTCTGATCTTCGTAAGTTGCAACGATTTGTGTTCCTTGTTGTCGATGTCCTTGATTCAATGATTGATCTTGGTCTTTATAGTCTTTGGATGCTTTAATTGGATCATTAAGTGTCTTGTCGTAACGGTTGTTGCCTTCAATGCTGGAATTGATGTTCTTTAACTCTGTCGGTTATAGCCGTTGTCCATCAATGATGTTAACTCCTGCATTAAACACTGAACAAACGTAATAGTAATAACGCGTGTTAGTTGGTCGAGGTCGCATGGTTCTATGCGATGGTCTTGCGGAATGGGCGACGTCGAGGTCGAGTGTCGTGAGGAACTCTCGACTTACCTGTTAGGAGGGACGATGGAGATTTTTTGGGTCTTTGTCGGGACCTTATCTTAATACAAGATATAGTTCATAACATGTGTCTTACCTTTTCTGGTCGTGGTCGAGACCTGTGAAATTTTGCCCAAACAGTTTGCCCCCAAAATTTGAAAGTAGGATGGCAAATTCGAATTTTAAATTTTGCTTGTCGGGTGTTCAGGGTCTTGTGCTGGAAAATACCTTGGTTGTCTCGGAACCGGATTGGTTCAATTTTAACTGAACGAGAAGTCGAAGAGAAAACGAGGTCGTGACGTCATACTGACGCACGATTGTGCTTACTAGCTGTCTTTGACAGGTGTCGACGGTCCGTGTGGTCATACGAAGGGACGAGGGCACGTGGTGATCATCAAAGGAATCGACCTGACATGATCAACTGCATAAATAAAGATTACTATGGATCTTTTCTTGTTTACGATTTCAGAGGGTTTTAAGCAAAGATTTCTTTAAGTTTTCTTGTCGATTTTCGTTCGATTGTTTCTAAACCTGCAAGAATCTTTGACCTAATTAGGATTTTCTGAGATCATATAAGATATGACCCTCCAGTTTGCGTATGCGTCGCAAGTCTATTCCTAGAAAGCCTAGAAAAAACTGGGATATCTGGGGCCTTTCAGAAGTGTAAATCTATTTAACGGAGTTGGCAATGTCGACAAAGCCTAGAAGCACCATTAAAAACGAAGAAGATCTCGATGACTTTAGAAGTCTAGCGAGGATTCTCATGGGGATCACCGTAAGCAAGGTTGGCAAGGTTCGACCGGAAATGTGCCCCGAGGGGTACGTCGTTATATACGAATACCCGTTCAAGATAGGCTTTCATTGGCCATATTCACCTATGGTCAAAGAGTTCATGTGTGAGTTTGACCTGTCTCCAGGGCAACTGAGGCCCTAGTTTTGGCGAGTCATTCTAGTCATCGAGCGACTTACTTCGCCCTGGGAGTGGCGTTTAAATTCATGAGCGATCAATATCGTCGTTATAATTTACTTTCAAGGCTTAAAGGTAATCGTACCTTAGTTTTGAACACTGCTGTCAATGATCGCAAATGGAGGACGAGGTATGTACTTGTGCGGGTGGCGATGCTGGATATGGACAGTGATTGGATTAGATCCGTAGATATTGCACAACTAGCGATGATGTCTCATACTGCGCAACCGGCGACGATGTCTCATACTGCGCAACCGGCGACGATGTCTCATACTGTGCAACCGGCGACGATGTCTTCTATATCCTCGTCGAACATTTCGTCAGCCACCAGGGGCAAGGGTGTAAAGACGAGAGAGGATGAGTGTAATAACCAGGTATTTTATCTAATTTAAATTTGGAATTTTATAAGTTCTTATTTTAGTATTTTATGGAGTTAAGAAGTTAAGGGGTAAGTTAAATTTATAAATAGAAGTTTAGGGGTGTGTCTTGCCATTTGAATGAAGTCTAGGGTTTGTTTAGTCTTTGTAGCTACACCTCATCACCACCACCGTCCCACTTCTAGAATAGAGGGAGGAGGTGTCCTCCTAATACACTACTTGGATATACTTTGACCATTTGTACTTGGTGTGTGTGTTTCGTAAAGAAGAAAAGAGAGAGAGAGAGTCGTAGAAAAGGGGAAGAAGGAAGAAAGAATTCAAGAGGTTACTGCAGCGAATTAAGGACTAAACTGAAGTAATCCAGATTCTGTGAAGGGTGGTCATACGTGATTTATCTTGGAAAAGCTTTTGTGATAAACATACCAGGTGAGTTTTACTTTAAAAAGTATTTTACTGGAATGCATTATGTGAATAACGAATGTTTGATAAAGTGTATGAATATGTCATACGTGGGTGATTATAATATATTGAGATATTATAATTACGTGAGTATTATATGAAAATATAATACGTGGCCGGGCTTTGGACCGGTGTGATAAATTGGCTCGCAACCAATTGATATTGGCCATTGGTGGAGGGATAAGGTGGAATGAGACAGGTATGATACATAAATGCTAGTTGGTATTAACATACGTGTGATGTATGTGTATTTATATAAAGAGTGTTTTATATAAATGGATTTTTAATGAATTACAAATGTCAGGGATTTACTCACTAGACCCTTAGGTCTAACCCTCATTTTCTGTTTTAAAAATTATGTATTCCAGGTGGTGGTTCCAGTAAGAACAAGTAAATAGAGTACTTGTTGGCTAGCTTTTGAGAAGATGATCATCATGATGCTATGGATGCTTTTGTACTTATAATTTTATTGTTATTACTATGTAACTCAAAGTGGTTCAAGTTGTACTGAATTTTCTTCATGTTCAGACTTTAGTTGGGACCAAATGTGAAATATGAAGTACTTTGTTGTAAACATGTTATGGATTATATGTTGTATGTATATTTAATTAGCGGGTTGTTACAGATGGTATCAGAGCCCTAGTTTAAGGGATTTAGGTATTAGTATTTGTACCTAGACTTAAACTGCATGTGAAGTAGGATGTCTGTTAGCCTCAAGTATCCACTATGTAAAAGTATTGAAAATAATTCAAGATAGAAGACCAACAGAGATCAGACAGAAGACATGGAAGAAGTTCATCAAGAAGACCAACAGAGCTCAACAGAGCTCTGTCGAATCCAACAGAAGAACAAATTCAACAGAGGAACAAGTAATCAGAAAGACCAACAGAGCTCTTTCGACAGAGCTCTGGTGAAGTGAAGACCTCTGTCAGCCTAAGCCTCGAAGGAAAGCCCAAGTGTTAGACAAGTGTCCATACTTTCCACGTATGCCCTAAAATAGGAGACACTCTTTCCACGTGTCATTCCAGGGTACGATAGTACACTGTCTATACTTTTTGAGGGCTATAAATAGTGAGGTAGTGGGACAAACATTTGTAAGCTTTGGGAAGAGTAGTTTTTCCACAATTGTTTAAGCACATACTGCAGCAATCCCGAGCACTACCTCCGTACGATATTGTTGTCCTATGAGATTTCCGAACACACTTTAACTTGTTCTTGGTGTGATTCATTATCAATATATGAGCAGCTTTTATATCTGATCTTTTTATCATTTTACTGTTCAATATTTGATTCTCATAGTTCACTTATCGTTTACACAATCACTCATTTTAATGGCTTTATTTAATATGCTTCCGCTGTCTATTTTACTACCATTAATATGATACAACGTGAATCTGGGAACCTACAATTGGTATCAGAGCTTCTTTGGTTTCTTAAGCCAAACGATCCAATCTACCAAGGTTGATTCACTGTTGTTGATTGTGTCTGTGTGTCCTTAAAAGCTTCATTGTATACTATGTTTTTACTGCTTTCTAGTCCAGACAAGTCTTCATAGCTCATATAACTGTGTTTAAAGCTTTCTAGTTTAGCTTAAAATCTTCTCAAAAGTTACTGTTCCATTGGTTACTGTTTGAAACTATGTTTCTAGCCGAAAATCGTTTTGCAACAAACTGTACTCTGTTTTTCTTTCAAAAATGGCTAACAACGGTATAAATGCTATCTATACTGCTGGCTCTTTAACAAAACCTCCTACTCTTCTGAGAGATGAATATCCTCAGTGGAAAATCAGAATGGTTAATTTTTTCGATGGTATGGATAAAGACCTCATGCGATCTGTCACGGATGGACCATTCCAACCCATGGTTTTTGTTCCTCGTGTACCCGCAACAGGAACTACTGCTGAGATTCCAGCTCATTATGAAGTTAAAACCACAGGTTTTACTGATGAGGAAAATCTAAAAATGAAAAATGATCTTAAAGCAGTTAGACTACTGATTATGGCCATTCCAAACGAAATATTTCAAGAACTAGATTCATGTGTTACTGCTAAGGAAATCTGGGATCAACTTCTTAACCAACTTGAGGGTGGTATCAAAACCCAAAAGAACAGAAGGACCCAATGTATAAATGAATACAACGATTTCAAGGCACTTCCTGAGGAAACCTTACAGCAAACCTACAACAGATTTAATGTGTTGATCAATAAATGCAAAAAATGTGGGGTTGTTAGGTCGAAGGAAGATAACAATGTTCTGTTTTTGAAAAGTTTGAATGATGAATGGTTAAATCTGTCCATGTCTTTACAAGCTAACCAAGACTTAGACGTATGGTCTTTAACGGATGTGTATGGCACTTTGGCCGCACAAGAAAAGGAGGTTGTCAAGCAAAAAGGAAAATCCATCAGTGCTGGTCCAATCGCCTTAGTTTCTGATTCTAAGAAAACCACATCTGAAAGGTCCAACAGAGAGAGTTCAAGCAAAGAGAAAAAGAAAGAAAAGTCTTATAAGAATAAAGGAAAGAAAAGTTTGATTGCAGAAAGTGAAACAGATGAGAGCTCATCAGAGGATGATGACATTCAAGCCTTTGCCCAATCTCTTGCTTTAATAACTCAGCAATTTAACAAGAGATTTGGCAATAAGTTCGACAGAAGAGGCAGATATGAGAGAGAAGGAAGGGAAGACAGAAGAGGATATACAGCACCAGAGCAAAGTTCCAACAGAGTTGCCACAGAAATAGGGAAACCTCCACAAAGAAGAGAAAATCCACCAGCACAACAGAAGGCCGATGTTGCCCAACCCATCAATCAAAATGATGGACGCTGCTTCAGATGCATTCAAGAAGACCAACAGAGATCAGACAGAAGACATGGAAGAAGTTCATCAAGAAGACCAACAGAGCTCTGTCGGATCCAACAGAAGAACAAATTCAACAGAGGAATAAGTAATCAGAAAGACCAACAGAGCTCTTTCGACAGAGATCTGGTGAAGTGAAGACCTCTGTCAGCCTAAGCCTCGAAGGAAAGCCCAAGTGTTAGACAAGTGTCCATACTTTCCACGTATGCCCTAAAATAGGAGACACTCTTTCCACGTGTCATTCCAGGGTACGATAGTACACTGTCTATACTTTTTGAGGGCTATAAATAGTGAGGTAGTGGGACAAACATTTGTAAGCTTTGGGAAGAGTAGTTTTTCCACAATTTTTTAAGCACATACTGCAGCAATCCCGAGCACTACCTCCGTACGATATTGTTGTCCTATGAGATTTCCGAACACACTTTAACTTGTTCTTGGTGTGATTCATTATCAATATATGAGCAGCTTTTATATCTGATCTTGTTATCATTTTACTGTTCAATATTTGATTCTCATAGTTCACTTATCGTTTACACAATCACTCATTTTAATGGCTTTATTTAATATGCTCCTGCTGTCTATTTTACTACCATTAATATGATACAACGTGAATCTGGGAACCTACAATGTCCCTAATATTTTAGAACCTGGGGATGCTAAGTATAAAATGTAGAAGGAACATCATGTAAGGTAATTTCAAATTACACCAGGCCAGTGTAATTACGATCTTACAGGTACATATTTGAACTGGAATACCTTGTTATATGGGGTACGTGCTTATGTGTATATTAACTTTGTTTGAATCTACAGAATGGCAAGTGGCACTAGACAAAGGAATCAAAGAGGAGGAAGGAATTCGGGTGGAGAGAATCCACCAATAGGAACAGGGGGAAGAGGAGGATATCGTGGTAGAGGCAGAATCGGAAGGGGAACTGGGGGCCGAACTAGAGGTAGAACTCAACAGCATGGTACAGAGTTTGTTACACGGGAAGATTTGACTGCTGAAATGGGGAGATTACAGGATAGCATACAAGCTATGTTCGAACATAATCGTCATAATGAAACTGAAAGACCAAGTCCGGAACACGAAGTTGAAATTCCACTTACCTCTACGGTCTTACCGATGATGAAAAGGTGTGACTACAAAATGTTTCTTAGTTGCAAGCCCCCTACATATTCAGGAGATCGGGATCCGGTAAAAGCTATGAGATGGCTGAAAGAAATCGAGGCTATTTTAAAAACGTGTAAATGTGCTGAAGAAGATAAAGTACTTTATGGAGCTACGATGCTGAAAGGTGATGCTTTGTATTGGTGGGAGGCTCATATAGAATCGAGAGGAGCGGATATATATACAACTTTTTCATGGGAGGAATTCGTGTTAGCTTTCACAACACACTTCTGTCCACAAGCTGCTGTCAGACAATTGGAAGAAGAATTTATGAATCTACAGCAAGGGAATTTGTCAGTCAGAGATTATACTGCTCGATTTTTAGAAAAATCTCGTTTTGCAGGATATTATGTTGCTACAGAAAAGATGAAAATGGAGAGATTTATCTATGGGTTGAATTCAGAAGTTCGAAGACTAGTGACTGCAACAAGGCCAGATACGTTTACAGCTGCAGTGGATGCTGCAGAAAATGTCGAACGAGACAATAAAAGGGATGCCAGTGATAAGAACTTGGAGAAAAGGAAATGGGAAGGACCACCACAGGATCCAAAGAAGTCTAGATTCCCGAGGTTTGATAACCGTCCGTCGTTCCGACCAGCGGAAAGACCATGTCCGAGATGTAATCGCTACCATCAGGGAAATTGTCAAGTGGAATCTCGGGTTTGTTTTAAGTGTGGGAAAACCGGTCATGTTGTTAAATATTGTCGATCAACGCGGTTTTGCTTTTTGTGTAATTCTCCGGATCATCTCCAATCAGACTGTCCACGAGGTAGAATGCAACAAGGGGGTACATCCGGGAAACCAGCCATTACTAGACCAGTAGTCCCAAGAATAGAACCGCCAAAAACGAGGGCCCGTACATTCCAAATGACAGCTAAAGAGGCGGAGGAAACTCCGGATGTGATCACAGGTACATTTTTCATAAACTCCACGCGTGCTAAAGTGTTATTTGATTCCGGTGCAAACCGATCTTTTGTGACTACCTCCTTTGCTGCTCACATGCATTTAGAGCCTAAAATGTTAAAACATGCTTTACTAGTAGACACGGCAAATGATAACCAAGTGGCAGTTAAGGAAGTTTTTGATTGTTGCATGATAAATATAGAGGGGTGTGGAGTACCGATACAACTATTCCCAATAGAATTGATCGAATTTGATGTGGTAGTAGGAATGGATTGGTTAGCTGAAAATCGGGCTAACATAGTTTGCGATAAGAAAATAATCAACGTTGTTTTACCTGATAAGAGGGCAGTAGTGATCTATGGTGATCGTAAGAATCATCAGTCCAATCTTATATTTATGATAAAAGCCCGTAAATGTGTTAGTAAGGGTTGCTCGAGTTATTTAGCCTATGTGATAGATAGTAGGTCTGAAAAGATTAAGCTGGAAGATATTTCCATTGTTAGTGAATACCCAGAAGTTTTTCCTGAAGACTTGAATAGTCTTCTTCCTGTTAGGCAAGTAGAATTTGGTATAGACCTGGTACCTGGAGCCACTCCAATCGCTCGTGCGCCGTACAGACTAGCACCTCCAGAAATGAAAGAAATGATGGCACAGCTTCAAGAATTATCTGATAAGGGCTTCATCAGACCTAGCTCTTCGCCATGGGGTGCACCAGTTTTGTTTGTAAAGAAGAAAGACGGTTCAATGAGAATGTGTATTGACTACCGGGAGCTGAACAAGCGTACGATTAAGAACACGTATCCACTTCCAAGAATTGACGACCTCTTCGATCAGTTAGTTGGAGCTTGTTACTTCTCCAAGATTGATCTTAGATCTGGCTACCATCAGTTGAAGGTTAAAGAAGAAGATGTTCTAAAGACTGCTTTTCGCACGAGGTACGGTCACTATGAATTCTTGGTGATGCCTTTCGGACTGATGAACGCTCCAGCCGCTTTTATGGATTTAATGAATCGGGTATGTAAGCCATATCTCGATAAATTTGTCATAGTATTTATCGATGATATACTTATTTATTCCCGATCCAAAGAGGATCACGCGCAACATCTTCGTTTGATTATGGAGTTACTAAAGAAAGAAAAATTATATGCTAAATTTTCGAAGTGTGAATTCTGGTTACGGGAAGTTCAGTTTTTGGGTCATATAGTTTCAGAGAAGGGTATACAAGTTGATCCAACGAAAGTGGAAGCGATTGAAAGATGGGAACCGCCGAAGACGGCAACCGAAGTACGTAGTTTTCTGGGTCTAGCTGGATACTATCGGAAGTTTATAAAAGACTTCTCTCGAATTGCAACACCACTGACTAAGCTGACTCGGAAGAATCTGAAGTTTGAATGGAAAGCAGAACAGGATGAGGCATTCAGAATATTGAAGGAGAAACTTTGCAGCGCACCGATATTAGCATTGCCAGAAGGTTCCGATGATTTTGTGGTCTACAGTGATGCTTTTAAGCTGGGATTGGGATGTGTACTTATGCAACGTGGAAAGGTGATTGCCTATGCTTCTCGTCAGCTAAAGGATCATGAAAGACAATATCCTACTCATGATATGGAGCTTGTAGCAGTTGTCTTCGCATTAAAGATTTGGAGACATTATCTTTATGGTTCTAAATGCCAAATTTTCACTGACCATAAGAGTCTCCAAAATCTTTTCGATCAGAAGGAACTGAATATGAGGCAAAGAAGATGGTTGGAATTGGTAAATGATTACGATTGTGAAATCCTTTATCACCCCGGGAAGGCGAACGTGGTAGCACATGCATTAAGTCGTCAAGAAAGAAGTGGGACAATAAAAGCGATATCGTTACGAACTGAACTCCTTCCAAATATCTTTGACGAATTACTGAAGTGCCAAATAGATGCTTATCAGGAAGAAAGTTTGAAATCAGAACGGTTAGTGGGAATATCAGCATTGCTTGGGAAAGATGACCGTGGGTTATTATGTATGGGAAACAGAATATGGGTGCCTCGTTTGGGTGGATTACGTAATCGTGTACTACAAGAAGCTCATCAATCTCGATTTTCTATTCATCCAGGTACAAATAAAATGTATAGAGATTTGAAACAATTCTATTGGTGGTCGGGAATGAAGAGAAGTGTTGCTAAGTATGTGGAAGATTGTACTACCTGCAAGAAAGTAAAGATTGAACATCAGAAGCCGTTTGGTCAGTTACAACGACTAGATATACCAATGTGGAAATGGGATCAGATCACTACTGATTTTATTACCAAGTTGCCTAGAACTTCAAAGGGATTCGATTCTATTTCTTGCCGATAAAAGAAACTGATTCCTTGGAACGTTTAGCTAAATTGTACATTAATGAAATAGTAACTCGACATGGAGTTCCAATCTCGATTATTTCCGATCGAGATAGTCGTTTTACTTCTAGATTTTGGAGAAGCTTCCAAAAAGAGATGGGAACGCAGATAAAATTGAGTACAGCTTATCATCCTCAGACTGACGGGCAGAGTGAAAGAACAATTCAGACATTAGAGGATATTCTTCGGGCCTGTATAGTTGATTTTGGGGGATCGTGGGATAAACATCTGCCTTTGATAGAATTCGCCTATAACAACAGTTATCATTCCAGCATCCAAGCGGCACCGTTTGAAGTACTGTATGGAAGAAAATGTAGAACGCCTCTGTGTTGGAATGAAGTGGGGGAGAAACAATTAGCAGGGCCAGAAATAGTACAGTTAGCAGCAGATAAAATTACGCAGATTCGGGACAGATTGAAAACGGCTCAAGACAGACAGAAAAGTTATGCAGATCGACGCCGGAAACCGTTAGAGTTCCAAGTCGGGGAATTTGTGATGTTGAAAGTTTCGCCCTGGAAAGGAGTCATACGATTTGGGAAGCAAGGTAAACTTAGTTCGCGGTATATTGGGCCATTTGAAATTACGAAAAGGATCGGTGAAGTAGCGTACAGATTGGATCTTCCGTCGGAATTGAGCAAGATTCACAACGCGTTTCATGTATCGAATTTTCGGAAATGTTTGGTTACACCAGACCAGGCAGTCTCACTACCGGATATTCAGATTGACGAAAAGTTGAACTACGTGGAGGAACCAGAAGCTATAGTTGATCACAAGGTCAAAGTATTGAGGAACAAAGAGATCAGACAAGTAAAGGTTCAGTGGAAACATCATAGAGGTCAGGATGCGACGTGGGAATCAGAATCGGAGATGAGAACCAAATACCCTCATCTGTTCTCTTAACTGAATTCCGGGACGGAATTCTTTTAAGGGGGAGATGTTGTAATAACCAGGTATTTTATCTAATTTAAATTTGGAATTTTATAAGTTCTTATTTTAGTATTTTATGGAGTTAAGAAGTTAAGGGGTAAGTTAAATTTATAAATAGAAGTTTAGGGGTGTGTCTTTCCATTTGAATGAAGTCTAGGGTTTGTTTAGTCTTTGTAGCTACACCTCATCACCACCACCGTCCCACTTCTAGAATAGAGGGAGGAGGTGTCCTCCTAATACACTACTTGGATATACTTTGACCATTTGTACTTGGTGTGTGTGTTTCGTAAAGAAGAAAAGAGAGAGAGAGCCGTAGAAAAGGGGAAGAAGGAAGACAGAATTCAAGAGGTTACTGCAGCGAATTAAGGACTAAACTGAAGTAATCCAGATTCTGTGAAGGGTGGTCATACGTGATTTATCTTGGAAAAGCTTTTGTGATAAACATACCAGGTGAGTTTTACTTTAAAAAGTATTTTACTGGAATGCATTATGTGAATAACGAATGTTTGATAAAGTGTATGAATATGTCATACGTGGGTGATTATAATATATTGAGATATTATAGTTACGTGAGTATTATATGAAAATATAATACGTGGCCGGGCTTTGGACCGGTGTGATAAATTGGCTCGCAACCAATTGATATTGGCCATTGGTGGAGGGATAAGGTGGAATGAGACAGGTATGATACATAAATGCTAGTTGGTATTAACTTACGTGTGATGTATGTGTATTTATATAAAGAGTGTTTTATATAAATGAATTTTTAATGAATTACAAATGTCAGGGATTTACTCACTAGACCCTTAGGTCTAACCCTCATTTTTTGTTTTAAAAATTATGTATTCCAGGTGGTGGTTCCAGTAAGAACAAGTAAATAGAGTACTTGTTGGCTAGCTTTTGAGAAGATGATCATCATGATGCTATGGATGCTTTTGTACTTATAATTTTATTGTTATTACTATGTAACTCAAAGTGGTTCAAGTTGTACTGAATTTTCTTCATGTTCAGACTTTAGTTGGGACCAAATGTGAAATATGAAGTACTTTGTTGTAAACATGTTATGGATTATATGTTGTATGTATATTTAATTAGAGGGTTGTTACAATGTGGAGGAAGTCATGATGATCAACTTTACGTTGTCGACGATCCTCCTGACTGACTATGTCCTTGACGGGACGAAGTCATTTCCGTATCTGGGGAAATATCAGCTCTTATATTTCAAGGAGCGTTTTCAAGGGACCTCTATCGAAGAGATGGGATCGCGAGAAGGTGATTGAGGAGGAGGAAGGTCTCCAGGGTGAGGCATCAAGCAGGGACGCGACCGACGTTCCCCCTTTGCCTTAGGAAATGTCTTTGTCATTTGTTGTTTCTTTTGCTGCTCGACTGTCAGTGGTCGAGTTATTTTGAATGTAAATGACAAACTATTCAGGGAATGAAATTTAAATTTCCGCCGTACTCGTGTTTTGTATATTCAGTAAATAAATAACATGTCAATTATGAAATTTACTGTTTGGGCAAAATTTCACAGGTCTCGACCACGACCAGAAAAGGTAAGACGCATGTCATGAGTTATACCTTGTATTAAGATAAGGTCCCGACAAAGACCCAAAGAACCTCCGCCATCCCTCCTAAAAGGTAAGTCGAGAGTTCCTCATGACACTCGACCTCGACGTCGCCCGTTCCGCACGACCGTCGCATAAAACCGTACGACCTCGACTGACTGACGCGTTATACAACTGTTATATTTGTTTAAGTGTTTAATGCAGGAGTCAAAAAGTCATTTATAGACAAATGGCTATAACCGAAGAAATCAGTTATGAGCATCTAAACTCACATTGAAGACGACGACCATTACAACAATCATCAAAGATCTTGATGATTCAATTAAAGTCATCCGAAGACTATAAAATCCCAGCTCAATCATCAGTTCAAGACACCTGATCAACACCGGATCAACACCAGATAACACAGAAAGAGAGATAGAACAAGAGCATCGAACAACAAAAGCAAACACAAACACTCGAAGAATATTCATTCGAAGCAAAGAGATCATTCATAGAAGATCACTCTCGACGCAAAACTCTCGCTCTCGACCAACAGTTTATACATAGTTTTCACACACGACGCATACTGTTTTTACATTCTAAACACTTGTACTTTACATTTCGAAGTCTTTCCTTCATTTGTATTGTAATCTCTGTACGATCGACACCTGGAACACCAAGGACATCGCCTCTGATTGGCAACCATAGTGCAGCGACGACATCCACTGTCGTCCGCAGGTTGTTTCCTCGTTGAGGTTTTTCATGTGTCATCAAATCCTTTGTCTCATTTACATTTTTGTCTTTGTCGCATGCCTTTGTTGAAAGATTCCTTTCTTTAGTTGTTAAAATCCACATCGACCTTAAGTTGTCCCTTTGGTGCGATTTTTGGCATTAACAGTTTGCCGCCATCCGTGGGACCCCATCTAGAGAAAATCTTCGACAAACGTGCGTCTTGCTAACGGTTTCTTGGAGTTTTCTTTGTTCTCTGTTGCAGGAAAATGGCAGCCTCTGGAGATCAGCAGCATGTCATTGCTCAGATGTACCAGGAGCTTGAAGTCGCCCGAAATCAAATCAACGCCATGGCGGAGCAAAGCCATAGAGTAGCTGAAGAGATCGCACGGTTAAGGAATCCCATTGGACCTCAGAGTGGTCCTAGGCCATTCGTTCAGAATCCAGGCCAAGGATTGTTCGGTCAGAATGGTCCTCGACCATTCGCGCATAATCCAGGTCCAGGATCAGGTCCGTTCGCTCAGAATCAGCATCCAGATCCGACCATGCAAAACCAGCAGCTGGGACCGTTCAATCTAAATCCCCAGTTCGAGACGGTCCCTCCTCAGCATATAAGGCCACCACCCATGCAGAACGGATCGCAGCCATTTCAGAATGGATCGCAGCCATTTCAGAATGCGTCGCAGCCATTTCAGAACGGGTCGCAACCGTATTTTGTTCCTTTCAACGGAGATGCCAGTGGCTCGTCGCATGTCAATGGCACCAGCTCAGGAATCAATCCGCAAGCAGGGGCAAATCTCAACCCCAATGACCCCGTCGCCCAGCGATTGAAAATGCTAGAATATCAGAACGAGTGTGTCCTATCTTTGCTCGCCAAGCTGCCTGGGGCAGCCGTGCCCGTCGACGTCGAGCCCCGATCAGGATTACAGGCGTCACCATTCATCGATGAGATCGCGACTGTCGATGTCCCGAAGAAGTACAATGTCCCCGCCTTTACGCCCAAGTACTCGGGAGTGACCGATCCGACAGAGCACGTCGCACAGTATAAGCAGCTCATGTGGATGATCTCAATCCCACACATGTATCAGGAAGTATGTATGTGCAAAAACTTCGGTGCAACTCTCACTGGTCCTGCTCTCCAATGGCTGATCAATCTCAAACCCAAGTCCATTGGGTCGTTCGCTGAATTAGTCAATCAATTCTCCCAGCAATTCGCCAGCAGTCGCAAGATGGAGAAGCAGACCAGTGACTTGTATTACGTCGTGCAGAAGACCAATGAGTCTATCCGCAGTTATTTCAATCGATTCAATGCAGAGATGATCAGCATTTGCAATTGTGACATCAAGACCGCGATCGAAGCCTATAAGCGTGGTCTGGACGATAGTTCAGGTTTATACACTGACCTGACTAAGTATCCTCCAGAGAATTTCGAAGACGTCCGAGCTCGAACCTTAGCATACATGAGAGTAGAGGACGACGCTGCCTTTCGTCGCAAGCATACCGACGATAAGAAGTCGTTAGGCGTAAAGAAGCCAGAGTTCAAGAGGAAAGCGATTTCCAAAATGGAGCCCGCCCGCCAGATCTCGAACTTCCGATTCAAGACAAAAGCAGAGGCTAAGACCGCGACCAAATTTCCTCAATACCCCAAGATATCCTCTTACGGATTCAAAGGGTCCACTAAAGATTTGGTCGAAGCTCTGAAGACCGCCCAGGCGACTATTCGATGGCCAACGAAGTCCGGTCAGGACGACGTTAAGAAAGATAAATCTAAGTGGTGCGACTTTCACGTCGACCATGGTCACACGACAGATGATTGCATAGCTCTCAAAAAGGAGCTGGTGTATCACGTGTTGATCCAAACCCTCAGTGATTTGATAATGACCCTCTCTTATATACTTAGTGAAAATTGTAAGTAAACAATATGTATCAGAGTTTCAATATCGCTGATAAGTACTCAGATCTTACAGTACCGCTGATAGGAACTCTCGCTCTTTAGATTAAACATTCAGCGAACACTATTCACCATATTACTCTGAGTCTGTTCAGTCCTTATGGTGATCGCTGATAAGTTAGTTGTTTACTTGTGATCTCTGAAGACAAGTTTCACGTCAACATAGGTTCTACGCTGAAGTCGAAGATCAAGCTCAAGAACCAGCGACAAGTATCCTAATGAACTGATGCGGATCAGTGAAGACTCAGATTTTTCCACTCAACGTGAAGTATGAAGTACAAGACTTCAGCTATCGCTGAACTTTATCATTCGCTGTTAAACAATGGTAAAGCGCTGAATCAACGAAAAGCTGATCATGAAGTCCTCCGTACAAAGTACTTTTGTCTTAACCACCCTTGCACGACTCCGTACGATATGTCAGAAAAGAACCTCCTTATTGTCTGAAATCATACAACCACTCTGATACTACACTGTTCAAACATGCGGCTACTAAGGTTGTCAACAAATGTCAATGACATACAACCAATTAGTTGCTGCCACGTGTAAAGTGTAAACTGCCATGCATTAAATGCATGCAGTATATAAGAAGAAGAACTCACTTCATTTTGAAGTAACTTGCTAACTCTGGACAAGTTCATCCTTCTTATCTTGAGATAGGTTATTATTAGTAATTTCCTTCTCTTTCTTAGTGCAAGAAACTTAGTGTTCCAATTTGTTTAGATTTAGGTTTATCCTTAATCTTGTTTCCGCAACAAGCTGTAAATTGTTAATGATTTATCAATAAACAATTTAGAAAAGTAAAATCTGTGTGTTTGTATTCAACCCCCCCCCCTTCTACAAACTTGTATAGCCCTTCGGGACCAACATCACGTCCCAAAGGGCAATCTCAAAGACATCATCGACGACGTCGTTACCCCAGCTAACGATGTTCGACCGTCAACCCCTGAGCATACAAAAGTCGTCAATTGCATCACCGGTGGTTCAGACGTGTGTGGTATGACGTTTTCTGCAGCCAAACATCACGCCAGTCAGGCACCAGACGATCGGCCTATTCCGCGTTTATCAAGGCCCAGAGGAGATTTGGATTTGGAAGCTATGAAGATCGTATTCGACCAAGTCGACCTCAGCGACTCGTATCAGAAGCATCATGACGGGTTGATCATTCAACTCACGGTTGGTAACTGTCTAACTCGTCGAGTCTTGGTCGACGGGGGCAGTTCAGCAAACGTCATTTTTCTCAACACCATCAAAGCCAAGGGAATCAATCGCTCGGAAATCACCCGACGTTCGACAACTTTGGTCGGTTTCAATGGAGAAGCGACGAGTACTTTTGGAGATATCGTTCTGCTTGTCTATGCCAGAGGAGTCAACAAGCAGACCAAGTTTAGCGTCATTGACTGTGCGTCGGCCTATAACATCATTCTAGGTCGACCATGGATCCATGAAATGAAAGCCGTTCCCTCGACATATCATCAGACCCTGAAGTTCCCTACGCCGTGGGGCATCCAGGAAATCAAGAGTGAGTCGAAAATCGCTCGTGACTGCTGTAAATCAACTCTGAAACCGCGAAAGTAAATCGCTTAGCAGATACGGCACGACAGGTTCGTCCTTCTATCCCTAGAAACAAACTTATGCCTTTTCTACCGGAGTATGCCGACTATCCTGCCTTGTCGCACGAAAACACAGTCGACGCAGACATAGATGGTATTTTCCAAGATCCCTGTGTCGATTTGTCATTTAAAACCTATTTTCCTCCTGAAAGGAATAGGATAATAAATGACAGGGGGCAAATACCCCTTCAAATAAAAGAAATAAATCTGAGAAGGTACGTATCCTAATTTCTTCTCTCTTCCTTCATACGATTTCACATCACGAACGATTACTGACTTAAGCATCGGATGGTTGTTGGCTAGTCAACGACCAACCTCTAATATTATTTTATCGCATAAACGCACGACAATAATCACTAAGTCTACTAGGTGACTTTAAATTCGCAAGGTCGCCCGACGTAGACTATCACATCTACGACTTGATCATTCTTCTGCAGGGACACACGATTCAGGCTCGTCGCACGACTTAGTCGTATGATCGCAAAGTCTACACGACTTTTTCATTCTAAGTTTCTTAAACTTAGAAAAATTTCATACTCTGAATGTATGTTTTGGTCGCACATTCCTATGTTTGTTTACACGATTTACAAGCGCTATGTCTTACATAACGCTTGTAAATCGTGTAAACAAACATAGGAATGTGCGTCCAAAGCATACACTTAGAGTAATAAATTTTTCTAAGTTTAAGAAACTTAGAATGAAAAAGTCGTGTAGACTTTGCGATCATACGACTAAGTCGTGCGACGAGCTTGAATCGTGTGTCCCTGCAGAAGAATGATCAAGTCGTAGATGTGATCGTCTATGCCGGGCGACCTTGCGAATTTAAAGTCACATAGTAGACTTAGTGATTATTGTCGTGCGTTTCTGCGATAAAATAATATTAGAGGTTGGTCGTTGACAAGCCAACAACCATCCGATGCTTAAGTCAGTAATCGTTCGTGATGAGAAATCGTATGAAGGAAGAGAGAAGAAATTAGGATACGTACCTTCTCAGATTTATTTCTTTTATTTGACGGGGTATTTGCCCCCTGTCATTTATTATCCTATTCCTTTCAGGAGGAAAATAGGTTTTAAATGACAAATCGACACAGGGATCTTGGAAAATACCATCTATGTCTGCGTCGACTGTGTTTTCGTGCGACAAGGCAGGATAGTCGGCATACTCCTGTAGAAAAGGCATGAGTTAGTCTTTAAGGATAGGAGGACGAACCTGTCGAGACATTTTGGTCGTGTTGCGTCTGCTAGACGATTTACTTTTTCGGCTTCAGAGTGGATTTATAGCAATCACGAGCGACTTTCGGCTCACTTTTTATCTCCTGGATTCCCCACGGCGTAGGGAACTTCAGAGTCTAATGATACGTCGAGGGAACGGCCTTTATCTCATGGATCCATGGTCGACCTAAGATGATATTATAGGCCGACGCACAGTCGATGACGCTGAACTTGGTCTGTTTGTTGATTCCTCCATCGTAGACTGGCAAGACGATATCCCCATAGGTGCTTGTCGCTTCTCCATTGAAACCGACTAAAGTTGTCGAACGTCGGGTGATTTCTGAACGATCGATTCCCATAGCCTTGATGGTGCCAAGGAAGATGACGTTCGCTGAACTGCCCCCATCGACCAAGACTCGTCGAGTTAAACAGTTACCAACCGTGAGTTGAATGATCAACCCGTCATAATGTTTCTGATATGAGTCGTCGAGGTCGTCTTGGTCGAATACGATCTTCATAGCTTCCAACTCCAAATCTCCTTTGGGTCTCGATGAACGCGGGACAGGTCGATCGTCAGGTGCTTGACGGGCGTGACGTTTGGCCACGGAGTACGTCAGACCACATATGTCGGAACCACCGGTGATACAATTGACGACTTTCGCATACTCGGGGGTTGACGGTCGAACGTCGTTAGCTGGGGTAGCGACGTCGTCGATGATGTCTTTTAAATTGCCCTTCGTGACGTGATATGCCAGCTCCTTTTTGAGAGCTATGCAATCATCTATCGCGTGACCATGGTCTACATGAAAGTCGCACCATTTAGATTTATCTTTCTTGGCGTCGTCCTGATCGGACTTCTTTGGCCATCGAATAGTCTCCTGGGTGGTCTTCAGATCTTTGACCAAATCTTTAGTGGATCCTTTGAATCCATAAGAGGATATCTTGGGGACTGAGGAAATTTGGTCGCAGTCTTAGCCTCCGCTTTCGTCTTGAATCGGACGTTCGAGATCTGGCGCGCGGGCTCTATTTTGGAAATTGCTTTTGTCTTAAACTCGGGCTTTTTCACACGTAACGATCTTTTGTCGTCGGTATGCTTGCGACGAAAGGCAGCGTCGTCCTCTACTCTCATGTACGCTAGGGTTCGAGCTAGGACGTCTTCGAAATTCTCCGGAGGATACTTGGTCAGGTCAGTGTATAACCCTGAGCTGTCGTCCAGACCACGCTTATAAGCTTCAATTGCAGTCTTGACGTCACAATTGCGAATGCTGATCTTCTCCGCATTGAATCGATTGAAATAACTGCGGACAGACTCGCTGGTCTTCTGCACGACGTAATACAGGTCACTGGTCTGCTTCTCCATCTTGCGACTGCTGGCGAATTGCTGGGAGAATTGGTTGACCAATTCAGCGAACAACCCGATAGACTTGGGTTTGAGATTGATCAACCATTGGAGATCAGGACCGGTGAGAGTCGCGCCGAAGCTTTTGCACATACAGACCTCCTGATACATGTGTGGGATCAAGATCGTCCACATGAGCTGCTTATACTGCGCGACATGCTCTGTTGGATCGGTCACTCCCGAATACTTGGGCATGAAGGCGGGGACATAGTATTTCTTTGGGACCTCAACGATCGCGATCTCATCGACGAAGGGTGACGCCTGAAATCCTGATCGAGGTTCGACATCAACGGGCACGGCTGCCCCAGGTAGCTTGGCGAGCAAAGATAGGACGTGCTCGTTCTGATCTTCTAGCATTTTCAATCGCTGGGCGACGGGGTCATTGGGGTCGAGATTTGCCCCTGCTTGCGGATTGATTCCTGAACTGGTGCCATTGCCATGTGACGAGCCATTGGCGTCTCCGTTGAAAGGAACAAAATACGGCTGCGACCCATTCTGAAACGGCTGCGACCCATTCTGAAACGGCTGCGACCCATTCTGAAATGGCTGCAGTCCATTCTGAAATGGATGCGATCCATTCTGAAATGGATGCGACCCATTTTGCATGGGTGGTGGCCTTATGTGCTGAGGAGGAACCGTCCCGAACTGGGGATTTGGATTGAACGGTCCCGGTTGCTGGTTCTGCATGAACGGACCTGGATGCTGATTTTGAGCGAACGGACCTGATCCTGGACCTGGATTATGCGCAAATGGTCGAGGACCATTCTGACCGAACGATCCTTGGCCTGGATTCTGAACGAATGTCCTAGGACCATTTTGAGGTCCAAATGGATTCCTTAGTCGTGCGATCTCCTCAGCTGCTCTGCGACTTTGTTCTGCCATGGCGTTGATTTGATTTCGAGCGACTTCAAGCTCCTGGTACATGTAACAACCTGATAACAAAATATACATATAACATATAATCCATAACATATTTACAACAAAGTACTTCATATTTCACATTTTGTCCCATCTAAAGTCTGAGCATAAGAAAAATTCATTACAACTTGATCCACTCTAAGTTACATAGTAATAACAAAAATTATAAATACAAAAGCATCCATAGCATCATGGTGATCATCTTCTCAAAAGCTAGCCAACAAGTATTCTATTTACTTGTTCTTACTGGAACCATCACCTGGAATACAAAATTTTTAAAACAGAAAATGAGGGTTAGACCTAAGGGTCTAGTGAGTAAATCCCTGACATTTGTAAATCATTAAAAATTCATTTATATAAAACACTCTTTATATAAATACACATACATCACACGTAAATTAATACCAACTAAGATTTACGCATCATACCTATCTCATTCCACCTTATCCCTCCACCAATGGCCAATATCAATTGGTTGCGAGCCAATTTTAACACACCGGTCCAAAGCCCGGCCACGTATTATATTTTCATATAATACTCACGTAATTATAATATCTCAATATATTATAATCACCCACGTATGACATATTCATACCTTTTATCAAACATTCGTTATTCACATAAAGCATTCCAGTAAAATACTTTTTAAAGTAAAACTCGCCTGATCTTTTTAGCAAAGGTCCTTCAAACTTTCCTCAAAACAGATTATCTTTTAACCCTGATCCTTAGTATCTGAAACAAATTAAAGTATACATACTCTTTAACACGTAAACAGGTAATTCACACTTTTCGCAACCCACTATTACGAAAACCTAACTTTTCGCAACCCACAGTTGCGAGTTCCTTACTTTTTGCAACCAACAGATACGAAAACCTCACTTCTCGCAAACCACAGTTGCGAGTTCCCTACTTTTCGTAACCAACAGATACGAAAACTTAACTATGCGTTTTAGTTACCTGCGAAAAGTGGACTTTTCGCAACCAAGGCTTGCGAATTCCTACTTTTCGCAAAAACACTGTTCATCGCCATTTTTCCAGAAAGTTCAGTTCAAAATCAAGAATCCATCTTTTACCCAGATTTGCACAGAAACGTTCTAAACTCCATTTACACCCTAAATTGTAACTAAAATTCACCAATTCATCTAAAATTACCTAAACCCACTTCAAAATTCATATGAAACTTAATTCTCATAAAAGAGAGTTTGAATAAGAAAATTACCTCTTTGATTTCCTGCACCAAACAAAATCCCAGCTGAGAATCTTTAATCTTCTTCTTCTCTCCTACGGTTCTTCTTCTCTCTCTTTTTCTCTCTGCCGTGAACAATTTCACACACACACACACTATTTGGGTTCTGCTTTACTGTTTCAATTTGAGATATTTCCTCTATTTAGGATACTGAGTCGGTTTGGCTAAAAAGGTTTGGGTAAAATACCCAACAACCCTAAACTTGTTTCACTTGATAAAACACACCCCTAAGCTTCTATTATACAATAAAACTTATTCCTTAATTTCTTAACTCCATAAAATACTAAAAATAAAGACTTATAAAATTTCGATTTTAATTTGGATAAAAAAAATACCTGGTTATTACAACATCTCCCCCTTAAAAGAATTTCGTCCCGGAATTCAGTTAAGAGAACAGATGAGGGTATTTGGCTCTCATTTCCGACTCCGATTCCCACGTCGCATCCTGACCTTTATGATGTTTTCACTGAACCTTTACCTGTCTGATCTCTTTGTTCCTCAATACTTTGACTTTGTGATCAACTATAGCTTCCGGTTCCTCCACATAGTTCAGCTTTTCATCAACCTGGATATCCGGTAGAGAGACTGCCTGGTCTGAAGTCACCAAACATTTCCTAAAATTTGATACATGGAACGCGTTGTGAATCCTGCTTAATTCTGGAGGTAAATCTAGTCGGTAAGCCACTTCCCCAATTCTTTCGGTAATTGCAAACGGACCAATATACCTCGGACTGAGTTTACCTTGCTTCCCAAAACGTATGACTCCTTTCCAGGGCGATACTTTCAACATTACAAAATCCCCAACCTGAAACTCTAACGGTTTCCGACGTCGATCTGCATAACTTTTTTGTCTGTCTTGAGCCACTTTTAATCTGTCCCGAATCTGAGTAATCTTATCCGCTGTTAACAGTACTATTTCTGGCCCTGCTAATTGTTTCTCCCCCACTTCATTCCAACACAGAGGCGTTCGGCATTTTCTACCATACAATACTTCAAACGGTGCCACTTGAATGCTAACATGATAACTGTTGTTGTAGGCGAATTCTATCAAAGGCAGATGTTTATCCCATGATCCCCCAAAATCGACTATACAAGCCCGGAGCATATCTTCTAAAGTCTGAATTGTTCTTTCACTCTGTCCGTCAGTCTGTGGATGATATGCTGTACTCAATTTTATTTGCGTTCCCATCTCTTTTTGAAAGCTTCTCCAAAATCTAGAAGTAAATCGACTATCTCGATCGGAAATAATCGAGATTGGAACTCCATGTCGAGTTACTATTTCATTAATGTACAATTTAGCTAAACGTTCCAAGGAATCAGTTTCTTTTATCGGCAAGAAGTGAGCAGACTTCGTCAATCTATCCACAATCACCCAAATCGAATCGAATCCCTTTGAAGTTCTAGGCAACTTGGTAATAAAATCAGTAGTGATATGATCCCATTTCCACATTGGTATATCTAGTCGTTGTAACTGGCCAAACGGTTTCTGATGCTCAATCTTTACTTTCTTGCAGGTAGTACAATCTTCCACATACTTAGCAACACTTCTCTTCATTCCCGGCCACCAATAGAATTGTTTCAAATCTCTATACATTTTATTTGTACCTGGATGAATAGAAAATCGAGATTGATGAGCCTCTTGTAGTACACGATCACGTAATCCACCCAAACGAGGCACCCAAATTCTGTTTCCCATACACCATAACCCACGGTCATCTTTCCCAAGCAATACTGATATTCCCACTAACCGTTCTGATTTCAAACTTTCTTCCTGATAAGCATCTATCTGGCACTTCAGTAATTCGTCAAAGATATTTGGGAGGAGTTCAGCTCGTAGCGATATCGCCTTTATCGTTCCACTTCTTTCTTGACGACTTAATGCATCTGCTACCACGTTCGCCTTCCCGGGGTGATAAAGGATTTCACAATCATAATCATTTACCAATTCCAACCATCTTCTTTGCCTCATATTCAGTTCCTTCTGATCGGAAAGATGTTGGAGACTCTTATGGTCAGTAAAAATTTGGCATTTAGAACCATAAAGATAATGTCTCCAAATCTTCAATGCAAAGACAACCGCTGCAAGTTCCATATCGTGAGTAGGATATTGTCTTTCGTGATCCTTTAATTGACGAGAAGCATAGGCAATCACTTTTCCACGTTGCATAAGTACACATCCCAATCCTAGTTTAGAAGCATCACTGTAGACCAAGAAATCATCGGAACCTTCTGGCAATGCTAAAATCGGCGCGCTGCAGAGTTTCTCCTTCAATATTCTGAATGCCTCATCTTGCTCTGCTTTCCATTCAAACCAGAATTCACATTTAGAGAACTTAGCGTACAACTTTTCTTTCTTCAATAACTCCAAAATCAAACGAAGATGTTGCGCATGATCCTCTTGGGATCGGGAATAAATAAGTATATCATCGATAGACACAATGACAAATTTATCGAGATAAGGCTTACATACTCGATTCATTAGATCCATAAAAGCGGCTGGAGCGTTCGTCAATCCGAAAGGCATTACTAAAAATTCGTAGTGGCCGTATCTTGTGCGAAATGCAGTCTTTAAAACATCCTCTTCCTTAACCTTCAACTGATGGTAGCCAGATCTGAGATCAATCTTGGAGAAGTAACAAGCTCCAACTAATTGATCAAAAAGGTCATCAATTCTTGGAAGTGGATACTTGTTCTTGATCGATCGTTTATTCAGCTCCCGGTAGTCGATACACATTCTCATTGAACCGTCTTTCTTTTTCACAAACAAAACTGGTGCACCCCACGGCGAAGAGCTAGGTCTGATGAAGCCCTTATCAGATAAATCTTGAAGCTGTGCCATCATTTCTTTCATTTCTGGTGGTGCTAAACGGTACGGCGCGCGAGCAATAGGAGCGGCTCCAGGGATTAAGTCAATACCAAATTCTACTTGTCTAACAGGAGGAAGACTATTCAAGTCTTCAGGGAAAACCTCAGGATACTCACTAACAACGGAAATATCTTCCAGCTTACTCTTTTCAGGCCTACTATCTATCACATAGGCTAAATAACTCGAGCAACCCTTGCTAACACATTTACGGGCTTTTATCATCGATATAAGATTGGATTGATGATTCTTACGATCACCATAAATCACTACTGCCCTCTTATCAGGTAAAACAACTTTGATTATTTTCTTATCGCAAACTATGTTAGCCCGATTCTCAGCTAACCAATCCATTCCTACTACCACATCAAATTTGACCAACTCTTTTGGGAATAGTTGTATCGGTACTCCACACCCCTCTATGTCTATCATACAACAATCATAAATCTCTTTAACTGCCACTTGCTTATCATTTGCAGTATCTACTAATAAGGCATGTTTTAACATTTTAGGCTCTAAATGCATGTGAGCAGCAAAGGAGGGAGACACAAAAGATCGGTTTGCACCAGAATCAAATAACACTTTAGCACGCGTAGAGTTTATGAAAAATGTACCTGTGACCACATCTGGAGTTTCCTCCGCCTCTTTAGCTGTCATTTGAAATGTACGACCCCTCATTCTGGGCGGTTCTATTCTTGGAACCACTGGTCTAGTAATGGCTGGCTTCCCGGATGTACCCCCTTGTTGTATTCTACCTCGCGGACAATCAGATTGGAGGTGATCCGGAGAGTTGCACAAAAAGCAAAACCGTGTTACTCGACAATCTTTAACAACATGACCGGTTTTCCCACACTTAAAACAAACCCGCGACTCCACTTGACAATTTCCCTGATGGTAGCGATTACATCTCGGACATGGTCTTTCCGCTGGTCGGAACGACGGACGGTTATCAAACCTCGGGAATCTAGACTTCTTTGGATCTTGTGGTGGTCCTTCCCATTTCCTTTTCCCCAAGCTCTTATCACCGGCATCCCTTTTATTGTCTCGTTCGACATTTTCTGCAGCATCCACATCAGCGGTAAACGTATCTGGCCTTGTTGCAGTCACCAGTCTTCGAACTTCTGAATTTAACCCATAGATAAATCTCTCCATTTTCATCTTTTCTGTAGCAACATAATATCCTGCAAAACGAGATTTTTCTAAAAATCTAGCAGTATAATCTCTGACTGACAAATTCCCTTGCTGTAGATTCATAAATTCTTCTTCCAATTGTCTGACAGCAGCTTGTGGACATAAGTGTGTTGTGAAACCTAACACGAATTCCTCCCATGAAAAAGTAGTATATACATCCGCTCCTCTCGATTCTGTATGAGCCTCCCACCAATACAGAGCATAACCTTTTAGCATTGCTGCTCCATAAAGCACTTTGTCTTCTTCAGAACACTTACACGTCTTGAAGATGGCTTCTATTTCTTTTAGCCATCTCATTGCCTTGACCGGGTCCCGATCTCCTGAATAGGTAGGGGGCTTGCAACTAAGAAACATTTTATAGTCGCACCTTTTCATCACCGGTAAGATAGTAGAAGTAAGTGGTATTTCAACTTCGTGTTCCGGATTTGTTCTTTCAGTTTCATTGTGGCGATTATGTTCAAACATAGCTTGTATGTTATCTTGTAACCTCCCCATTTCTGCCATCAAATCGTCCCGTGTAACAAACTCTGTGCCCTGTGGTTGTGTTCTTCCTCCAGTTCGGCCCCCAGTTCCCCTTCCGGTCCTGCCTCTACCACGATCTCCTCCTCTTCCCCCTGTTCCTATTGGTGGATTCTCTCCACCCGAATTCCTTCCTCCTCTTTGATTCCTTTGTCTAGTGCCACTTGCCATTCTGTAGATTCAAACAAAGTTAATATACACATAAGCACATACCCTGTTGTTGGGAACTAAAGATTTGCTAAGTATGGATAGTACTGCCAGAACAACTTTAATACTGCCAGGGCATAATTAATACTGCTAGAGTGAAGTTAGTACTGCTTGTCAAGATTAATACTGCTGAAGCAAGGTTAGTACTGCTGAGTCAAGTTAATGCTGCTGGAATGAATTAATGCTGCTGGAGAATATTAGTACTGCTCATGCTGAATGAAGTTAATACTGCTCGTGCATAAAGATGTTAATGCTGCTTGTGATCATAAGTTTGGAATGCGAGAATGTTGGAGATAAAGATGGAATGATTGAAGATAAGCATGAAAGAATATTCTGAAGATCAATTTTGTTTTGATAGTTATCTTGTAATTATTTTGTATAAATAGATGTTGATAGATAGCTATTCGGGACGAGAGTCTCAGAATACGTTTTGTTTTAGAGAGAATTAACCTCAAGGTTTAGAACCCTATTTCTAGAGAAGTAGAAGTCGTCTTGATTGAGCCTGTTCATCAAGATTGAGGTTTGGTTGTAAGCTTGTGAGTTGAATTAGTGAATACAAACAGCTGTGTGTTTTCTGATATATTGTTCTTTGATTGTGTGAATTAAAGTTCTATTCCGCGGATTCTTTAATTCTGAGTTCTAAGTATTATTAGTCTTGTTAAGATTCGATCCTGACAAGTGGTATCAGAGCTTGTGTTTCTTAGAATTCTACAATTATTATGGACAATTCTATTGAATCAAACAGTACTCTTGTTTCTAAGGTTCCCATGCTCAGACCCAATGAGTTTGACATGTGGAAAATTAGAATCAAGCAGTATATTCTGCTTACTGATTATTCCATCTGGGATATCATAGAGAATGGTCCATGTGCTGAAGGAAGAATTGGACCAGATGGCAAAAGACCTCCTCCAAAGACTGATGCAGAGAGAAAAGTCAGACAAATAGAGATGAAGGCCTTAAGCACTCTGCTTTTGGCTATCCCCAATGAATATCAGCATCAATTTCATCACTGCACTGATGCTCAGACTCTGTGGAATGCATTGGAAAAGAGATTCATTGGCACCAAAAGCACCAAGAGGAATCAGAAGGCAATTCTCAAGCAGCAGTATGAAAACTTTACTTCTACTAAGAATGAGTCTATGACTCAAACTTTTGATAGATTTAATAAGCTGATTGGAGAATTGGCCACAGTAGGAGTCAAGATGGAGGCTGATGATGTTAACAGAAAGTTCTTAAGATCATTAGGTGAAGAGTGGACAATGTATACTGTGTCCTTCAGACAGAATGACCAATTGGAAGATAAAGAGATTGATGATCTTTACAATGATCTTAGAGTCTTTGAAGCAGAGGTTGAAGCCAAAAAGAAGACCTCTGGATATGTACATAATGCTGCACTCCTTTCAGCATCACCTGATTCTACTGCTAACCCTGAATCAGTTAGTGCTGCTGGAGGAGTCAATCAAGAAAAGACCAATGATTCAGTACTAGAAGCCTTCTTTTCTAGTCATGTTAATTCCTCATTGATTAATGATGACTTAGAACAGATTAATGCTGATGATCTTGAAGAGATGGATATCAAGTGGCAGATGGCTATGCTGTCTATGAGGGTGAAGAGATTCATAAAGAGGACAGGGAGAAACAACTTTTCCCAAAGAAGAGAAGATGGTGCTGGATTTGACAAGTCCAAAGTTGAATGCTACAAGTGTCACAAGATGGGACACTTTTCCAGGGAATGCAGAGGTGGAACATCTCACAACAGCCATCAACAAACTCAGGCTGGAAGCTCCAATCAAAACAGAAACTCTATTCAAGCTCTTGTCTCTCAACAACGAATGGGATTTGATTGGAGTGATCAAGCAGAAGAGGCCATCCAAAATCAAGCACTTATGGCTAAAGTTTCAGATCTTCCCACTGAGGTAAAATCTAATCTCTGTACTCAAGCTTGTATAGACACTGTTAAAAGGTATAGAGATCACAATCAGGGAATGTGTGATGACCTTAAGAGATTAGAAAAGGACAGAAAAGACTATGTAGTAATTGTTGAGAAGTTTGAAGAACAGATTAGGGCTTTTCAAGCCAATGAACTTCAACACTCCTATGATACAAACTACTGGAAATGGGAAAAGGATGGTCTAGAGTTCCAGCTTAGAGAATCCAGGGAAGAGTGTGAGAAACTAAAAGGAGAGCTTGAGAAAGTTAAACTTGATGTAGAAAAGTTTAATTGTGCCTCTAAAGTCATGGACAACATAATCAACTCTCAAATCCATAGTAAGTTGAAACCAGGCCTAGGGTACAATGCCATACCCCCACCCTACAACAACACCTACATCCCTCCTAAGTCGGACCTATTAGAAACCAAGGATAGGAAGGACTTACCTGAAGGAGCCACTGAAGTAGATCCATTAGATGAAGTAGTTGTTGAGGATAAGACTGAAAAAGAAGGATCTGGTGAGGAATGTGTAAGTCCATGTGTTAAGAACAATGAGATGAAAAGGACTGGAAAGGGAAAGGGAGTTCATTATACACAGACCACTGTTGTGAACTCTAATACTTGTGAACATTGTTCTTGCAAGAAATCTCAAGAGAATAAGCCCCAAAAACATGATAAAAAGAGGGGAAATCAAAGAAATTGGAATAACCAGTGGGCACAAAAGCAAGGAGTTGATCTGCAAAGGATTAACAGACCAAAACCTTGTTTTATTTGTGGCAAATTGAATCATCTTGCCAAACACTGTTATTTCAATCCTATTAACCAAAAGAAAAGTTTTCAAAGAAGTTTTCAAAAACCTTCTGGTTATAGGAAGCCTGCAAGGAATAATGTGGCTAAGAAACAAGCTGAATCCAAAAGCCACATGAGAAAACAGACTGAAAAGGAATGTGTCAATATGTGGGTCCCCAAAAGCACTAATGTTAGTACTGCTACCTCAGATAGTACTGCTGACAAGGATAGTGCTGCTAGAAGCAATACTACTGCCAATACTGTTGCTAGCAGTGTTAGTGCTGCTAACACTGTTAGTACTTCTTTTAAAGAGAATGTTGCTGCTAGCAGTGTTAGTGCTGCTAACTCCGTTAGTACCTCTTCTAAGAACAATACTGCTGCTAGCAGTGTTAGTGCTGCTAACACTGTTAGTACTTCTTCTAAGGTTAATACTGCTTCTAGTTTTTGTGCTGCTAGACCAATCATATTGACAAAGTACTCCAGTACTGCAGTACCTAAGTTTGAAAATCTCATCAAAACCCAGTGCAAGTACTTTGATGAGCAAGGGAGACCCAAGACCACTTTGGCTTGGGTTCCCAATAAAAACTAACTGATTTATCTGATGTGCAGGGCAACCAACAGCTCAAGGGGAAGAGCATCTGGCATGTTGATAGTGGTTGCTCCAGGCACATGACAGGTAACATGGCCTGCCTCAAGAATTTCAAAAGAATTGATGGAGGACATGTTGCTTTTGGAAATAATCCTGCAGGAGGTAAGATAAGTGGTAAAGGTGATGTGTCAAAAGGTAAGATGACATTTGAGGATGTTTACTATGTTGAGCAATTGAGATACAACCTGTTAAGTGTATCACAGGTCTGTGACAAGAAACATAGTATATTATTTACTGATTCTGAATGCATTATTCTTGCTCCTGGATTCAAAGTAGTTGATGAAAACATGATACTATTCAGAACTCCTAGAAAGGATAATGTGTAATGTTTAGATTTAGAAAGTGTTTCATCTGATTCATCTCTAAATTGTTTGGTATCAAAAGCTTCAATAGATGAATCATCACTTTGGCACAGAAGGATGTGTCACATGAATTTTAAAACAATGAATAAACTTGTTAAAAATAATCTTGTTAGGGGTTTACCATCAAAAATCTATTCATGTGATGATCATTGTGTTGCATGTCTCAAAGGCAAACAACACAAAACTTCTCATAAGTCCAAAGAGATAAACACTATCTCAAATCCTCTTCAGTTGTTGCATATGGATCTGTTTGGCCCTACAAATGTCATGAGCATTGGCAAGAAGTCATACTGTTTAGTTATTGTTGATGATTACTCTAGATTTACTTGGGTATATTTTCTGAGAACTAAAGATGAGACAAGTGGACTGATCAAATCTTTTATTCTTAGAATTGAAAACCAATCAAATGAAAAAGTGAAAGTCATTAGATCAGATAATGGGACTGAATTTAAAAACTTTGATCTAAACACCTTTTGTGAGGAAAAAGGAATTGAGAGACAATACAGTGCTCCTAGGACTCCACAACAGAATGGTGTTGCTGAGAGAAGGAATAGGACACTGATTGAGGCTGCTAGATCTCTGTTAGCTGATTCAAAATTACCCACTACTTTTTGGGCAGAAGCAGTTAATACTGCTTGTTATGTTCAAAACAGAGTTTTGGTCATAAAGCCTAAAAACAAGACACCTTATGAGCTTTTTCTGAAAAAGAAACCATTTATTGGATTTTTCAAACCATTTGGGTGTCCTTGTACAATTCTCAATACCAAATCTCACTTAGGTAAGTTTGATAGCAAAGCAGATGATGGCTTTCTTGTTGGTTACTCATCTCAGAGTAAGGCTTACAGAGTGTTTAATACCTCTTCTAGAATAATTGAAGAAAGTGACAATGTCAAATGCAATGAGAACACACCAAATCCTATTGGTTCAGGTCCTGATTAGCTATTTGACATTGATTCACTCACTAATTCTTTGGGTTTCAGTAGTGATGTAAATGCAGGACAAAGGGATGCACCACCATCAGATAACAGTATTCAGTCTGTGATATTTCTACTCCCTACCATTGATCCTGTTGACTTATGTGAACCAGAAAAGGAAGCTGAACCCATTCAGAATGAAGAAGAGAGAAGAATAGAGGAAAATCAGACTTCAAGAGAGTCTGAAGTGACTGAAGAAGCTGAAGAAAATCCATACTTAAATGAGTCAAATCTGGATGTGAACTTACAAGAGGAATCTGGTCATCCATCAAGAACTCAGAAAAATCATCCTCCTGAGTTGGTTATAGGAGACATTGCTTCTCCCATGGTGACTAGGAATCAAAGCAGACTTCAAGAGCTACAAGATCAGCAGAATACAGTTAATACTGTACTTACTTGCTTTCTATCCCAAATTGAGCCCAAAAAGGCTTATGATGCTATGAAAGATCCAAGTTGGATAGAAGCAATGCAAGAGGAGCTGCTACAGTTTAAATTACAGGATGTTTGGGACTTGGTGGACCTTCCAAAAGGTCATAGAGCAATTGGCACCAAGTGGATTTTCAGAAACAAGAAGGATGACAGAGGAATTGTGATCAGAAAAAAAAGCAAGGTTGGTTGCACAAGGGTATACTCAGGAAGAGGGCATAGACTATGAGGAAGTCTTTGCTCCAGTGGCACGGATTGAAGCAATTAGGCTATTTCTAGCCTATGCCTCATACATGAAGTTCAAGGTCTACCAAATGGATGTAAAAAGTGCTTTTCTGTATGGAAGTATTGATGAATAAGTATATGTCTGTCAATGAAACACCCTGAAAACAGAGTCAATTTAAACCTTGAAATTTCCACCAGTTATGATCAAAACTTTCAAACTTATATAACCTGAGGATCAAATGTAAGGTTTTTATATACAACTGACATTACTTAAATAACTTATTAATCTAATCACCTCATAACAATCAGATTAATCGAGTTATCTAAACAACTGTCCCAAAGATTTCAAAGAATAACTAGATCCTTTGTTATCTCTAAGCCTGAATCTCTCCAAAAGTTCTATTCTCTCGTTCCCGCTACTTCCCGGAGCTTGTACCTGGTAAGAAGATTCAACTTGAAACATTAGGCTTTCGCCTAGTGAGAATACTCAAATCAAAATAAAATTTAATAATTAAAACATGAACAGATAACTCAAACCTGTTCTCACCCATCTTACCGTACGACAACTCCTTTCCAAATCGGGGAATCTACCCCACTCCCAATTTCCTACGACTAACTCATTTAATCGCAACAACAACATAAGAGTTAACTCTGAATCATTCCAGATTCACAATCAATAATCACACACAAGTAATTACAAGTCAAAACCTGCCTATTTCTTAATCAGGAAGTAGAGATTACAAATTACTTTATGCCTATCTCTAATCTTCCTCTCATCACAGGGAAATCTCCGATCTTCCCGAAACAATGGAAATCTCTGATCTTCCATAAATCGAAATGGGAATTACAAATCAAAATCTGCCTATTCCACATTCCACCTCTGCATCAATGGTCCCAATGGGATTATAATATCGCGATACTCAATCGGGACTCACGATGGTTCGAGGTTCACCCAATTACTAAAATTACACCCCTTTGGTCTATGGCGAGTAACCGGTTCCCATTATACCGTACCCAAGTGCCCTCGGTGACCGGATGCCTATTTTAGTAAAAGCACATAATCACATAATATAATACAATCGATACTACTATATGCGTCTAGCATAGAATGTATCATTTCTCTGAACATATTCTATATATAAAATAAAGAATATTATTACTCCACATCTCAATCTCTTTATTACCCCTTCTCTGAAATCTGATATGATGATTACCATCTCAATAGTTATTTATATTTTCGAACTCATAGATAGGCCTTTATAATATGTCTCAATTTGGCTTCTCAATCACATTTAGAATTCATAATCATCTAACATATTGCATATAACAGATAATCCTGCTCATTATAAGGAATATGAATAATTCCTGTTCATCAACTTCTTAACTATCCCCTCATAGTAATTTAACACGAGAGTTAATATATATCAGTTGTTAATCTATATCTTTGAACTCATGGATGGATCTTTATAGTTTATCTCAATAAAGCTTCAAATCATATTTAGAGTTCATAACCACATAGTAATTTCATGTAGTAGATAATCAAACTTAGCATGCAAGATTAATAATAAATACTAGTTCATCAACTTCATAGATAACTCATCTTAGAAGTTTTAGCATGGAAATCCACATAACACAACTTTTAATCGCCCTCTTGGCTTATCTCTAATTTAATCCAATCCACATAAAACATATTCATGCATATATATAAAGCATCTAATTCAAGATTAATTACTGAATTTTAAAGAGAGTTGAATAAACTCACCTCGATTGGTTATCGAATTTCCTTCTTAGCTTTTCTCGAGAAATGCGATCTTTCATTCCAATCTTACCGAATCTGGAACAATTAAAAATACAAGTATTTCTTAAAGGCTAAGAATCTTAAATAATCCAAAGTCCTCGTCTAAAGTCGCAACCCATTGTTGAGACTTCGACACTATTCACTATTCCAAGTCTCAATCCACTACTGAGACTTCAACACTATTCACTATTCCAAGTCTCAATCCACTACTGAGACTTCAACACTATTCACTATTCCAAGTCTCAATCCACTACTGAGACTTCAACACTATTCACTATTCCAAGTCTCAATCCACTACTGAGACTTCAACACTATTCACTATTCCAAGTCTCAATCCACTACTGAGACTTCAACACTATTCACTATTCCAAGTCTCAATCCACTACTGAGACTTCAACACTATTCACTATTCCAAGTCTCAACCAACTGACCTTCAAGCAAGTCTCAACCAACTGACCTTCAAGCAATTCTCAACCAACTAAAAACGTAAAAACCCAGAAATCTTTAGTTTTAAGCCATGAATGTTTATGATATTTTGCAGATATGTTTTATACACTTATCTTAACATATCCTAAAACTCAGATTCTCATTAACATCACAAATTACCCAAAACCCAACAAATTCTTCTAAAAATGCTTTTACTACTAAGATGAAGAATTAAAATGAAATGCTTACCTTTTGATTCTTCAAACCCACAACAAAATAGATAAAATTCCCAGCAAGTCTTTCTTCCTTCTCTTTCTCGTTTTCTTCTATCTCTCTCACGGCTCTCTTTTCTCAAAACCAAATCACACACCAAGCACATAAGACACACATATTAGGTAATATGGCTATCTTAATGACACCTCACTAACAACTCATGAGTCATAAGGCCATATCCAAATTAAACCTCCAACTTTCAAGAAAAGACACTACAACCCTCAAATTGAGAAATTTACTTCAACCACTACTTTTAAACAATTACAAATTTAACCCCAAGTTAAAACTTGTAATTCTCAAAATAATATAACAAAATTCGGGATGTTACAATACTTCCCAACTTGAAAATGATTTCGTCCCCGAAATCAAAGTCAGGTACACAAATGAGGATACTTAGCCCTCATACTCTCTTCTGATTCTAAAGTCACATTAGTACCTCTATGGTGTTTTCACTGTACTTTCAACATATCTACCTTTTTACCACTACGTAGCTTTCTAATTGATCTTTCTAAAATTACCTCTGGTTCTTCCACACTGCAACTCTTTTCATCAACTCTCACATCAGTGAGTTCAACCACATCTTTCCTCTTTAGCCAAATTAGTTCCAAAGATAACCTGCTTGGAAGGTATTACCATTCTTAGATCTTCAACTAACAATTTTTCGTACATTTCTTTCACACATAAGGAGCAACTTATTTCCTTAACAATCTTGCCTTCGCTACACCATATTGACCTACATACTCATCATCTTTATTAAACTTACAGTGATTCAAAATACAACTTAACTGGCAACTCATACCATCAAAATTTCTTTGGATACACTCACCATTGCTCCGACATTCAATTTCGATATAAGCCATATTACCAAGTTATCTTACAACCCACATGTTCTATCAACTTTTATTAACAAATAATACTTTCCAACCGGAATTCCCAAAACTTCCATTCGAATACTTCCTCTTTTTAACATCACGTCATACTAGACGACACATGTATCTTGGCAATTAATGCCACTACTCGTTCATGCATTCTCCACCCATAACATTTACCACAGACCATGTCTCTCATAGCCATTCGTACATAATTAATTTTACAATCCCAATTTCTCGTCTAAATACACAGGTCTATATTACTAAATATCTCCTCCCCAACTTTAGTTGAACTACCACTCACAATTTTCTAATAAATCTTGAACTTATTCGTTCTTACTAGTTCTTTATGTTTCCAATATGTTGCATAGCCAGGGTACAATTCCTCACAGATCAACACAATCTATACATCCCCTTTGTTCATCTCCAGTATTTCATCTTTTATAAATCTTCCACATCGTAAGTAAACACTTATCTGAAAGCAACAGTCCTTCACTGTTCTAACAATCCCACAAGGTGATCCTTCAACTTTTAAACTTCTAATTTAAACTTAACATTCATACATGATCCCAAATAGGATAACCAATGCATTCACGTTATATAAACTTAATTTTCAATACCGATTATGCAAATTCAACCCCAAGCGTACTCCAAGCTTATCAAACTGGTTCAAAGCTCTTAAGGCTTAACTAAATCCAAAACCGAGTCATCTACTCAAAGGATTTAAAGATTATTTATCAATACCAACTCATGCAAATAATTACATCTATCTCACGTTATGCAACATACGCTCCGAGAGATGAAAATCTTACGACCCCTTCATTGCTACTTTCCCAATGAAGTCAAATCATTTGCAAGTACATGCAACTCTTTTCATACTCCACAATGTATATAATCTGCCCAGGTTCATTAGTTCCAAAGATACTAAGTAAAATATCAAACAGTCTTTACACCTAAGACCAACACTTAAACTGTCACCGGTTCAAATACAATGCAGTTAAGTATACAACACATCCAATACTCCATCTTGAATCATTAAACTGACAAATATTCAAAAGACTCATTCGAATATAAACCAGGCCTTTAAGGCCAAAACAAACACTTGATTAAACACATGTCACTCACACGATCACGTAAACCAAAATTCCTCTTTACTCAGGATCTTAACCTTATTAATCCTTTAATTGCCCATTGATTTCAAAATAAAAGTTTATCACTCTCAAAACCTTCACATTTTCAAAATGTAACACGACAAAATTATTATACAACCATAAAATACCAAAACATGCTTCGACCACATAACTTTCACTTAGATTATAATTAATCAAACTCAAAATTCCCCCAATTGTGTCGCACACACTAATGCTCACTTTGCGCATACCTTCTGCATAACAACATACCGGTATCGCTCACGGTTTTGCTACTACTCGTACGGGCATACGCGGAACGCATCCAGACCGCACCCAGTGACACACAAAAGGCCTCGTACACCTTACAACTCTCGCCTTCAAAGTCAAAACTTGACATCTCAATACTTCCTTAACCCTGAACCTAATTCTTCCTCCAGACACGGCCGACCCTCGACAACTGTATTACTAATCCTCCGAACAAGGGTACAGACCCTCATTTTATTGATACTAAAGTTCACTTTCGACTCTCCCCACTGTTCATCTCTCATTTGAATACAATACCAAAACCACAAACTTTCCCCCAAGGTTTATCCAACACCTCTCCACTCTTGGAGTTCATTCTTAGCTTATAGCGTAATACTCTACGATCTAGCGAGTTCATAGCCTTCATGCATGACAATATAATAAATAACTCAATCCACACTTTTCTCATTTAAATAAAAAAAACATTCAAAACAACGTGAGCACACACGCCCCAATCATTTTTATAATTCCCATGTACTACACAACAATCTCAAAACCGTTTGTCTATAAATTTACGTAAAACTCAATCTTTCTCAATCAAAATGTTGTTACAACAGTAATACCTTAAATGAAAATCTTTTCATACGACAAAAGTTTAAAATTTTACTGACATAGAGTAAACTAGTCGTTTCTCACACTCTTTTATATGATATTGTTAGATCAATACTCCTGTTGGTTATTAAACGTTTTGCTGACCAATGCCTTCTTGCTACAAATCAACTTTTCATGTAAAGTAAGAAATATTTTTGTAACAACTCCAAAAATTTCGTTGTGCAACGTAACTGGGATTGCCCTTTTCTTCAAATACACACTTGCACACACTAATTCAAACTTGATTAAAACTGTTATTTATGCATTTGGTTTGAAATCATGAAACTTCATATAACACACACTAAAACACCATGCATAAAACTTTACTCGCAAATGAAGGCTAATCACTCAACGAGGTCAATCGTTTTACTTTCATAACTTATCATTGACACTTTACTTCCGACCTGAAATCGCCCTCTCGGCCTTATAATAATTGCTACATCTGCATTCCATGGCTCCCATACTCAACCATGTCATACTAATTCTGTATTAACCAATCATCTCATACTCTATCTCTGCACCTATCAAATCACCTATTAAAGATTGATTTGGCAGACTTTCATGAGTCCCACCAATTTTCAGGTTGTCCTTCAAAACCCCAATCATATACTGCTCTGTCCTTTAAAGGACCTCGGTGATGAATTTACCATCACTTTACTATAACTTATAGAGATAACCAAGCGAAATGATCATGCACTTACATACATACAACAACGTACTTTACCGATCGTTAGTCACTGTAACAATTCAGAAATAGACATTCTCGTGTAACAATGTATTCATAATAACAGTAGCTAATTGTAATTGTGAATATATCATACAGGAGAATCCCCAATATCATTGTCATAGCACTAATTTCACGTATTTCTGTTAACTCTAAGACTATCCTGTCTTAACACTTCTACCCAGAACTCACGGATCATAACTTAACTCATCTCAGCTTAAGTCTAGGTATCTCAAATTCGTACCTAGTTCGCTTAAACTAAAGCTCTGATACCATACTGAAACACCCTGAAAACAGAGTCAATTTAAACCTTGAAATTTCCACCAGTTATGATCAAAACTTTCAAACTTATATAACCTGAGGATCAAATGTAAGGTTTTTATATAAAACTGACATTACTTAAATAACTTATTAATCTAATCACCTCATAACAATCAGATTAATCGAGTTATCTAAACAACTGTCCCAAAGATTTCAAAGAATAACTAGATCCTTTGTTATCTCTAAGCCTGAATCTCTCCAAAAGTTCTATTCTCTCGTTCCCGCTACTTCCCGGAGCTTGTACCTGGTAAGAAGATTCAACTTGAAACATTAGGCTTTTGCCTAGTGAGAATACTCAAATCAAAATAAAATTTAATAATTAAAACATGAACAGATAACTCAAACCTGTTCTCACCCATCTTACCGTACGACAACTCCTTTCCAAATCGGGGAATCTACCCCACTCCCAATTTCCTACGACTAACTCATTTAATCGCAACAACAACGTAAGAGTTAACTCTGAATCATTCCAGATTCACAATCAATAATCACACACAAGAAATTACAAGTCAAAACCTGCCTATTTCTTAATCAGGAAGTAGAGATTACAAATTACTTTATGCCTATCTCTAATCTTCCTCTCATCACAGGGAAATCTCCGATCTTCCCGAAACAATGGAAATCTCTGATCTTCCATAAATCGAAATGGGAATTACAAATCAAAATCTGCCTATTCCACATTCCACCTCTGCATCAATGGTCCCAATGGGATTATAATATCGCGATACTCAATCGGGACTCATGATGGTTCGAGGTTCACCCAATTACTAAAATTACACCCCTTTGGTCTATGGCGAGTAACCGGTTCCCATTATACCGTACCCAAGTGCCCTCGGTGACCGGATGCCTATTTTAGTAAAAGCACATAATCACATAATATAATACAATCGATACTACTATATGCGTCCAGCATAGAATGTATCATTTCTCTGAACATATTCTATATATAAAATAAAGAATATTATTACTCCACATCTCAATCTCTTTATTACCCCTTCTCTGAAATCTGATATGATGATTACCATCTCAATAGTTATTTATATTTTCGAACTCATAGATAGGCCTTTATAATATGTCTCAATTTGGCTTCTCAATCACATTTAGAATTCATAATCATCTAACATATTGCATATAACAGATAATCCTGCTCATTATAAGGAATATGAATAATTCCTGTTCATCAACTTCTTAACTATCCCCTCATAGTAATTTAACACGAGAGTTAATATATATCAGTTGTTAATCTATATCTTTGAACTCATGGATGGATCTTTATAGTTTATCTCAATAAAGCTTCAAATCATATTTAGAGTTCATAACCACATAGTAATTTCATGTAGTAGATAATCAAACTTAGCATGCAAGATTAATAATAAATACTAGTTCATCAACTTCATAGATAACTCATCTTAGAAGTTTTAGCATGGAAATCCACATAACACAACTTTTAATCGCCCTCTTGGCTTATCTCTATGTTAATCCAATCCACATAAAACATATTCATGCATATATATAAAGCATCTAATTCAAGATTAATTAATGAATTTTAAAGAGAGTTGAATAAACTCACCTCGATTGGTTATCGAATTTCCTTCTTAGCTTTTCTCGAGAAATGCGATCTTTCATTCCAATCTTACCGAATCTGGAACAATTAAAAATACAAGTATTTCTTAAAGGCTAAGAATCTTAAATAATCCAAAGTCCTCGTCTAAAGTCGCAACCCATTGTTGAGACTTCGACACTATTCACTATTCCAAGTCTCAATCCACTACTGAGACTTCAACACTATTCACTATTCCAAGTCTCAATCCAACTGAGACTTCAACACTATTCACTATTCCAAGTCTCAATCCACTACTAAGACTTCAACACTATGCACTATTCCAAGTCTCAATCCACTACTGAGACTTCAACACTATTCACTATTCCAAGTCTCAATCCACTACTGAGACTTCAACACTATTCACTATTCCAAGTCTCAATCCACTACTGAGACTTCAACACTATTCACTATTCCAAGTCTCAATCCACTACTGAGACTTCAACACTATTCACTATTCCAAGTCTCAATCCACTACTGAGACTTCAACACTATTCACTATTCCAAGTCTCAACCAACTGACCTTCAAGCAAGTCTCAACCAACTGACCTTCAAGCAAGTCTCAACCAACTAAAAACGTAAAAACCCAGAAATCTTTAGTTTTAAGCCATGAATGTTTATGATATTTTGCAGATATGTTTTATACACTTATCTTAACATATCCTAACACTCAGATTCTCATTAACATCACAAATTACCCAAAACCCAACAAATTCTTCTAAAAATGCTTTTACTACTAAGATGAAGAATTAAAATGAAATGCTTACCTTTTGATTCTTCAAACCCACAACAAAATAGATAAAATTCCCAGCAAGTCTTTCTTCCTTCTCTTTCTCGTTTTCTTCTATCTCTCTCACGGCTCTCTTTTCTCAAAACCAAATCACACACCAAGCACATAAGACACACATATTAGGTAATATGGCTATCTTAATGACACCTCACTAACAACTCATGAGTCATAAGGCCATATCCAAATTAAACCTCCAACTTTCAAGAAAAGACACTACAACCCTCAAATTGAGAAATTTACTTCAACCACTACTTTTAAACAATTACAAATTTAACCCCAAGTTAAAACTTGTAATTCTCAAAATAATATAACAAAATTCGGGATGTTACAGTCAACCCCCTGGATTTGAGAATCCATTGCACCCTGACAGAGTGTACAAGTTGAAGAAGGCACTTTATGGTTTACATCAAGCCCCAAGAGCATGGTATGACACCCTGTCTACCTATCTCTTGGAAAATGACTTTGAAAGAGGAGTCATTGACAAGACCTTGTTCATTAAGAGGAGAAAGAAAGACACACTACTTGTTCAGATCTATGTGGATGACATCATCTTTGGATCCACAAATGATCACATGTGTAAAGAGTTTGAAGAGTTAATGCACAAGAGCTTCAAGATGAGTTCCATGGGAGAACTTACTTTCTTCCTTGGGCTTCAGGTGAAACAGAGGAAAGATGGGATTTTCATAAGCCAATCCAAATATGTGAAAGACATCCTGGACAAGTATGGTTTAACAGACTCAAAGCCAGCAAGCACACCAATGGAGACACACAAACAGATCACTGCAGATCTTGAGGGGGAGGATGTGGATGTCCATCATTACAGATCTATGATTGGATCACTCATGTATCTCACAGCCTCTAGACCAGACATTATGTTTCCAGTATGTGTTTGTGCCAGATTTCAGGTTACACCTAAGCAATCACACCTTCATGCAGTCAAAAGAATTTTTAGATACCTAAGAGGGCAACCTAGATTAGGTCTTTGGTATCCTTATGAATCTTCATTTGACTTGCTTGCATACTCAGACAGTGACTTAGGTGGAGCTAACATGGATAGGAAGTCTACTTCAGGTGGATGTCAGTTTTTGGGTGCAAGACTTGTATCATGGCAGTGTAAGAAACAAACCACAGTGTCCTTATCTACAACAGAAGCTGAGTATATAGCTGCTGCAAGTTGCTGTTCTCAGGTGTTATGGATTCAGAATCAGATGTTGGACTATGGGAATCTCTGTGTTTTCTATCCAAATCCTCAGGAAGAATGACGACAATGGAGTTTGTCGATGAGCACAATGAGATTGCGATGCTTCAGAAGCCAAAGCAGGCCGCAGGATTTCATGATATTGTGGATTTTCTCAAGTCCACACACATCTCTCATGCCTTAACAGTGTGCCCAACCATTTATATCGAGCATCAAAAGCAATTTTGGGAGAATGCCACTGTTATATTCGAAGATGGGCAGAAAATCATTCGAACAAGGGTTTGTGACAAACCCTTGAAGGTCACAGAGGAGGTTATTCGCATCACTCTTCACTTAGATGATGCCTCAGGTATAACCTATCTCTCTAATGATGAACTTTTCTCGACCTTACCAAGAATGGGGTATGAAGGTCCCATTGGAATTTTTAAATTCTACAAGTCAAAGTTTTTCACCCAATGGCGATTTCTTGTTCATACTCTTATGCACTGTATTTCAAAGAAAACAACTGGATGGAGTGAGTTTAGCAGTACCATTGCTTATGCCTTGGTCTCCTTAGCCACTGCCAGAAAGTTCAATTTTTCAGCAATGATTTTTAATGATCTTGTGGCAAACCTAGAATCCAAAAAGAGCTTTTACATGTATCCCAGGTTTGTCCAAGAAGTAATTAACCATGAATTGACGGATTTACCTCAGTCTGCTGAGGTATATGTGCCAAAACCCCCTAAAGGGAAGGTTTTCTCAAATATGAGAAGAATTCCTAGGGACTCGGAAGGAGTTGACACACCATTGTTCTCTACAATGATGGTTGTGTCCCACACCACTGAAGGTATGGCATCGGGGTCAAGGCCCCCATTAGACACACCCACTGATGGCCAATCCCAACCTTCCATCACCAAAGAAATCCCACAGTCCATTCTTTTAAGACCCACTCCCAAAATCACCAAGAAGTTTGAAAGAAGAAAGGTACACAAGGTTCCTTCCCTTGGTGTATCTCCTAATAGCCTAAAGCCTACAAGCCCTCTATTGGAGCATTCTCCAATAGAGAATATCAAAAGGGTAACCACAGGGGTGTCTCCCAACCCCAAGAAGGTGCTCTCTAAGGAGAAGGATGAGCATGTGGGCTGCAAGGCTGCCACTACTTCTGCTAGCAAAGAGAAGGACAGTGGTAACATCACTAAGACCTTCCCCACGGCAACTCAGAATGTGAAAACATTCAGAGGACCCAGGCGCCAAGAAACCATGGGAGTAGGTTGTGCTTTTGCTAGGCAAGAGACACCTACTAAAACTTCCAATGATCTTGTAAGGGAGGTAAACACTTCTAAACCAGGTGAGGATAGATATACTTATGAGGAATTGATGGAAACCATTGCCAACATCAACATTGATGTCATGAATCAGCAGAAGGAGATTGATGAGCTTAAGAAGGTGGTTCTTTATCAACACACCAAGATAGAGAAGAATAAGAAGATGATCACCAAGCTGCTGCAAAGAAGAAAGAAAGCTCAGTATGTTCTGAAAAGGAGAAGATCAACCACTGATGCTTCCAAAAAGGGGGAGTTAGAAACTGAACTAAACATGGAGGATGCAAAGGTTGAGGGGGAGAATGAGCATAAGGTTGAGGGGGAGGCTGAGCAGGTTGCAGAAGTTGCAAAGGAAGCAGAAAGTGAGAAAGCAGCAGTAACTGAAACTGCAGAAAATGAGAAGGAAGTAGTATCTGAGTTTCTAGCAGCAGAAACCACAGAAAAAGTAGTAGAAACAGTTAATGCTGCAGTATCTGAGATTGAAGCAGCAGTAGCTGAAATTATGAAGAGTCTTGTTGATGCAGCAGTATCTGAAAGTGAGAAGGAAGCAGTATCTGTATCTACAGTAACTAAATCTGAGATTGAAGCAGAGGTATTTGAGATTGTGAAGAATAGTGTTGAAGCAGCAGTATCAAAGATAGTAAAAGAAGCAGTAACAGATAGAGCAGCAGAAATGGTTAAGGCTGCTAGTCAAAAAGCAGCAGAAACCATTCAAGCAGCAGAAATGGTTAATGTTGCTGAAAAACATAAGGCAGCAGAAACCATCCCTGAAGCAGCAGAAACAAAGGAAACAGCTGAAACCATTCCTGAAGCTGTTAAATCACTCAAAAGAACCAAGATGGTGTCAAACAAAAGACCAAGAACAAAGTCTATAGCTTCAAAGAAGAAAGTTGTAAAGAAGCCTAGGGTGGAACCCATTGTAGAAGAAGCTAAGGAGGAAGTTGTGAAAGAGAAAGCTGATCAAAAAGTTGCTGAAGAAGAAGTGGCAACTCCATCAGGTCAACCAAGCAATGTACAATCACAATCAAATGCTCAATGTGATATGTATATTACTGTGGTTGATACTAGTCCAATCAAAGTTAAACCATTAGCTTCTATGGCTCCTGAGATCATCTTCTGGGACACTTTGATAGAGCAGAGAAAGGAGTACATTAGAATCAAAAGAGCAGATGGGAAGTTTGAAGTCTGTTCTACATGGGGAAGACTTATCAGAATATGCTCTAGATCTGACGTAGAGGAGATGTACAAGGTTGGAATGAAGCTGTATGGAAATATGCTGACTGAGAATGGAATGTCCATCACCAAAATGGTACTTGAATACTTGTGTCTAATGTTCAATACAGAAACAGTTAAGTATTTGACAGAAAGGCAATTTCAAGCTGTTACCAACTGGATGCTTATTGAAAACTGTGGTGTGTATGTCATAACACTTGACTATGCATATCATGAGTATTATTTGGTGGATAAAATATACAAGCACAGCATGACAAGGTTGGATGGAATGCTAAAAGCTAAGTTGGTGTGTGACAAAGATTCTAAGATGGCAAGATACCTGGTAAGAAGGATCATCAATCAAAGTTTGGGATTGAATCCTGACTTGTGTGTTCAAGATTAAGTTTTGGAAGCATCATCATCTGAAGAACTTGACTTCTCAACCTGAAAAGTCAAGTTAGGGGGAGATTGTTGGGAACTAAAGATTTGCTAAGTATGGATAGTACTGCCAGAACAACTTTAATACTGCCAGGGCATAATTAATACTGCTAGAGTGAAGTTAGTACTGCTTGTCAAGATTAATACTGCTGAAGCAAGGTTAGTACTGCTGAGTCAAGTTAATGCTGCTGGAATGAGTTAATGCTGTTGGAGAATATTAGTACTGCTCATGCTGAATGAAGTTAATACTGCTCGTGCATAAAGATGTTAATGCTGCTAGTGATCATAAGTTTGGAATGCGAGAATGTTGGAGATAAAGATGGAATGATTGAAGATAAGCATGAAAGAATATTCTGAAGATCAATTTTGTTTTGATAGTTATCTTGTAATTATTTTGTATAAATAGATGTTGATAGATAGCTATTCGGGACGAGAGTCTCAGAATACGTTTTGTTTTAGAGAGAATTAACCTCAAGGTTTAGAACCCTATTTCTAGAGAAGTAGAAGTCGTCTTGATTGAGCATGTTCATCAAGATTGAGGTTTGGTTGTAAGCTTGTGAGTTGAATTAGTGAATACAAACAGCTGTGTGTTTTCTGATATATTGTTCTTTGATTGTGTGAATTAAAGTTCTATTCCGCAGATTCTTTAATTCTGAGTTCTAAGTATTATTAGTCTTGTTAAGATTCGATCCTGACACCTATATAACAAGGTATTCCAGTTCAAACATGCACCTGTAAGATCATAATTACACTGGCCTGGTGTAATTTGAAATTACCTTACATGATGTTCCTTCCACCTTTTATACTTAGCATCCCCAGGTTCTAAAAATAATAGGGACATCCTACTTCACATGCAGTTTAAGTCTAGGTACAGATACTAATACCTAAATCCCTTAAACTAGGGCTCTGATTCCATCTGTAACAACCCGATAACAAAATATACATATAAAATATAATCCATAACATATTTACAACAAAGTACTTCATATTTCACATTTTGTCCCATCTAAAGTCTGAGCATAAGAAAAATTCATTACAACTTGATCCACTCTAAGTTACATAGTAATAACAAAAATTATAAATACAAAAGCATCCATAGCATCATGGTGATCATCTTCTCAAAAGCTAGCCAACAAGTATTCTATTTACTTGTTCTTACTGGAACCATCACCTGGAATACAAAGTTTTTAAAACAGAAAATGAGGGTTAGACCTAAGGGTCTAGTGAGTAAATCTCTGACATTTGTAAATCATTAAAAATTCATTTATATAAAACACTCTTTATATAAATACACATACATCACACGTAAATTAATACCAACTAAGATTTATGCATCATACCTATCTCATTCCACCTTATCCCTCCACCAATGGCCAATATCAATTGGTTGCGAGCCAATTTTAACACACCGGTCCAAAGTCCGGCCACGTATTATATTTTCATATAATACTCACGTAATTATAATATCTCAATATATTATAATCACCCACGTATGACATATTCATACCTTTTATCAAACATTCGTTATTCACATAAAGCATTCCAGTAAAATGCTTTTTAAAGTAAAACTCACCTGATCTTTTTAGCAAAGGTCCTTCAAACTTTCCTCAAAACGGATTATCTTTTGACCCTGATCCTTAGTATCTGAAACAAATTTAAAGTATACATACTCTTTAACACGTAAACAGGTAATTCACACTTTTCGCAACCCACTATTACGAAAACCTAACTTTTCGCAACCCACAGTTGCGAGTTCCTTACTTTTCGCAACCAACAGATACGAAAACCTCACTTCTCGCAAACCACAGTTGCGAGTTCCCTACTTTTCGTAACCAACAGATACGAAAACTTAACTATGCGTTTTAGTTACCTGCGAAAAAGTGGACTTTTCGCAACCAATGCTTGTGAATTCCTACTTTTCGCAAAAACACTGTTCATCGCCATTTTTCCAGAAAGTTCAGTTCAAAATCAAGAATCCATCTTTTACCCAGATTTGCACAGAAACGTTCTAAACTCCATTTACACCCTAAATTGTAACTAAAATTCACCAATTCATCTAAAATTACCTAAACCCACTTCAAAATTCATATGAAACTTAATTCTCATAAAAGAGAGTTTGAATAAGAAAATTACCTCTTTGATTTCCTGCACCAAACAAAATCCCAGCTGAGAATCTTTAATCTTTTTCTTCTCTCCTACGGTTCTTCTTCTCTCTCTTTTTCTCTCTGCCGTGAACAATTTCACACACACACACACTATTTGGGTTCTGCTTTACTGTTTCAATTTGAGATATTTCCTCTATTTAGGATACTGAGTCGGTTTGGCTAAAAAGGTTTGGGTAAAATACCCAACAACCCTAAACTTGTTTCACTTGATCAAACACACCCCAAAGCTTCTATTATACAATAAAACTTATTCCTTAATTTCTTAACTCCATAAAATACTAAAAATAAAGACTTATAAAATTTCGATTTTAATTTGGATAAAAAAATACCTGGTTATTACAGTACATCTGGGCAATGACATGCTGCTGATCTCCAGGGGCTGCCATTTTCTTGAAACAGAGAACAAAGAAAGCTCCAAGAAACCGTTAGTAAAACGCACGTTTGTCGAAGATTTTCTCTAGATGAGGTCCCACGGATGGCGCCAAACTGTTAATGCCAAAAATTGCACTAAAGGGACAACTTAAGGTCGATGTGGACTTTAACAACTAAAGAAAGGAATCGTTCGACAAAGGCGTGCGACAAAGACAAAAATGTAAATGAGACAGAGGATTTGATGACGCAGGAAAAACCTCAACGAGGAAAAAATCTGCGGACGACTGTGGAAGTCGTCGTTGCACTATGGTCGCCAATCAGGGGCGATGTCCTTGGTGTTCCGGGTGTCGATCGTACAGAGATTACAATACAAATGAAGGGAAAGACTTCAAAATGTGAAGTACAAGTGTTTGAAATGTAAAAGCAGTGTGCGTCATGTGTGATTGTCGTGCGTCGAGAGCGATCCTTCGGTAGAAAGTTCTTTGATTCTGGTGTTCTTGAGTTCACAGTGGTTCTTTTTCTCTGCTCTTCGTAAGTTGCAACGAGTTGTGTTCTCTGTTGTCGATGTCCTTGATTCAATGATTGATCTTGGTCTTTATAGTCTTTGGATGCTTTAATTGGATCATTAAGTGTCTTGTCGTAACGGTTGTTGCCTTTAATGCTGGAATTGATGTTCTTTAACTGATTCTGTCGGTTATAGCCGTTGTCCATCAATGATGTTAACTCCTGCATTAAACACTGAACAAACGTAACAGTAATAACGCGTGTTAGTTGGTCGAGGTCGCATGGTTCTATGCGATGGTCGTGCGGAACGGGCGACGTCGAGGTCGAGTGTCGTGAGGAACTCTCGACTTACCTGTTAGGAGGGACGACGGAGTTTTTTTGGGTCTTTGTCGGGACCTTATCTTAATACAAGATATAGCTCATAACATGTGTCTTACCTTTTCTGGTCGTGGTCGAGACCTGTGAAATTTTGCCCAAACAGTTACATGAAACATTCAACGAATCAATTAAAGCAACCGAAGACTATAAATACCGAGCTCAATCATCATTTCATGGGGGAGCAAACAAGACAACAGATAGCGAACACGGCACAATCATCTGAGCTCCGAAGAACAGTCATAGCAAAGAATTCACTCTCGAAGAATCGCTCTCGACGCACTACATTCACGCACGACACTTTATTTTTATACACGACTCACATTGTTTTTACATTCGAAACATTTGTTACTTTACATTTTGAAGTCTTTCTTTCATTTGTATTGTAATCTCTGTACGATCGACACCAGAAACACAAGGATATCGCCCCTGTTTGGCGACCATAGTGCAGCGACGATTTCCATAGTCGTCTGCGGGTTTTTTCCTCGTTGAGGTTTTTCCCGCGCCACCAAAATTCTCTGTCTCATTTATATTTTTTGTCTTTGTCGTACGCTTTGTCAAGAGATTTCTTTCTTTAGTAGTTAAGCTCCACAATCAACCTCAAGTTGTACTTTTGTGCGATTTTTGGCATTAACAGTATGGCGCCCACCGTGGGGCCCCATCTAGAGAAAATCTTCGACAAACGTGCGTCGTACTAACGGTTTCTTGGAGTTTCCTTTGTTTTCTGTTTCAGAAAGATGGCAGCGCCTGGAAATCAAGAGCATGTCATTGCCCAGATGTATCAGGAGCTAGAAGTCGTGCGAAATCAAATCAACGCCATGGCCGAGCAGAGTCGAAGATCAGCTGAGGAAATCGCGCGATTAAGGAATCCTTTCAGACGTCAGAATGGTCCTAGGCCATTTATGCAAAATCCGGGCCCAGGGTCGTTCAGCCAGAACGTACCTAGGCCATTCGTTCAGAACCCAGACCAAGGATCATTCGGGCAGAATTCAGGGTCCGCTCCTTTCATGCAGAATCCTGGTCCGGGGGAAGCTTCGTTCGTCCAGAATCCAGGACTAGGACCGTTCATGCAGAATCATCAGCCAGGGCCGTTCAATCCAAATCCCTAGTTTGGGACGGTTCCTCCTCAGCATCTGAGACCACCCATGAATAATGGATCGCAACCGTTTCAGAATGGATCGCAGCCGTTCCAGAATGGATCGCAGCCGTTTCAGAATAGGTCGCAACCATATTTTGTCCCTTTCAACGGGGACGCCAATGGTTCGTCGTATGGCAATGGCACTAATTCAGGAGTCGACCCTCTAGCAGGTACAAATCCCAATCCTAGTGACCCCGTCACCCAACGCTTGAAAATGCTAGAAGATCAGAACGAGTGTGTCCTATGCCTACTCGCCAAGCTACCTGGGGCAGCCATGCCCTTCGACGGCGAGCCTCGCTCAGGATTCTAAGCATCGCCTTTCATTGACAAGATCGCGATAGTTGACGTCCCGAAGAAATTCAACATTCCTGACTTTACGCCCAAGTATTCGGGGGTGACTGATCCGACAGAGCACATCGCGCATTATAAGCAGCTCATATGGACGGTCTCAATCCCACACATGTATCAAGAAGTGTTCATGTGCAAGAGCTTTGGGGCGACTCTCACTGGTCCTGCCCTCCAATGGTTGATCAATCTCAAACTCAAGTCCATCGGGTCGTTCGCCGAGTTGGTCAACCAGTTCTCCTAGCAATTCGCCAGCAGTCGCAAGATGGAGAAGCAGACCAGTGACATGTATTATGTCGTGCAAAAGGCCAATGAGTCTATTCGAAGATATTTCAATAGGTTCAATGCAGAGATGATCAGTGTCCGCAATTGTGACGTCAAGACCGCGATCGAAGCTTACAAACGTGGTCTGGACGACAGTTCGGGCTTATACACTGATTTGACCAAGTATCCCCTGGAGAATTTCGAAGACGTCCGAGCTCGAACCCTAGCGTATATGAGGGTGGAAGATGATGCTGCCTTTCGTCGTAAGCATGCCGACGACAAGAGGTCATTCGGTGTAAAGAAGCCGGAATTCAAGACGAAGGCAATTTCCAAAATAGAACCCGCGCGCCAAATCTCTAACGTCAGGTTCAAGACAAAAGCGGAAGCTAAGACCGCGATCAAATTTCCTCAGTACCCCAGATATCCTCCTATGAATTCAAAGGGTCTACTAAGGACTTGGTCGAAGCTCTGAAGACTACTCAGGAGACCATCTGGTGGCCAAAGAAATCCGATCAGGACGACGCCAAGAAAGATAAGTCGAAGTGGTGTGACTTCCATGTCGACCATGGTCATGCGACAGATAATTGCATAGCTCTCAAAAAGGAGTTAGCATACCATGTCCCAAAAGGAAATCTCAAAGATATCAACGATGACGTCGTTACTGCAGCTAGTGACGATCGACCACTAACCCCCGAGCATGCTAAAGTAGTCAATTGCATCACCAGTGGTTCCGACGTGTGTGGTCTGACGTACTTCGCAGCCAAATGTCACGCCAGTCAAGCGCCCGACGATCGGCCTATCCCGCGTTCATCGAGACCCAAAGAATATCTGGAGTTAGAGGCCATGAAGATTTCGTTCGACCAAGATGACCACGGAGGTTCGTATCGCAAGCATCATGATGGGTTGATCATTCAGCTCACAATATGTAATTGTCTAACCCGGCGAGTCTTAGTCGATAGAGGCAGTTCAGCAAACATCGTCTTCCTTGAGACCATCAAGGCCATGGGAATCGATCGCTCGGAAATCACCCGACGTTCGACAACCTTGGTCGCTTTCAATGGAGAAGCGACGAGCACTTATGGAGAGATCATCTTGTCGGTCTATGCCGGAGGAATCAACAAGCAGACCAAGTTCAGTGTCATCGATTGTTCATCGGCCTATAACATCATCTTAGGTTGACCGTGGATCCATGAAATGAAAGCCGTTCCCTCAACGTATCTTCAGACCCTGAAATTCCCTATGCCGTGGGGAGTACAAGAAATCAAAAGTGAGCCGAAAGTCGCCCGTGACTGCTATAAGACCACCCTGAAGCCGCGGAAGTAATTCGTCTGGCAGTCACATGTGCCCAAGATCAGAGTAAATCTGTCCATGAGGTCTCGACAGGTTCGTCCTTGTATCCATAACCTTAAAGACAAAGTAATGCTTTTCCTACAGGAATATGCCGACTATTTTGCCCTATCGCACGAAAATACGGTCGACATAGACGTTGGCATTAGTTCTCAAAAACTCACTGTCGACCCGTCATTTAAACCTATTTGCTCTTGGAGAAAATAGGATAGTAAATGACGAGGGGCAAATACCCCGTTAAACAAGAAGAATCTATGAAGGTATTGTTTCTAATCCCTTTTTTCTTTACGATTTTTTATCACAAACGACTACTGACTTAAGCATCGGAGGATCGTTGGTTAGCCAACGACCAACCTCTGACAATGTTTTATCGCAAAATCGCAAGACATAAGTTACTGAGTTTGTCGCATGACACCAGTACGATTCCGCAGGATTGCACGATATAAGCGATTGGGTCCATGACTCGATTATCCCATCACAGGAATGCATGATTAAAGTTCATGATGTGGTCTAGTCGTGCGACCACAAGGTCTACCGACCCCATAATTTCAGTTCTTTAACTTAGGTGATTTACATGCTCTGAATGAATGTTGTGACTGCATATGCTTACGTTTGTCAACAAGATTTAAAAGTCTTATGACTTATGCTCTAGTTACTATGTTACAATGGGTGCCTGAGTCGCACGATACCTTTTTCATTCTATACTTAGTGAATTTCGCAATCGATGTTGTATTTATTCACAAAATGTACAAGACACAAGTCCAAAGGAAATCTAAGTTTCATTCATTGGATAAAGTGTTATTTACATCCAAAAAACTCGACCATCAACGGTCGAATAAGCAAAAATAACAAAGATATTCCCTAAGGCAGAGGAGGAGCGTCGGTCGCGTCCGTGCCTGACGCCTCACCCTGAGGACCTTCCTCCTCCTCGACCTCCTTCTCATCATCTGAGTCAAGGTCTCTCTCGGCTCCGACCTCCCTGTAGAAAAGGTCCAGCTCGTCTGACGCCGAGGCCAGAGGATTCTTGCCCAATAAGTAACGTCGCATGATCGCCACACGTGCAGTGAGTCGAGCAACAGAGAAGATGGACTTATTCTCGTCCCTCAGCTCCTCCAGCTCCTTCTCTAACCTTGCCACCTTGGATTTGGACTCTTCGGCCTCCTTTTCCTTTGTGGCCAAGGATTCCTTCAGTCCGTCTAACTCCTCCCTTTAGTCGTACATCAAAGATAGAGACTGTTAATGCCAAAAATCGCACCAAAGTACAACTTAAGGTCGATGTGGACTTTAACAACTAAAGAAAATAATCTTTTGACAAAGCGTGCGACAAAGACGAAAATGTAAACGAGACAGAGAATTTGGTGACGCGGGAAAAACCTCAACGAGGAAAAAACCCACGGACGACTGTGGAAGTCGTCGCTGCACTATGGTCGCCAAACAGGGGCGATGTCCTTGTGTTTCTGGTGTCGATCGTACAGAGATTACAATACAAATGAAAGAAAGATTTCAAAATGTGAAGTAACAAGTGTTTCGAATGTAAAAACAATGTGCGTCGTGTGTTTAAACTGTGTCGTGCGTTGATGTCGGGCGTCGAGAGCGATTCTTCTGTGAGTGATTTCTTTGCTTCGAGTGTTCTTCAGAGTTCGAGTGCTTGTGTCTGTTGTTCGATGTCCCTTGAACTGAGGATTGAGCTTGGAATTTATAGTCTTCGAGCGCTTTAATTGGCTCATTAAATACTTCGATAATTGTCGTAACGGACGTCGTCTTTAGTGCTGTTAATGGCTTTCATCAGTTATAGCCGTTGTCCATCAATGACGTTGACTCCTGCAATAAACACTAAACAAACGTAACTGTAAGTTCAGGATCTAATCTTACAATCAATATAGAAAGCAGTAATTGAGAAGTTGTATGATCAAGCCCAATTGTATTCAATGATGAACAGGATTACAGATCTAAGAGAGAGAGAATCTCAAAGATTACAAAGAATGAATACAAAGATATACGGGAAAATCAATCAGTTAGCAACGTAGTGCTAACCACTCTATTTATACTGCAACGGACATGTTAAAGCTACAGTACAAATAAGAAAGACTAATAAGAACATAACACGTGTCCTAATTAGTTTACTAAATACTAAGTAAAGTATGTAGTCATAAGTTCTGAACAGGTAGTTCAGAACTTCTGAACATTCTTCTGATAATGCTTCTTAGAGCTTCTGACTCTTTCTCTCAGAACTCTGACTTCTCTTCTCAGATCTCTGACTCCTCTACTCAGAACATCTGAGTCTTCTTATCAGATCTTCAACACTTGGTTTATTGACAAAACTTCAGATCTAACAATCTCCCCCTTTTTGTCAAATAAACTTGAATTTAGCATCATCCAGGTCTTTCAGAGCAGGAACGATTTTCTGAAGTAGCACATTTCTCAGATTAAGCCTCTTATCAATTTTGACAATGATTTCTTGAATAATTTCAACTTGCTGATTGATTACTTCTTGAATTATATTTGCTTCCTTCACTTTCAGCATCTTTTTCTCCAAATTATGCTTTATGATTCTTAAAGTTCCAGAACAGTATTTTGCAGTTTCCTTTGCTCTGAAGAAGATCTTTCCACTTTTGTTTTTCAAAAATACTCCCAAATCTGGATATTTGTGAACACTTCCAGTCTTTAACACCTTTTTCTGTTTATGATCTGTGTTGGGATTTGCCAGATAAACACATGGCTTTTGTAAGTACAAAGCTATTTGGAAATCTGTATAACAGTGCCACCTTAAGATGTAGAACATGGCCTCAATCACCACACTTCTTGCCTTCCTTTCATTTCTGTCTTTGCTTGACTCTTTGAAGCATAGAAAGCTGTGTAATCTGTAGAAGTCAACCACTGATAGTTTCTCAAAATCTGCATCAGTAAAATAATAAACCTTGCCATCTTCTCTCAGAACTTCAAAGGATAAGTACTCCATCTTTCTGAATTTCTTAACCTTCAATTCTCTGATTCCAGTGATTAGAAAATCTGAGTAAACAGCTTGCTTTGTTTTGCCAAGACATCTTGATTTTTCAGCCAACCAGATCTGAGTCTCCTTAGGTCTATCATAATACACATCCAAGAATTGTACTTCTTTTGGTTTGAAGAACTCAGGCAAATCAAATTCAAGAAAGTATCCATTTAGATCAATGGATATTTCATCTTCTTTGGGTTCAGACTGTTCAGCTTGATCAAAACTAGTTATCTGCACATTCTGAGGTGTTGTGTTCTGGACTTCTTCAACTTCATCTGACAGAATTTCATTCACTTCATACTCAGCAGGAAACACAAAATCATTATGTAGAATCTTTTTGGGATTCACCTCAGATAGCAACCATTCACTACAGTTTCTGATTTTTCTTCTAAGATCCAACCTCCTCTTCACAGAGTTCATACATCTCTTCTTTAAACTCTCTCTTTCAGTTTCCACACTTATTTCCATTTTAATCAATAACCAATTCAGAGTTGCATCACTGTACTTCACCAACTCTTTTAATCTGAACATTTCAAGCCTTTCGTGAACTGTATATGTGAACCCTTCTGTCTCCATTCCTTCATTCACAAATCCCTTCAAATATAAACCAATTTCTGTTTTCTTTGTGGGAGAACTCAGATTACACTTCTCTTTTCTTTCTTCAATAGCTAATTGGAAGTCATACAAGTGTATATTTCTGACATAGATACCCAGAAGTCTTCTGCATTCAATTTCCATCAAGGCTTCTTCAGTGCTGGCAAAGAACTTGACTAGAAAGATCTGATCATCAAGAGTCAATCTGTGAAAATCAAAAGTAGACATGGAAACCTTTGTATTTCTTTCTTTCAGTACTTCCATTCTAAAAAACATTAAACCATTGAATTCTTCTTGTTGAAACATCTGAACTTTCTCAATTCTTTTCTGAATATGCAGTTTTGAGTCAGGAACTCTGAATCTGTTAGAAGCTTCTGAGTAGACTATCTGAGCTCTGTCATCCATAAAACCATCAATATTACTTTCCAAAAGCTCATACTCTTCTTCTGTGTAGTAGAGATTATCATACATTTCCTCAGGAAAAATATCATCATGAAATTGTCTGGCTAATGGCACATCACTTAACTCTAGGATGAAATCACATACAGGTTCTTCTAGTCTTTGCAAGTTAATCTTTGGGATCTCAATTGGTTTTCTGAATACATACTCAGAAGGCATAAAGTAGTCTTTCACTTTCACATACTCTTCTTCTGTATTTAACTCATCACAAAAGTTAAATATAAAATCATCTTCAAAATCCTGAGTATAATTCACAGTTCTGTCTTCTTCTCCCATTAGATCAATAGGTCTTACCATTTTTATTCCTTGCTGAACTTTTTGAACATTCAAAGCTCTGACTAAATTATTATGCATCCTTCTGATCAACTCTTCACTTAACCTCCTTTCTTCTAATTCAGAATCCGTCATATTTTCTTTGTTATACACCACAATATCTGTACACATGTTGACCACTTCACTTTCCACTGTCTTTTCTGATCTCAATACAGATTCCTCAATAGCTTCAGTTTCATCTGAGTTTCCTTCCATCTCTGTGTCTAAGTTCAATTCCTCTATTTTATCTGAATCACCACCATCTGTACTTTCCAACTCCATTTCCTCTGTATCTGAACTATCAATCTGAACTATCTGAGTTATTGCCTTTAACTTTTCTTATGTCTGATCTTCTGAACTTTTTGTACTGGCTAAGTGCATATCTGCTATCTCAAAATCTTCTATGCCAATGTCATCATCAGAACTTAACCTCTGTCTTTTCTCCCCCTTTTGATGATCATGAGGCTCATTATCATCAAACTTTCTTTTCAAGTTCTGATTAAAAGTAACTTCAGGTTCAGCTTCTGCAATAGGAACAGGGTCAAGAGGCTTTGAAGTAGAAGCCAATGATACACTCAGTGCTTTCAGTATAGATTCCTGTATACCTTGCATTTGTTTTAACATATCTCTTTGAAAACCAGACATTATATCCATGATCTCCTTTTTGTGAGAATCCAAGGATTTCTTTACATCATCTACTTTGGTTTCAACAGAAATCAACTTTTTCTCCAACACAACTTTCAAATCTGACATCTCATCATTCAAATCCTCCACCTTCTTCTCCAAATTTTCTACTTTTTCCCCCATCTCCTTGTTTTGTTTCTGAATCTTTTCAAATTCAGAAGTTTCTAACAGTGAACCTGAACCAACAGATGGTCCAGTTTTCATGTGCCCAGAGGGCTCATGGCCTGTAGATAACACAAAGTCATCTTGTACAACAGATGCACGTTTGAATGAGGCTTTTGTAATGTTCACCTCACCAGGACTTCCATCCAATCCTCGACACCCAACATTAGGTATGTCTATGAATGTTGTTTCAGGAATACGAAATTCCTGATTTGTGCAAGTGTCAGAAGGAATTTCAGGCTCAATATGAATAGGACTGTGATATTCAGACTCAATGTGTTGAAAATAGATTGGGATTTATCACCTCCCTCCAAATGAGTTTGGGATGGTTCCCCGGATTTGTGTGAAACAGTAGCATGTTGAAATGCTTCTGAGTAGATATGGATGGGTTGTTCAAGATCCACCACTAGGTCCATGGTGTTTGTTTCAATATTGGACACCAAGAGATGTGAACCAATAGCATTTGTGGTTACCTGGTCAAGATTAGTTGGTTCAGAGGCATCTCTTTCTGTTTGAATCTCTGTTGACAATCTCTCATCCTCACCACTCTCATTCTGTTTTTCCTCACCAAATCTAACCAAGCTCTCAGAATTTTCCCCCTCAAGTCTCTCAGAATGTTCACCCATCTGAACATCCTCCCCCTCTCTAATTCGACTAGACCCCTCACCTCTCTTCTCAGGTTGGTCCTCTTGGGTAGGGATTTGAGGTAATTCAATTCCCATAGAGGTGCAATAAGCTTTTAAAATCTCACTCTCCCTTGGAATATAATTCCTAAGTGATTTTGGCAACAATTTATGATTGGGATAGTTTTCAAGTCTTGTTACTGAGGTCATCTTACCCAAATAAAATGTAGGACCATGCTTCTCATTTGTTCTTCTTGAGATTGTGCTGTTTTCCTGCATGGCATACCAAATAACAATTTGCCAGTACCTTATATAAGGAATGTATGTCAGTGGAGCATCCTTTGTTTTCCTCTGAATTGCATTCTGATTCTTCTCAAATGTATTCTTCATGTCTTCCCAAAGTATTAAAGTATAGTCATAATTCCTATTCTTCACTAAGCCCTGAAAGATCTGAAGAATTTGTTTAGAACCTTGATCAGCAGAACTATTCTTCCCTGACAAACATTTATTTACCACATGAAAGAAGCAAGCCCAAATAGGTGGTAATTTGTTTCTTCTGAACAAACTGAGAGTCCTCAATCCTTCATTGTATCCCAATTTCATAAATTCTGCTATTAATTCCTCTGTTAGGGGTGAGTCTTCAAAATCTGTCCTTCTTTGTACATCATCTTTCTCTGGTAGATTCAGCATTTCTCTTAGTGCAGAGATAGATAAGGCAAATGTCACTCCTCCAATTTCAGACACAAACTTATTATCTTCTAACCTAAGATGTTTCCACCATTGTTGTATGTACTGAACAGGAACATTTTTGCTTCTTGTAAACCATTTTCTATAAGGATGATATTTGAATAACTCCATGATAATTCTGTGTTCAGGTTTAAATCGACTTTCCTCAAACAATATAACACAGTTATTTTCAGATAATTTCAGCCATTCACTCTCAGGAACAACTCTTTCCACTAAAATAGGTCTATCTGACATAATAGAACCTGCAGCACTCTGTTCATGTTCAATATTAACGTTTACCTCATCCGCATTTCCTTCAGATTCATCCATTTGTTCATCTTCTCCATCATTTCTTATTGCCCCTTCCTCTGCAACTCTATTTTGTACTTCATCATTTTCCGAATCGGATGAATCCATTATCGATTTTGTAGGATGTAGAGAAATTGGACCACTTCTTCGTATTTCAGACATGATTTAAGAAGGAAACAGACTCAAAGAACTCTGGATTTGATTTGTATCTCACGTTTCGCTCTGGAATTTGAAAAGATTTGAAATAGGGATTTTAAGACCTATTTAAAATCCGCGAAGTTGAAAGGTTTAACGGAAAAGCGAAATCAATGTTATAACGGAGTCAACACATTTGAAATGCCACAGAAGATTTAAATGAAATGCGTGGCATAATCAAACAAATATGAAGCTGACACGTGTTAGTGGATAGAATTTTGACTCAAGTCAAAGATCTGAATAACACGCACAGATGTTTTGACTTTTCTTTATCAGATATCTGATTGTTCTACTCAGAGTTCTGATTCCATAACTCAGAAGAATTTTGCCTTGTAACCAAAATGTCATTTAAAATCAACTTCTGACAAATATAAAACATTTTGATTATTCAGAAGAGGTTTGAACAGATAGAAACACTTTTTATCATCAAAATTCTGTTCTTATTATGATGATTTTTAAAATAAATCATTTAAAATCTTATATCTGAATATGAATTTTTTTTTAATTCAGATATAGTTTGAACAATAACAAAAAAATATTTATCATTAAAAGCTTGTTCTTCTTAGAATGATCAGAGATAAGAAATGAAAACAAATCTTTTAAGCATCACAAAATGATTTCCAAAAGAATTTTGATGCTCCCCCTTGACTTGAGCATGCATTTTACTATTAATGATACATAAAGATGAGATAAAAAGATAATAGAAGAAGCATAATCCACACAGTTGAAGTATTTGTATTTCTCAAAAATAAATTTTTGAAGTTAGATTGCTGAAGTATCGACTCAGAATTTTTGACCTTAAGACTCAGAAGTTCTGATCTCAAGACTCAGAAGTTCTGAACTTAAGACTCAGAGTTCTGAGTACGCTACTCAGACAATTTTACTTAGAAAAATTTAGCATTTTTTAAGAAAAACAAATATTTTCAATTAGTCAAATTAAGCATTCCTATTTTACATATGAGAAAAGAGAATCTTTTGTGATCAAGAGGCTTTGTGAACAAGTCAGCCAATTGATACTTTGTATGCACAAAGTGCATCTCTATAGTTCCTTTTTCCACATAGTCCTTTATAAAATGATACCTCACATCTATATGCTTAGTCTTTGAATGTTGAACAGGGTTCTGAGTAATGGCAATTGCACTTTCTGAGTCACAATAGATGGGAATCTTGTTAAGCTGATATCCATAGTCCATGAGTTGTGTTCTCATCCACAATGTTTGAGAGCATGAAGCAGCAGCAGCAACATACTCTGCTTCAGCAGTTGAAGTGGACACACAATTCTGCTTCTTTGATGCCCAACTCACTATTTTATCTCCCAAAAAGTGACAAGCACCAGATGTACTCTTTCTGTCCAACCTACTTCCTGCATGATCAGCATCAGTGAAAGCAGTCAATTTGAAGTCAGTTTCTTTTGGATACCATAAACCTAGATCAGGTGTTCCTTTGAGATATCTTAAAATCCTTTTGACAGCCAACATATGTGATTCTTTTGGGTTAGATTGAAATCTAGCACAGAAACAGGTAGAAAACATGATATCTGGTCTACTTGCAGTCAAATAAAGTAATGATCCAATCATGCCTCTATAGAGTTTGATATCTGCTGAAACACCTTTGAGATCAGCATCTAACTTTATGTTAGTTGCCATAGGTGTTCTCATAGAAGCACAATCAGACATTTTGAACTTTTTCAGAATGTCTCTGACATATTTTCCTTGATTTATAAAAATACCTTTTGGTAATTGTTTGACTTGAAGACCAAGGAAAAAATTCAGCTCACCCATCATGCTCATTTCAAATTCAGAAGACATGATTTTTGAAAAATTATCACATAATTCTGGACTGGTAGAACCAAATATTATGTCATCAACATAAATCTGAATCAGAATTAAATCATCACCTTGTTTCTTTAAAAACAAAGTTGTGTCAATCTTACCTTTCTTGAACCCTGAACCTAACAAGTGTTTAGTAAGAGTGTCATACCAGGCTCGTGGTGCTTGTTTTAGACCATATAAAGCTTTGTCTAAAATATAAACATGATCAGGGAATTCTGGATCAACAAAACCTTCAGGTTGATGAACATACACCTCTTCATTAAGTTTGCCATTTAGAAAGGCTGATTTGACATCCATTTGATACACCTTGAAGTTTTTATGTGCAGCATAGGCCAAAAATATTCTGATTGCCTCTATTCTTGCCACTGGTGCAAATGTCTCATCATAATCAATTCCCTCTTGTTGACAGTATCCCTTAGCAACCAATCTTGCCTTGTTTCTAATGACAACACCTGATTCATCCTTTTTGTTTCTGAACACCCATTTAGTTCCAATAATAGATTTACCTTCAGGCTTTGGAATGAGTCTCCAAACTTTATTTCTTTCAAATTGAAGCAATTCCTCTTGCATTGCTGAAATCCAGTCTGGATCCTCTAGGGCTTCATTAGCTTTCTTCGGTTCAATCACACTCAAGAAACCAGCAAACATTGCTTCATTTGCTGTAGTTGATCTGGTTTTTACTCCTGCTGATGGATCACCTATTACTTGATGAATAGGATGATTTTTAGTCCATTTATTTGCACTAGGGAGTACATCAATCTCTGAATAATTGTTGTTTGCATCATTCTCATCAATGATTGCTTGTAATTCTGAACTGTCCCCTTGTTCTGATGTATGAGTAGGAGTTACATCCAAGTTTGGGTTCTGATCAATGAAGTCAGAATTCTGAGTGACTTGTTCAGAGTTCTGAGTACAAGAATCAGAATTCTGATTACAAGGTTCGGAATTTTCACCACTTGTATTTATTAGATTTGGACATTCCTCTGATGGACCTTTGTCAGAAATTACAGTTGATTGAACCATTTCTGGAGTCTTATTTTTCATCTCTTTGACCATCTTTGGATTTTCATATTCTGCATAAGAATCAGAAATTAGTTCACTAAAAGCATCCTTAAACAGTAAATTGAGTTCTGAACAAATAGGATTAGAATTTGTATCAGAAGTCATATTTGTCTTGTTCAGCATGAGTTCTGAACTGTCTTGTTCAGAAGTCCTCATTCTGGCTTCATCAAAAGTTACATTTATGCTCTCCATCATCCTCTTGGTTCTTCTATTGTAGATTCTGAATGCTTTGGAAGTTAAAGAATAACCCACAAAGTATCCTTCATCTGCCTTTTTATCGAATTTGGCAAGATTTTCTCTGTCTCTAAGAACATAGCACCTGCAACCAAAAACATGAAAGAATTTAATTAATGGTTTTCTTTTATTTATCAGTTCATAAGCAGTCTTATTTAATCTCTTATTGATTAAAGTTCTATTCTGTGTAAAACAAGCAGTTGCAATTGCTTCAGCCCATAGGAAAGTAGGAAGATTTGCATAAGCCAGCATTGTTCTCGCAGCTTCAACTAGAGTTCTATTTTTCCTTTCAACAACACCATTTTGTTGAGGAGTTCTGACAGCAGAAAAATTGTGAGAAATCCCAGAACTTTCTAAAAAATTCTGAAGAGTCTCATTTCTGAACTTTGTTCCATTATCACTTCTGATTTTCAGAACTGGAAGTTGTAAGAGAACTTGAATCCTTTTGATAAAATTTATCAATGTAGTAGCAGCTTCTGACTTAGCTCTTAGGAATTCAACCCATGTGTATCTGGAGAATTCATCAACAATCACAAGCATATATTTCTTTCCTCCCATAGATTGAACTGAAATTGGACCACAAAGATCAGTATGAATCATTTCTAATGGTGCTTTGCAAGATGAGTCCATTTTTAATTTGTGAGAACTCTTTTTCATCTTGCCCATTTCACAAGCTGAGCATAATGATTCTTTTTCAAATTTAAGTTTTGGTAAGCCTTTAACCAGATGTTTTGCAACAAGATTATTAAGATCTTTGAAATTTAGATGAGAACATCTTCTGTGCCAAAGCCAGCATTCATTTGCAGTTGATTTTGATAAAAGACAAACTGTATTTAATGTTTTCAGTTTTGAAAAATTAACTACAAATAAGTCCATATGTCTTTTGGCCCAGAAGACTTTAACATCATTTTCAGTTAAAATCATGCAACCTGTTATTTGAAACTTGATTTGACAAAGACTGTCTAAAAACTGACTTATGCTGAAAAGATTATGCTGTAATCCTTCAACATAGAAAACCTTTTGAATAGTCAGATCCCCTTTAGTTAAATCCCCATAACCTTTGACTTGTCCTTTGCTGTTATTTCCAAAGTTTACTGCTCCTCCAGCCTTTTCTGTGAAGTTTGATAGAAAAGACTTCTGACCTGTCATGTGTCTTGAAGCTCCTGAATCTAAAAACCACACATGACAGCCCTGCAAAAGGATCAGTTAGTTTTAGGTACCCATTTTGGAATGGGTCCATCTTTGTTAGCTTTGTCATTGGATTTAACATTAGTACCTTTTACTCTCCACTCAAAATCTTTCTTCAAACACCACTTTCCTTGAACTTTTATGAAGTCAGAACATTTTCTGCTTACAAACTTATTCACTTTCTTTTTGAAAGTTGTATCTTTTGATTTTGCAACATTTTCAACTTTCTTTTCTTTTATCTTTTCTTTCTTCTCAGTCTGAGGAACAAAAATTTTCTTCTTTTCTGTATTCTGATGAACAGAAACAATTTTCTTTTCTGAATTCTGAATATCTTTTCTTATGTATGAAACAGAAGTTATTTTGACTTGACATTTATGAGAATATTGGAATGAATCATTTTTACATCTAACACAAACAAGATTTTTCTTTGCAAGTGACAGTAAATCTGAAACATAGGTCATTTCATTTTTATTGATACTGTTCAGAGTACAATTGCCCTTATTACAAGAATTTCTAGCTTTGAGTTCAGAAGTAGATTTCATTCTAAGCTTCTCAAGCTCCCTTTTCAGATCATTCAACTTTGCAAGATCATCTTTCCTTTTGCTTTCTTCTTTTTCTGAAAAATTCAAGTCCTTTTTGTTAGAAGAATTAGATGATTCACCTTTTTCATATGTACTTGATTCATTAAAGAATTTATCATTTTCTCTTGGAGCATTAATTTTAAAAAGATCATACTCAGTCTTCAGTTTTTCAAGCTCTGTTATTTTCTGAATAAAAATATTCTTTTCTTTCAAAGCTTCTTCAAGTTTAATATCCACCTCACAGAAATCATTTTCAAGTTCATCATAAGCTTTCCTTAAGTCCTCAAGTTCTTGACTCACAAGATTAAATCTCTTTTCAAGTTGTAAAAATTCATCTGACTTTGTTTCAGAAAATCCAGTTGAATCAGACTTCTGACTACCTGAGTCAGAGTTCTGATTTACAGACTCAGATGTCTGATCTTTAGACTTAGAGTTCTGACTACAAAGTTCAGAATCCTGACTAGTAGTCTCAGACTTCTGATTGACTGTTTCAGAATTTTTACTTGTGTCAAATATGCTCTCAATGTCATGATATGAAAAACTTGGTTGTTTATTTTTGTAGCTGACATTTAAAGAATCATACTTGAATTTAGTATCATTGTATTTTGGCTTCTCATCTGTTGGTTTAGAAACTTCTTTCTTAACCTTTTCTTCTGAACCAACTGACTTTTCTGTTTTAGACTCAGAAATTTTCTCATCTGACTTTTTAGAGTTTGGTCTTTGCAAATTGTCAGAACTTGTTATAGAACTAGCAGGTCTTATGAAAACTTCAACAATTTCGGGGATTTTTGGCTTAGAAACTTGAAGTTTTTCATACAAGTTGATTGGAGCTCTTTTTAAAGTGACATTTTCTTCCAATCCCAATCCCTTCTTTGGGTTGTAAAATCTTGTATCTTTAACATTGCTTAATAAAAGATTTAATGTTTGCTGAGTCTGACCCCTTTTCAAATTCAGATCTTCCAATTCTTTGATTTTGGTGTATAAATTCTTTCTTTCTTCAAATAACATATCAAATTTTATTTGTAAATCACCTTTTCATCCTTTATTTTTGAAAACTCAACTTTTAGTTCAGAAAGCTTTTTCAACAATTCAGAATTTTCATCTTTAACTTTTTGTTTCTCAGCCTCAGATTCTTCATATTGTTCTTTTATTACTTCTTTTTCAATTCTGAATTTGTTAACCAAATTTCTTTCTCCTTTTATCTGTTTTCTTAGATTAGCAAATTCAGTTTTCATTTCACCAATCTGTGTCATTAACTCTATTTCAAGTGAAGAATGTACCTCAGCAGATGACTCAGAATCAGCATCTTCAAAATCAGAATCATCCTCATTCCTCATTTTTGCCATATAGCTTTGCATCTGTGGAAAGTTGATATGATCATCTTCATCAGAAGTGTAGTACAACCAATTCTCCTGTTCAGCCAATAAAGCAATTTTATCATCTCTCTTCTTTGCAAGCTGAGCCTTCTTGGTGTAGTACTCATAGTCTTTCACAATTTTAACTCTGCAATCCTTCGCATAGTGGCCAGATTTTCCACACTTGAAACACAGATTCTTTTCTTTTCTCTCATCCTTCTCTTCTTTGTTTTCTTCACTTCTCTCTACTCTCTTTTCAAACTTATTTTCTTCTCTGTCTTCTTTCTTCTTATAATCTGAACTCCCAACTCTCTTATAATTTCCTTGAAATCTACCCTTCCCATACCTTTTGTTGAAAGTATTTGTCAACAAAGCTAGTTTCTCAGCCATTATCTTGATATCTTCATCATCTTCTGATCCTTCTTCCTTGTCAGATTCTTCCAGATTAGGTATCTCTGATAGATATGCAGTCTTTTTGGGTGCTTTGATTGCTTTGGACTTTGATAAGAACGCTAACTGATCAGCAACATTTTTCTTCTCTTCCACAACTAACTTGACAGAGTCTTCATGTTGATTAAGAACACAGAACAGATCATTTAAGTCTTCTTCACACATATCCTTGTTCATTTGCAGACTTATGGCAAATGATGACCATTCTGAATTTAGACTGTTCAGAAATTTGTAATTTATTTCTGACTTCGTTTTCTTCAGTCCATTTCTTCTCAAGTCATTTAGAATAGTGCAAAATTTACTGTATGTCTGTGTCAAACTTTCTGACTCTTTTGCTTTGAACCTTTCATAAGCATTTATGCTTTGATTTAACTTTGCCTGAATAGATCTCACAGTTCCTAACATCTGCCTTTCCAATTCGTCCCACATTTCTTTAGCTGATGATCCACTGTCAATCCTGTTAAGAACCTCATTTGGGACAGCCAAAGTCATCAAAGTAATTGCTCTTTTGTCAATAGCATGCCTATTCTTCTGTTCAGCTGTGTATTGGGAATAACTCTTCTTCACCCTGGTCGCTGGAATTTCTAGAGTTGTCTCTGTAGCAGGGGTTGCGGCAACATCGATATACACTTCAATTGGACCTTCTCGAATGGAGATCATAAGATTTTCATCAATGTTGTCTAGGAATTGGATCATACGAATTTTCCATTGCTGATACTCTTCAGGTATAAGAACAGGCGGTTTGGTTTCAGATCACATGGCTAGATATTCTTTAGAAGACATGATTGTAAGAAAATTCAACAGAAAGACAAATTCGAGTTTCTTGATCGAAATGTAACAGGAAATTCAAGAATTGCCAAGAATTCAAGAACTAGCCCTAGCAGCGGAATCGAATTTTGAATGAATCAAGAAATCTTCAAGAAATTGATCAATCGATCTTCGCGATAACAATCTTGAACGAATTTGTTTGTTGATTGGCTCTGATACCAATTGTAAGTTCAGGATCTAATCTTACAATCAATATAGAAAGCAGTAATTGAGAAGTTGTATGATCAAGCCCAATTGTATTCAATGATGAACAGGATTACAGATCTAAGAGAGAGAGAGAATCTCAAAGATTACAAAGAATGAATACAAAGATATACGGGAAAATCAATCAGTTAGCAACGTAGTGCTAACCACTCTATTTATACTGCAACGGACATGTTAAAGCTACAGTACAAATAAGAAAGACTAATAAGAACCTAACACGTGTCCTAATTAGTTTACTAAATACTAAGTAAAGTATGTAGTCATAAGTTCTGAACAGGTAGTTCAGAACTTCTGAACATTCTTCTGATAATGCTTCTCAGAGCTTCTGACTCTTTCTCTCAGAACTCTGACTTCTCTTCTCAGATCTCTGACTCCTCTACTCAGAACATCTGAGTCTTCTTATCAGATCTTCAACACTTGGTTTATTGACAAAACTTCAGATCTAACAGTAACAAATGTATCACGCGTTAGCTAGTCGAGGTCGCATGGTTCTATGTGACGATCGTGTGAAACGTACGACATCGTGGTCGAGTGTCGTGAGGTAAATAACTTTTGATCTTAACTTAAGTCAGGGGATAAAGTGCTATGATTTTACCTTACCAAAAGTAACAGAAGTGGGTGTTTTACTTGCCTTGGTCGTGGTCGAGACTGGTGAAATTTTTCCCAAACAGGGACTGCTTCAAGCGTGAGTCCACCTCATCCCTCGCATGACCGACGGCTTCCAACTCATTCAGAGTATCATCGAGTCGCACCGACATCGCCTCTTCACGTTCCAGAGCGGACCTTTCCCTCTCCAAGCATGCATCTTCTTTCTTGATGGCGGAAGCCATTAAGCCCTCTATCTTTGTCGTTTCAATATGCAATGCCAATGACGACTGAAACGTCTGAAAGCATATAAAAACACATTAGCAAAGTACACGACACCGACAACAGACAAAAGACAAAGTCTTGAAAGATAGACTTACCATGAACGTCAGTCCAGCGACATGGGTCTCCGCATCTTCAAGGGAAACCCTGTTGAAACGCTCTCTGAAAGACGGGAGCTGATACTTTCCCAAATGGGGGGAACAGTTTCGTCTCGTCCAAGACATTATCCTCTAGGAAATCCGACGGCAACGTAAAGTTTACCATCGTTTCCTCCCCAAAGCCCGTCTGCATACCTTTGCCCTTGTCGGCCGATGAGGGGCCTGACGCGGCAGTAGGAGACATCGTCGCCGGTTGCACAGTATCAACGGATCTTGCGTTGATCGTGTCAAAAGTCTTCTCGACGAACATGGTCGACGCCTTCGCCTTCTCAGGCGGGACGACTCTCGATGAGCCACCCGTCTTCAACGACGGTTCCTTCAGGACGAACATCCTCGTCCTCTTTAGGAGTCCCAACCCAGCTGTCGGGACCTCTTTTCTCTTTAGGACCCCCGACCCAGTTGTCGGGGCATCCTTCTCCCTATTTTCCCTCGCCTTGCGAGCCAGTTCGATTTGAGTCGCCTTCTTGGCAGCTGCAGGTGTCATCTTTGACCGAGATTCACCTGTATGACAAAAGAAAGAATTAGACGACTGAGAATAGGGAAAGACTATGTTGAACGGGAAGAAGGTAACGGGATACTTACCAATTATCTCTACTTTTGCTTCCTCCCCCTTCTCTTACTCCTCAGTCTCCTCATATTCCTCTTCCTTTTCTTCTTCTTCTTTCTCTTCTCGACCCATCCGCATTCTATCACCCAAAGAAAACAGTATCGTCGTCCTCGTCTATCAGGTGACGCGTGTCCTACGACCGGTCATCGGCACTAAATTCCAGGAAGTTCTTAACCTTGGCTTTAGAGTCATCGTCAGGTTTTACCTTGTCAAAATTAACATCTATACATAAAAATGAAGATTAGTCGAAAATAACAAAGTGACACAAGACGTACGGCAAAAAGCTAGAAAAAAGCTTACCCGCCATATTCCAACCAGACCTGATCCAGTCGGTGTCTAACGTCGCCACTCGCACAAGTACATATCGGGTCTTCCATTTTCGGTCGTTGACTGCTGTCTATAAAACCAAGGTGCGCTCACCCTTGTACCTCGAACACAGACTGTAGCGACGGTACTGGTCCTTCTTGACCTGATACGCTGTCAGTAAGTCTCTCACGTTCATCGGTGACTCCCAGCGCGAAGTAAGTCGTTCGATGACCTGGATGACTCGCCAGAACTGGGGCACAGTTGCCCCGGCGAAAGGTCGAATTCACACATAAATGCCTTGGCCAGAGGCGAATACGGCCAATGGAAGCCTATCTTGAACGGGTACTCATATATCACGATGTACCCCTCGAGGCACATCTCCGGACGAATCTTGCCAGCCTTGCTTACAGTAATCCCTGCATGGATCCTCGCTAGAATTCTGAAGTCGTCAAGATCTTCTTCGTTACGAATGGTACTTCTCGGCTCCGTCGACATTGCTAACCCCGTCAACCAAGTCTGTCTCTCTGAAAGGCCCCAAATATCCCAATTTTTCCTAGGTTTCCTAGTGATAGATTTGCGACGCATACGCAGGCTGAAAAGTCGTACCTTATATAGGTGCCCTAAACCTCGAAAAATCCTAACTGATCTGGAAATCCTTGCAGGTTTTAGAAAGGATCGGATGAAGAAAAGCAAGAAAATCAAGAGGAAATCTCTGCTTAAAACTCTCCGAAATTGTAAACAGGAAAAGATCCATCGTGGTCTCTATTTATGTAAACGATCGTCTCAGGTCGAGTCCTTTGATGATCAACACGCGTCCTGTCTTTTCGTATGACCACCCGGATCGCCGACACCTAGCAATGACAGCTGCTTAGCATAATCGTGCGTCATCATGACGTCACGACCTTATCCTCTCTTCGACTTCCCTCTCTAGTTAGAATTGAACCGATTCAGTTCTAGAGCAACCAAGGTAACTGAAAAAATTATTCGACACGTGTCACGATCCCAGACATCTTGACTAACTCCGCGAAGGACCCAATGGATTTGGGCTTGAGGTTAATCAACCACTAGAGGGCGGCACCCGTGAGGGTTGATAGGCGGGTTTACACCCCCCTAAATCTTACCGCAAGTGTACGGGTCGAAATCAAGTAATAGTACAAAAAGTACGAGTATCGAACACAGGGAACTAGGAACTAAGTATCACAATTACTATAAGATCTATTAACTGAACTATCGAAAGTGAGTGGTTGGTATTAAACTAATTAATTGCAAGAAAACAAATCACAGACAGAACAGCAAGCAATTGAAGAAACTTTGATAGAGAAAACAGTTGAGGGTTGGAAATCCTAAGGTTTTCACGAACGAACAATTGACTTAAAACAATTACCAAGTTATTCCCTTTAATGAATGTTGATCCAAACCCTCAGTGATTTGATAATGACCCTCTCTTATATACTTGGTGAAAATTGTAAGTAAACAATATGTATCAGAGTTTCACTATCGCTGATAAGTACTAGGATCTTACAGTACCGCTGATAGGAACTCTTGTTGTTTAGATTAAACATTCAGCGAAACTGTTCACCATAATACTCTAAGTTAGTTGCACGAAAACAAGGTTTGTAAACCGCGGGATATCCCGTGGAACCCACTGTTTCACAAAACCTTCAGAGCGCCCCGTGGCTTGTGGCGCGGTATGTAAACCGCGGGCCAAACCGTGTATGTCTCTGACCTTTTTCAATTTTCAAATTTTTTTTTTGTAAATAAAAACACTCTAAAACGTATATTAAAAGCAAAACATGCAAACCTCGGTGGGTTGCCTCCCACCCAGCGTCGTAGTTAAAGTCGTGGCACGACTATGTGGATCTCAACTTGGATCGGTATCTGCGGAATCGAATAGCCCACACTTGCGGTTCTTCGCGGATTCTTCCACATCTGGCTCTCCTTGACCAGCTTCGTCTCTACGCTTTCCACTCTCGAACATCTTGAACACCGCCTTTTCAACACCCACCCTTAGGGTCATTTCACCTTCTTCCATGTCGATCAACGCTCTGCTCGTGGCCAGAAAGGATCTTCCCAATATCAGCGGGACCTCTACATCTTCATCAATGTCCAGCACCACGAAGTCCACCGGGAAATAGAAATTTCCAACCTTGATGAGCACATCCTCTACCACTCCATAAGGGTACACTATGGATCTATCCGCGAGCTTAAGTGTCATGTATGTCGGCTTCACTTCCCCCAATCCGAGTTTCCTGAAAATAGATAGAGGCATTAAGTTAATATTCGCCCCTAAATCACACAACACTTTATCAAAATTAAACTTCCCAATTTGAATAGGAATCGAAAAACTTACTGGATCCTTAAGCTTCGGGGGAAGCTTGTTCTGAATGATCACGCTGCACTCCTCAGTAAGTGCAATGGTAGACTGGTGTTCGATTGCCCTCTTCTTGGATAAGATCTCTTTCATGAACTTCATGTATGAGGGCATTTGTGCCAACGCATCTGCAAAAGGGATGTTAATATGCAATTTCTTAAAAACTTCAAGAATTTTAGAAAAATTGAGATCCTCCCTTTGGGGTTTAAGCCTATTTGGATATGGCACTTTTGGAACTACCGGCTTGACCGGTGTTTGCTTTGGCGTGGTTGACTGCTCTTTCTTCTTCCCTTCACTCGTTGAGTTCTCTTCAATTACCACCTCTTCATCAGCTTCCAACTCATCCATGTCCACAATCTCAACCTCTTACTTTTTGGAATCGGTTCCCTTTGATGCAGGCTCTCGTGTTGTGTCTCCATTCAGCTCCTTGCCACTTCTCAGATAAATGGCATTACATTCTTCCCGATTTTTCTTTTCGGTTTGACTCGGAAAGGTTCCGGGAGGTCGGTTTTGTAGGGCTTCAGAAATTTGCCCCACTTGTCTTTCAAGGATCTTGATGGATGTGGTGTTCTGTTCAGTAGCCGCCTTGACCGTGCTAACCGTGCTAACCATGCTTGCTAACTCTCCAACCGTGTTGTCCATCTTGGTCATGAACTTCATCATCATATCCTCCAGCCCTGGTTTCTTCTCCCCGGATGGTCCTTCATTGAAATTCCTTTGGTTGAAACCTGGAGGACGGTAAACATTGTTAGCATTAGAAGAATTAGAAAAGTTGGAGTTATTACCTTGTGGTTGTTGACCGGGTTGACTCCATGAAAAGTTCGGGTGTTTCTTCCACCCCTCATTATAGGTATTCGAGAAAGGGTCGTTCCTCGGCTGGTTATTTCGGTTTTGCAAAAACTGAACCTGTTCAGGTTCTTGAGGACTGCCACCTTTCAGATGGTTCGTGATCGCAGCTAGTTGAGCTTTTAGTTCCTTCAGCTCATCCGATTCTTGAACACTCGCAACTCTTCTAATGGCTGATCTTGGAGTAGAAAAACAATGTCCGGCTAAGTTCTCGATCAACTCGACTGCTTCCTCATATGTTTTATTCATAAGAGCTCCACCCGCTGCAGCAGTGATGTCATTCTTGAACTGCGGGTGAAGTCCTCCAAAGAACGTCTGAATAATGACCCAACCATGTAACCCATGGTGACGGCACTTCTTTAGCATGTCTTTATACCGCTCCCAAACCTCATATAACGTCTCTTGGTCCCATTGAGCGAAGTGGGTGATTTCAGCCATGAGTTGGGCGGTTCTGCCCGGTGGGAAGAATTTCTGAAGAAACGCAGCTTTCAGGGTTGCCCATGTGGTGATCTGATCCGCTGGCAAGCCCTCTATCCATACTTTAGCTCTACCCTTGAGTGAAAAGCTGAACAGTCTTAACTTGATGGCGTCCTCGTTCACCCCATTGATCTTGAATGTGTTGCAAATCCGTTCGAATGCACGAAGATGTGCATGGGGGTCTTCAGTTGGCGCTCCCCCAAACTGGTTCTGCTGTACCATTACGATGGTACCCGGTTTGATCTCGAAGTAATTCTCTCTAGTTGTAGGTGGTTGGACGCCTATGCGTGCGGCTGCCACATTCGGGTCGGCAAACGACTGCATAGGACGTCTCGCCGGAGGTGCTTCTTCGTCGGCCATCTCGATCTTAATATGGTTTTTCGCTTTTGCTTCTTTTCGCAATCGACGGTCGGTTCTCTCAATCTCAGGATCGATCGGTTCGATTTTCTCCCCTCGGGTTTTTCTTGGCATAAACCAATTAGTACCTGAAACAGGGAGCAAACAAAATTAGGAATCCAGAAACTGAAAGTGATGAAATAAAATAACAAAAATAAAAAAAATGTTCAATATAATAGCGATTATAGCTGGTAGTGCTATCAGTTGCAACTAGTTCCCCGGCAACGGCGCCAAAAACTTGATAGGCGGGCTTACACCCCCCTAAATCTTACCGCAAGTGTACGGGTCGAAATCAAGTAATAGTACAAAAAGTACGAGTATCGAACACAGGGAACTAGGAACTAAGTATCACAATTACTATAAGATCTATTAACTGAACTATCGAAAGTGAGTGGTTGGTATTAAACTAATTAATTGCAAGAAAACAAATCTTAGACAGAACAGCAAGCAATTGAAGAAACTTTGATAGAGAAAACAGTTGAGGGCTGGAAATCCTAAGGTTTTCACGAACGAACAATTGACTTAAAACAATTACCAAGTTATTCCCTTTAATGAATGTTGATCCAAACCCTCAGTGATTTGATAATGACCCTCTCTTATATACTTGGTGAAAATTGTAAGTAAACAATATGTATCAGAGTTTCACTATCGCTGATAAGTACTAGGATCTTACAGTACCGCTGATAGGAACTCTTGTTGTTTAGATTAAACATTCAGCGAAACTGTTCACCATAATACTCTGAGTCTGTTCAGTACTTATGGTGATCACTGATAAGTTAGTTGTTTACTTATGATCTCTGAAGACAAGTTTCACGTCAACATAGGTTCTACGCTGAAGTCGAAGATCAAGCTCAAGAACCAGCGACAAGTCTCCTAATGAACTGATGCGGATCAGCGAAGACTCAGATTTGTCCAATCAACGTGAAGTATCAAGTACAAGACTTCAGCTATCGCTGAACTCTATCATTCGCTGATGAAGAATGATAGATCGCTGAATCAACAAAAAGCTGATCATGAAGTCCTCCGTACAAAGTACTTTTGTCTTAACCACCCTTGCACGACTCTATACGATGTGTCAGAAACGAACCTCCTTATTGTCTGAAATCGTACAACCACTCTGATACTACACTGTTCAAACATGCGGCTACTTAGGTTCTCAACAAAGGTCAATGACATGCAACAAATCAGTTGCTGCCACGTGTAAAGTGTAAACTGCAATGCATTAAATGCATGCAGTATATAAGAAGAAGAACTCACTTCATTTTGAAGTAACTTGCTAACTCTGGACAAGTTCATCCTTCTTAACTTGAGATAGGTTATTATTAGTAATTTCCTTCTCCTTCTTAGTGCAAAAAACTTAGTGTTCCAACTTGTTTAGATTTAGGATTTATCCTTAATCTTGTTTCCGCAACAAGCTGTAAATTGTTAATGATTTATCAATAAACAATTTAGAAAAGTAAAATCTGTGTTTGTATTCAACCCCCCCCCCCCCCCCCCTTCTACAAACTTGTATAGCCCTTCGGGACCAACAATGAATACCCAATCTCGAAAATCACCGTTGTTCTCTCTCAAGCAACAACGGGTTTTCTTTTGAAGACACAAGTTTTATCTCTCGATCTTAACTTATGACACTCAAAACACATTAAAAGCAAGATTTGAATGGGACTAAGGCTTACATTGGCATATCCCTATCCAATTTCTCACCGTAGGCATGCAATTTCTAGTTCTAGTTAACAATTAATTCTCTCGAACTTAACTGAAAACAACAAAACAATTGAAAGCTAGCTAAACTCACAAAGGCATTAAGAACCAAATTACATGCTTCATTAAATTAGGAAAAAAAGATAACCGTCTTACGTCATCTGTTCATAAGTTTTAAACCAAATTCATTCCAACCCCCAACATCTAAAGATTAGTTCATGTCGGGGGTGGACTCAAACATAAGAAAAGGGGATGAAAAAGTGTATGTAAACATAATAAACATGAATGTGAAAGGTGTAATGGTGAACTCCCTTCTCCCGGATCTAATCCGCTTCGCGTCATGACTTCCTCCTCAATCGTTCCTCTATCGTGGCTCCAAAAGCTCCGAAACACCTCTGAAAATCGCCTCCTAGTCGCTGTCGTTCGTCGTGTGTGAGATCATGACCTAAAAGTCGGAAAACGCTGAAATATAAAACTGAAACAGAGACACCCGCGGTTTGTGCCACGACTTGCAAACCGCGCACAAAACCGCGCGGTTTTCTGATGCTCGTCGGGTCAGGTTCGTTTCATGGTTCGGGCACGGGTCTTGGGCTTGGATCTCGGGCTTCCGTTGGCTTCGTTTTGTACTCTTTTTGGGCTCTTTTCCGCTTCTTTTCTCGATTTTTGTCTTCCTTTGGATTACCTGCACATTTCACTTGATAAAACATAAAATTCCGCCTTTTCGCTAGAACACAAGCCAATCTCATTGGTTTAAGAACTGAAAACAACGCCAAAAAGTGGCGTTATCAAGAGTCGCCCCGAAACTCTTGCACATGCAAACCTCCTGATACTGGTAAGGGATCGACACAGTCCACATCAGTTATTTATACTGAGCGACGTGTTCTGTGGGATCCGAGATACCAGAATATTTAGGCGTGAAGGTCGGGATACTATATTTCTTGGGGACGTCGACCAGAGCGATCTCATCGATGAAAGGGGAGGTCTGAAACCTCGTGCGAGGCTCGACGTCGACGGGCACGGCTGCCCCCGGCAATTTTGCGAGCAAGGATAGGACACGCTCGTTCTGATCTTCCAACATTTTCAATCGCTGAGCAACGGGGTCCACATCTGCTGGAGGGTTGATCCCGGAATTTGTGCCATTTCCATACGACGATCCATTGGCGTCCCCATTGAGAGGGACGAAATACGGCTGAAACTCGTTATGCAGAGGCGGCGGCCTCAAATGTTGAGGAGGAATCGGCCCGAACTGAGGATTCTGGACGAACGATCCATGCTGTGGATTCTGAACGAATGGACCTTGCTGCGGATTCTGAACGAATGGACCATGCTGCGGATTCTGAACGAATGGACCTGAACCGGGATTGTTAACAAATGGTCATGGACCATTCTACTGTCTGAATGATCCATTTGGATTTTGATTCCGCAATCGATCGATCTCTTCAGCTGCTCTCCGACTTTGCTCAGCAAGGGCATCGATCTAATTGCGCGCAACTTCCAGCTCCCAATGCATCTGGGCAATGATCTGCTCTTGATTTCCATGACCTGTCATTTTCCTGAAAGGAAAAAAGAGAAAACTCCAAGAAACTGTTAGTCGGACGCACGTTTGTCGAAGACTTTCTCTAGATGGGGCCCCACGGTGGGCGCCAAACTGTTAATGCCGAAAATCATCCAAAAGGATAACTTAAGGTTGATGTGGAGCTTAACAACTAAAGAATAGAAATCGTTCGACAAACTATGCGACAAAGACAAAAAAGTAAAAGAGACGAGAGGATTTTGGTGACGCGGGAAAAACCTCAACGAGGAAAAAAACTGCGGACGACAGTGATGGTCGTCGTTGTACTATGGTCGCCAATAAGGGGCGACGTCCTTATGTTTCAAACGTCGAGAGTACAAGTGATTACAATACAGGTATCAGAAATGACTTGAATTGTAAAGTAAATAGCGCGTCGTGTGTAAAAAATAACGTGTCGTGCGTCGTCTGCTCGAGAGAGAATTTTGCTTCGAATGCTCTTGCTATGCCGTAGATGTTTAGGTAAATTTTCACCAGTCTCGACCACGACCAAAACGCTGAGAGCATTTATTACACTTTTCCATAATAAGGTAAAATCATAATACTTTATTCCCTGACCAAAAGTTGAAATTGAAAGTTATCCACCTCACGACACTCGACCATGATGTCGTCTACCTGACACGACCGACGTGACATACCTCGCGACCTCGACCGACTAACATATGATATTTCTGTTATATTTTCAGTGTTTAATGCATGGTCAAAGCCATTAATGACCAACGGACATAACCGACAAGGACAATGATGAGCACTAAAAGCAGTGACCGTTGCGACCGTTACTCCTACAATCATGAGGGTCAATTAAAGCTACGAATACTATAAAAGCAAAGGCTAGAGCATCATTGCAGAGATCCTGAATCATCTGGCATCACCTGAATCATCTAGCACCATCTTGAAACAACAGAACAATCACCGCAAGAACACTCGAAGCAAAGAACACTCTCTCAAAAGATCGTTCACGATGCACGACATACACGCACGACGCTTAGCTTTTTACACACGACACACTTATTTTCCATGCACGATACACTTGTTACTTTACGTTTAAAGTCCTTCTTTCATTTGTATTGTAATCATTGTACTCACGACACCCGAAACATAAGGACATCGCCCCTGTTTGGCGACCATAGTGCAGCGACGACACTCAAAGTCGTTCGCGAGTTTTTTCCTCGTTGAGTTTTTTCCCGCGTCACCAAAATCTTTGTCTCATTTATATTTTATGTCTTTGTCGCACGGTTTGTCGCAAGATTCCTATTCTTTAGTTGTTAAGCTCCACAATTAACCTTAAGTTATCCTTCTGGACGATTTTTGGCATTAACAGTTTGGCGCCATCCGTGGGACATCATCTAGAGAATATCTTCGACAAACGTGCGCCTTACTAACGTTTTCTTGGAGTTTCTTTTCTTTTCTTTTTGAAGAAAATGGCAGGTGATGGAAACCGAGAGCAGATCATTGCCCAGATACATGGGGAGCATGAGAATGCGCAGGATGCCCCAGGGGCAGTCGACGATTATCGCCTGGAGGAAGTCATCCTGGATCAGAGCAAGCCTGACCAGAAAGTCCTTGTAGGGTCGTCCCTCGATCCCTGCCTAAAAGACAAGCTCATATCTTTTTGACTTTTTTGCAAGAAAATGCCGACTGTTTTGCCTGGTCACATGAAGACATGGTCGGCATAGACCCTGGTGTCATTTCCCATAAGCTCAATGTGGACCCGTCATTCAAACATGTCAAGCAAAAGCCACGGAAATTTCGCCTAAAAGGAATAAGGTGATAAATGATGAGGTCGACAACCTCCTCAAGACAGGAAAAATCTGAGAAGTAAAGTACCCCGACTGGCTTGCTAATGTCGTGGTCGTGGCAAAGAAAAATGGCAAGTGGAGGGTCTGTATTGATTTTACAGATCTCAACAAAGCCTGTCCAAAAGATCCTTTCCCATTACCACATATCGACGCCATGGTCGATGCGACGGCCGGACATGAATTATTGACGTTCATGGATGCTTATTCCGGATACAATCAAATCCTTATGCACGTCAAGGACCAAGAGAAAACTGCATTCACGACAGACCGAGGTATTTACTGTTATAAGGTTATGCCTTTCGGACTAAAAAATGCAGGTTCCACATACCAGCGTCTGGTGAATAAAATGTTCAAAGACCACCTTGGCGACACAATGGAAGTTTATATCGACGACATGCTCGTCAAGTCGAAGCAAGCAGTCGACCACGTCGAACATTTGAGGCAGTCGTTCGACATCCTTCGGAAGTACAACATGAAGCTCAACCCGACGAAGTGTTCCTTTGGTGTCAGTGCCGGGAAATTCCTAGGTTACATGGTCACTCGTAGGGGGATCGAAGCCAATCCCGACCAAATCAAGGCCATTATCGAGATCAAATCTCCAAGAAATTTCAAAGAGGTCCAAAGGCTCACTGGTCGAGTGGCAGCTCTGAACAGGTTTATCTCTCGATCCTCATACAGATGTCATTTATTTTACAATGTCCTCAGGAAAACTAAAGGCTTCGACTGGACCGGCGATCATGAGCAAGCGCTGTAAAAATTAAAGGAGTACATGATGTCGCCTCCTTTGTTGTCAAAGCCTGATGACCATGAGGTCTTGCAGCTATATTTGGCTGTTAGTCCTAATGCAGTAAGTGTCGTCCTGACGCGAGAAGGTGAAAAGTAGCAACTGCCGATCTATTATGTAAGTAAATCTCTCTTGGATGCCGAGACCAGGTATTCCTCGATGGAAAAACTACTCTTATCGCTTGTTACAGCCGCAAAGAAATTGTGACACTATTTCGAATCGCATCCGATTACTGTCGTTACTAACTATCCTCTTAAGTTTGTCTTAAGAAAACCTGAGTTGACAGGTAGTTTGGCAAAATGGAGTATATATCTCAGCAGTTACGACATCAATTTTAAGCCCAGGACCGCGATCAAATCGCAAGCCTTGGCGGATTTCATTGCTGATTTCAGCCCTGAATTGGGGAAAGAAGCAAATCTCGAGGTGTCTACTGTGGCGACTCACGACGACGTACCTTGGACCTTACACGTCGATGGATCGTCCAACATTAGAGGTTCAAGACTAGGCGTCGTCTTAAAGTCGCCACAGGGGGGCAAGGTGGTGTACTCCGTTCGATGCGATTTCAAAACCACCAACAACGAAGCCGAGTACGAAGCCCTGATCGTGGGAATGAATATGACCCACGACTCGGGGGCAACCGCGCTACATGTCAAAAGCGATTCTCTTCTTGTCGTGAATCAGATGAATGGAGAATTCGTAGCCAAAGATTCAAAGATGACAGCGAACCTAAAGGTAGCAAAAGGAAAATCAGAAAAATTCAAATCATTTTCTATTGAGCAGATTCTGAGGGATCAGAATACTTAAGCCGACGCTCTAGCAAATCTTGGATCTGCTCTAGTCGAACCAATATTCGACAGTATTCCTGTGATCCACCTAGCGACGTCGTCCATTGAAAATGACGATGTCGTCCAAATCGAAGAGCAAGAAGAAGACTGGTCGTGCGACATCCGAAATTTTCTCATGCACGACCAACTCCCAGAAGACAAAATGGAAGCTCAGAAGATCAGATTCAAGGCATCCAGGTATGTCGTGATTGGAGATAGACTCTATCGACGATCATCGACAGGCTTAAACCTGAGATGCGTCATCAGTAAGAGTCAAGTTCAGAAGATGCTTCAAGAAATGCACGATGGGGAGTGTGGCAATCACTCAGGAGGTCGCAGTTTGGCTAATCGTATCTCCCGACAAGGCTACTTTTGGCCAACACTGCGACAAGATGCCGTCAGGTACGTCCAGAATTGTGATCCTTGTCAACGACATTCAGGTACGTCCCACAAACCATCTGAACCTTTACACTCGACATTGATCCCATGGCCCTTCATGAGATGGGGGATGGACATTGTCGGCAAGCTACAACCTGCCCCAGGGTAAAAGGTATTTCTCCTCGTACTTACAGATTATTTTTCCAAATGGGTAGAAGCAGCTGCCTTTTCCCAAATTTGGGACAAGGAAGTCGTATCTTTTATCCAAACTAACATTATATGCAGGTTTGGGATTTCATCCGAAATTGTCTACGACAATGGATCCCAATTCATAAGCAACAGGACTCGACAGTTCTGTGAAGACCGCAGCATCAAGCTGACGACCTCGACACCCAGGTATCCCCAAGCAAATGGACTTGCTGAGTCGAGCAATAAGACCATCATTGCTTCAATTAAGAAGAGGTTGCAAGCCGCAAAGAGAAGGTGGGTCGAAGAGCTCCCTTCGGTCCTGTGGGCGAATCGCACGATGCCTCGCACGTCCACAGGACAAACCCCTTTCTCTTTGGTCTATGGTTGTGAAGCAGTTCTGCCGATCGAGGTTCAGCTCCCGACCTCAAGGCATACTTCCATCGACCATAATCTGGTTGATTTAAGTTATGACCTCGATGCCCTCGAAGAGCTCAGAGAATCAGCATTGATCAGAATGGCGTCACAGAGGCAAGTGATCGAACGACATTTCAACAAGAATGTTAAAGTTAAAGTCTTTCAAGTAGGCGACTACGTCCTCCGACGAGTGTTCCAAAGCACTCAAGAGCTCAATGCCGGTAAACTTTCCACCAAATGGGAAGGTCCTTATCGTATCTCAGAAGTCGTGGGTAAAGGTGCCTATCGGCTCCAAACCCTCGACAATCAGGATATCCCACGTAGCTGGAATGCAACACATTTGAAAAGGTATTTTTCTAAATCTTTTTCCTTTTCTCACACGACTTTTATTCATTGCGACGATTACTGACTTAAGCTTCGGAGAGTCGTTGGCTAGCCAACGACCAACCTCTGACATTGTTTTACCGCAGAATCACACGACATAAGATTGCTAAGTCTATTACACGACTTTAATCTTGCAAGGTTGCACGACATAAGTGAGCAGGTCTATAACTTGGTTATTCTATCACAAGGACACAAGATTCAAGTTCGTCGTACGATCTAGTCGCACGATCACAAGGTCCAGCGACCCCACTATCTAAGGATCCTTACTTAGAAGAATTTCATATTCTGAATGAATGTCTTGATCGCGTGTGCTTGTATCTGCCAACATGATTTAAATATATGACTTATATTTTAGTCATGGTATTACAATGGATGCCTAAGTCGCATGATTTCTTGTTTATTCTACGCTTAGTGAATTTCACAATTAATGTTGTATTTACTAATAAGACGTATAAAATAGAGTGATATGCAAGATAAAATTTAATTTATCAGATCGTCAGCTACATTAGATAGCTCGACCACCAACGATCGAGCTAGCAAAACAAAAATAAAAACGTTTTTCTAAGGCTGAGGAGGAGTGTCTGTAAAACCAGTTTCTATTAGGTAATCATCAAATCATCCATTGATCTTGAACATAATAGAGATTACATAAGATTGATGCACTTTCTCTCTCTAGAATGCTCTCACTTCTCTCTCTAGAATGTTACAATTAAGATCATTCACTAATGACTTCCTTGAGACTTGCTTACAAACTAAGCTAAAGCTATTTATACCTCCTAATTATAAAGCTTTAAACACTAAAGCTAGTTTGACTTTACATGACTTTGACTATTTTGACTAATGCTTTGACTTTACAATGTTTGACATTATACAAGACTTTACAATAAATCTTGAATACAATAATGCTCTAACATTCTCCCCCTTTGGATTCAAGATTTAAAACAAATGGCAGCAGTCTTCAACACTTGATCTTTGACCGCTTTGAACGTTGAAGCTTTGGCACTCTTCAAACAGTTGAATCTACACAAGGATGCGAAGCTTTCACATTTTTTAATATTTAGGTGTAAGCACAATCCGAGTCTCTCAGATCTAAGATAACCATATTCAAAAACACTTCAGACTTCACATGATCCGAAAACTTCAACTTTGAACAATCCGAATCCATATATAAGTGATTCGAAAACATCTTTGTCTTTCACAATGTAAAGTCAATCTTTTTCAAAACTATCTTCATCTCTTTGACCTTGAATTGTCTTCGACATGAAATTGAATTAAACATTTCTCCCCCTTTTTTTGATGAATGTGAGCATCATGATCATCAAAAAACTTTTTCAATTTCAGTCGCATCTCTGAGTATCACTAACATTCTCCTCCTTAATGAATAACCTTGCTCCCCCTCAAAATAAGAATTCTGGAGCAATTTGTTTTCTCCCCCTGAAAGTATGCATATATTTCATTAAAAAATTATTCATTTCAAATACAGTGCTTTAATGAAAACATTTAACAAGGAATATAAAATTCATTGAACTACATTTTATTACTACTAACATTTGATCATTTGAAAGCTTTACAAAAGAAATCCAACTCAATGAAGTATATCAGATTTTTCAATCAAATGAAATCAAATGCATGTGTTTGGATTCAAAAACAAGATATCATTGCATATCAAGTAAAAATGTTCAGTTTTGTAAGTCCCATAATTGAAGCAACAATCAAGAATACTCCATAAAGATTGAATAGAAATAGGCAAGAAGAACAATTTGTTGAATGATCTCTATTCATATGCTTTACAATACAATGGAGGAGAATTGAAAGTATACGACTCTCTCAAAGTATACTGATCTATCAAATAACTCTCAAAGTCTCTCGTGACAATGTAAGCCCAAGACACCTATTTATAGTGTCTAATTACATGACATGGGCCCAAGCCCATTTAACTCCCATTAAACTCCCAAAGCCCAAAAGACTAATAAAGCTAATTACAATACATTTGACTTTCATTGACTTTACATGGACTTTATAAAACTTTCTATATAATTGGGGCTTTCTAGACCCAACAATCTCCCCCTAAAGTTTTATAAAGAAAGCATCTTCAAATGATCTCCCCCTTGATTTCTTTGAAAACTTTAGTGTTGCATATCTTCACGCCTTGCAAATCTATCCAAGCTCCCCCTCAGAATTTACTCTTCTTCTTCACAAATTACAACTTTAAAATCAAATCCAATGTGCAATAAGCTTGACTGAAACAACCTCAGTTTATAATAAAGAATTAGTCCTTGAAATTCGAGTTGTATGATCGTTAAGCTCAAGATCTTAATCCATTAAGATCATAGGAGGGAGTGTCACAACAAACTTCACTAACTCAGCTTGGATCCACAAAAAATAGAAGATAGAACACCTTTCTGAAAATTGGGAGAAATATCGTGAAAAACGTTGCTTCGATCCAGCAGCAATACACTGACTTTGACACAGAATCTGACCAATAAGCACATCGATTCAGAACAAACTCAAAATATGAAAAATGTTCATCTGTGTCTTAGGAATCCAGCGCATCTGAAATCGTCAAATTTGGAGATTCGAGGAGGGAGTTCTGAGTAAAATACGACAGGTGCGCAAAGCTGTTAAACATTTCTGAAATTGCACCTTTACTCCGAAATAAACTAAGTAAAAGTTCTGAGTAGACCAATCAGAATTCTGAGTAAGTCAATCAGAATTCTGAACATGAGGAACTTCTGAAAAAATTCTAACTCTGAAATTCTAATTCCACACGATAAAGTTCTGACTATTGGAGTCAGAATTCTGAGTAAACTTCGAAGACTTAGTTCTGAACCATCATTTGAGCATTGATTTCTGATTAACTTTTGACATTTCACGATCTAACTTCTGAATTCTGAATTCTGAATATCCTCAATAAACATGATCAGAATTCTAAACTTGAACACTTCTGAATGGCTTTGAATAAAATCTGAGCAAACTCCTCTTGAACAAGTCTGCATCAATATAAAGTCAAGAATTCTGGACAACTTTGGATCAGGGTTCTGATTAGCCTTTGAACATCTCACGATCTGACTTCTGAGTTCACTTACTTAAACTTCTGAGGAGTCATTCAAAACTGATTGCACTTGATCAGAATTCTGAATAAACTGGATCAATTTCCTTTTCCTCTTCTCCCCCTTAAAAATAACATTTCTCTCTTTTGTTGATTCTGTACAAATCATTTTCTATTTTCTTCTCCCCCTTTTGATTATCATAACCATGATCATCAAAATGACAATGATTGTACATTGAATGAACATTCTCCCCCTCTCATTTATGATTTGAGATCATCATGATCATTGAAAAACTTCTTCAATTTCAGTCGCGTTTCTGAGTATCACTAACAATCTCCTCCTTAATGAATTACCTTGTTCCCCCTCAAAATAAGAATTCTGGAGCAATTTGTTTTCTCCCCCTGAAAGTATGCATATATTTCATTAAAATTATTCATTTCAAAATAAGATTCATACACTTGATAACTACTAACATTTGATCATTTGAAAACTTTACAAAAGAAATCCAACTTAATGAAATTTAACAAATTTTTCAATCAAATGAAATCAAATGTATGTGTTTGGATTCAAATACAAGTCATCATTGCATATCAAGTTAAAAATGTTCAGTTTCAATCTCTTTATTAAATCTATTTGGTGTGCTTAGCATGCGAAATATGATTAGCTTCAAGCATATGCAATTCTAAAACATATAAGAATACTTTGCTCTACTCACACTATTTGTCCAAAATCAGGATTCTCACAAATTTACAGGTTTATTGCGACTTTGTATTTTCCCAAAGTTTCAAGAGATGTGTGCTCATTGGCATCTTTTAATTTTGTGCACATTGGCATCTTTTAATTTTGTGCACATTGGCATCTTTTAATCAAAAAATTTAGTAAGAATAAGATACATCGTTAAACATGACTTTCTATCTGGTTCTTTAGCAGGATTTGGGTCAGCCGATCCCAGACCAGTTGGTCTTAGGTGCTAGGTGTCGAACACCCCTTAGAACTTACTTTCCCAAACCAGAAAGGTCACATCGATATATTTTAAACCCATTTGCACCAGTAGAACATGACTTTCTATCTGGTTCTATAGCAGGATTTGGGTCAGCCGATCCCAGACCAGTTGGTCTTAGGGACTAGGTGACTAGCACCCCTTAGGACTTACTCTCCCAAACCAGAAAGGCCACAGGTACAAACTTTCAAACTAAATGATTTTGTATATATATATATTGCATCTCAATCACTTGGTTCTAAAACGTAGTACTTCCCCCATATTTTCGTTTCCATCCAACATTCTGACAAATTATGCTTTTTGAGCATTATATTCTATATAAGTCTAAATTTCATAACATTGAGCATTCAGCATAATTTCATTCATGATTTGCTAACCTTTCGATTTATTTCAGAAGTGAAAGTTGAAACAAATATAGCTCAGATAATACAAAAACACTTGTAAAATCACCCTTGACACACATTTTATTCATTAAATGAAAATTGAGAATTCCATGTCATTGAATTAAATTTGTGAAGGTTCAAACTTTCAAAGCAGTAGAAGTAAAACATAATGCAATGTTACCTTTCACCACTGGTTCCTTGAAACAGAAAGATGTGACAGTTAAGGATATCACCTGAGTAGTATGATTCTAAACTGATTTGTTTAGAAGTCTTAGTCTTTAAAGTACGGGTCCTGAACTGAATTATTCAGAAGCCATAGTCATTTAAGTACGGGTTTTGAACTGATATGTTCAAAAACCTAAAACGTTGAAGCACGGGTTTTGAACTTTATCTTGAAACAATCAGATCAAATTTTGAGACAATATTCCCTCTCAAATCAAGATAATCCTGCAAAATCAAGAGATTTTGGTAATCATCTACGATGATTCCTCATTAGATATCAAAAATCCAAATTTTGAGTAGTTGAGTCAGAATTCTGAGTAGAAAAGTCAGAATTCTGAGTAACTTGTTCAAAATTCTAAGTATCAGAGTCAGAATTCTGATTAGTTGAGTCAGAATTCTGAGTAGTATAGTCAGAAGTCTGAGTAACTTGTTCAAAATTCTAAGTATCAGAGTCAGAATTCTAAGTAGTAGAGTCAGAAGTCTGAGTAACTTGTTCAAAATTCTAAGTATCAGTCAGAATTCTGATTAGTTGAGTCAGAATTCTGAGTAATAGAGTCAGAACTTCTGAGTAAGAGAGTCAGAATTCTGATAAAACTATCCAGAGAAAATTCCTTAGAAAAATGTTTGGATTTTGTGATTTTTGAACATTCTGAACTTCAAATCACCATAACTTGCTCAAAAATCAGAATTTTTCAACCAAAATTTGCAGGGTTGCTTAAAATGTGATTCTGAACACATTCTCTGGAAATGTTTTCTACTAAAAACACCCACAACTACGAGTTCGATTACACCACAGTAAACTGAACTTTTTTTAAAAAAATGCTTCAAAATCAACAAATTGATCTGTATGAATCAGAAATCCATAATCACATTCATACCGAGTTTTGGACTGAAGTATCCAAAAGTCAAAATTCTCAATTAAGCACAACATCTGTTTTCAGTCATGTGTCGGTATGGATCATTCATTCAGCTCTACACATGAATAACCTGCAAAACAGATTAAGTTGACTTTGGTACCCATATGAACTTGGGTCCAGGTTTGTTAGGTGCAGTAGCATATGCAGATATTCTATAAGAACCAAACCAGTGCTGAATGTACCTTTTGTTTACAAAGTCATCAGTCCCACAATATGAACAACAAAGTTTCTTTTGTGCAATTCTGACTAATTGATTTACAGAATAAATCACATCACGTATAACAAAAGATTTTATTTGAAATGTATTGTTCTTCTTAACATTTGAATTAGGAACCTTTGATTTTCGCACTTCTTTCTTGGAAGTAGTTCCTTTAACTCTCCATTCCATTTTTATCTTTTTAAAAGAACAATTATAAGATTTATCAATAGGAGAATCATAAAACAGATTAGAAGAACGAATCTGATCTTTTGAACTATGATTTGATTTGTCAACAACTTTCGTTTCAAATTCTTTAAACTTTTTAACATACAAATCAAACCTTGACTGCAAATCAGATTTGGACTTCCTCTCTATCATGATTTTAGTTGATAAATCAGATAATTTCTTAATAAGTCTCCTTATCTCCAAATGAAAAACTTTCTTTTCCTTCTCAAACTCATCTTTTAAGCATTTTTCTTTAAAGCCATTTACCTTCTTCTTTTCAGTCTCTTTCCTTCCATCTTCTAACTCTTTCTCCAACTCATTGATTTTTACAGAAAACTCATTTAACATTCCTGTTTTCTTTTTCTCAAAACCATTCTTTTCTTTTTGAAAAACATTTTTCTTGCATTCAAACTCTTTTCTTTCTTTTGCAAGAATTTTCTCCAAATCAGAATATTTTAGAGATAATTCAACAGACTTTGTTTCAAAACCTTTCCTCTCAGTTTGAAAGTCTCTTCTCTCTTTCTCAAATTTCTCTCTTTCAAGTATAAGAACTTCTTCAAAATCATAGATTTGTTTCAAGAGTTGACAATTTTTCATTTCACATGATTTGATTCTATTTTTAGAATCTGTCAACATCTTTCTTTCAAAATTGATTTTCTCTTTCAAATCAACATTCTCTTTTTCTAACACCTTTGTGTTCTCTTGAGCCTTTTCGAAATCTTTTAGAAGATCGAATTTATCTTTTTGCAAATTTACAACAACTTTTGCACTTTCCTCAAATTTGGCTTCAAGATTAGCAATCTTGCTTTCAAAATGAACAATCTCTGTTTTTGGTTTAGAAATTGTTTCTTTTGCTTTTACAGGACTTAATTTTTGTAAATTGTCTGAACTGGTTATAGAACTTGCAGGTCTCACAAAAACTTCAACAATCTCAGGCATGATGAAATGACAAATTCAAATATCAACTATGAATTATGATAAAAAAAAATGAGAATCAACACAGATCTAGAACATGCAAGAATTGATCAAATCTGTCACATGCATTTCATCAAACAGTTAGAGTACATGAATTAATGAAATCTTCTTTTCAACAAAAAATTTGAATACTAATCAACATGCAGCAGATAGAATCACTTTGATCAAGAAACCAATCAAGAATTTTGAAAACATACCTGTGATCTCTGTTTAATTTCGAAAATTAATCAGCATAGAGAGAAATTCTTTGGATGACTTGATTGTAAAATTGAATTGAATCGATTCAACAGAAAGACAAATCGAATTTCTTGAACAAATGTAGAATGAATTCAAGAATTACTAAGAATTCAAGAATTACTAGTAGCAGCGGAATCAATTGACGAATTGATCAAGAAATCTTCAAGAACGCGATCAAACACACTCTTGGACGAATTTGTTTGTTGATTGGCTCTGATACCAATTGTAAGTCCCATAATTGAAGCAACAATCAAGAATACTATATAAAGATTGAATAGAAATAGGCAAGAAGAACAATTTGTTGAATGATCTCTATTCATATGCTTTACAATACAATGGATGAGAATTTAAAGTATACGACTCTCTCAAAGTATACTGATTTATCAAATAACTCTCAAAGTCTCTCGTGACAATGTAAGCCCAAGACACCTATTTATAGTGTCTAATTACATGACATGGGCCCAAGCCCATTTAACTCCCATTAAACTCCCAAATCCCAAAAGACTAATAAAGCTAATTACAATACATTTGACTTTCATTGACTTTACATGGACTTTATAAAACTTTCTATATAATTGGGGCTTTCTAGACCCAACAAGTTTCAACCCCTTTATTAAATCTATTTGGTGTGCTAGCATGCGAAATATGATTAGCAACAAGCATATGCAATTCTAAAACATATAAGAATACTTTGCTCTACTCACACTATTTGTCCAAAAACAGAATTTTCACAAATTTACAGGTTTATCGCGACTTTGTATTTTCCCCAAGTTTCAAGAGATGTGTGCTCATTTGCATCTTTTGATTTGGTGCTCATTTGCATCTTTTGATTTGGTGCTCATTGGCATCTTTTGATATTGTGCTCATTGGCATCTTTTAATCAAAAAGTTTAGTAAGAATAAGATACACCGTTAAACATGGCTTTCTATCTGGTTCTATAGCAGGATTTGGGTTAGCAGATCCCAGACCAGTTGCCCTTAGGTGCTAGGTGTCGAGCACCCCTTAGAACTTAATTTCCCAAACCAGAAAGGCCACATCGATATATCTTAAACCCATTTGCACCAGTAGAACATGGCTTTCTATCTGGTTCTATAGCAGGATTTGGGTCAGCCGATCCCAGACCAGTTGATCTTAGGGACTAGGTGTCTAGCACCCCTTAGGACTTACTCTCCCAAACCAGAAAGGCCACAGGTACAAACTTTCAAACTAAATGATTTTTATTTGTTTATATGATGCATCGCAATCACTTGGTTCTAAAAACATAATGCTTCCCCCATATTTTCGTTTCCATCCATCATTTTGACAGATAGGCTTTTTGAGCATCATATTCTATATAAGTCCATATTTCCATAATTTTGAGCATTCAGCATAGTTTCATTCATGTTTTGCTGACCTTTCGATTTATTTCTGAAGTGAAAAATGAAACAAATATAACTCAGATAATACAAAAACACTTGTAAAATCACCCTTGACACACATTTTATTCATTAAATGAAAATTGAGAATTCCATGTCATTGAATTAAATTTGTGAAGGTTCAAACTTTCAAAGCAGTAGAAGTAAAACATAATGCAATGTTACCTTTCACCACTGGTTCCTTGAAACAGAAAGATGTGACAGTTAAGGATATCACCTGAGTAGTATGATTCTAAACTGATTTGTTTAGAAGTCTTAGTCTTTAAAGTACGGGTCCTAAACTGAATTGTTCAGAAGCCAAAGTCGTTGAAGCACGGGTTTTGAACTGATATGTTCAAAAGCCAAAAACGTTGAAGCACGGGTTCTGAACTGATGTATTCAGAACCCAAAGACGGTGAAATCCGGATTCTAAACTGATGTGTTTAGAAACCATCATATTTGCTCCCCCTTAATAGTACAAATACTCTTCTTAAAAAAATTCACCGCTTCTCTTCTGTTTTCAGTCATGTGTGTGGTATATATATTTCCAAATCAGCACAACACATGATAAACCTGCAAAACAGATTAAGCAGATTTTGGTACCCAACGACACTTGGGTCCTAGTGTGTTAGGTCGCGTCCTTGCCCGAGGCCTCGCCCACCTCTTCCTCCTCGACTTCTTTCTCGTCATCAGAGTCGAGGTCTCTTTCGGTCACGACCTCCCTCAAGAAGTAGGCAAGCTCGTCCGACGCCGAGGCCAAATGATTTTTGCCCGACAGGTGTTGCCTCATTATGTTGGTCCCGAAAGGTTATACAAGTTTGTAAAAGGGGGGGTTGAATACAAACACACGATTTTTACTTTTCTAAATTGTTTATTGATAAATCAAGACAATTTACAACTTGTTGCGGAAGAAGATTAAGGATTAACCTAAATCTAAACAAGTTAAGAACACTAAGTTTCTTGCATTAGAATAAGATAGAAAGCGGATAAGAAAATTATGAGTAATAACCTAACACACAGATAGAAAGAAGAAGATGGCCCGAGCACTTCATTTCTGAAGTAGGGTTCTTCTTATATACTGCATGCATTTAATGCATGGCAGTATTCCTTTACACGTGGCAGCAGCTGAGTGGTTGCATGTCATTGACCTTTGTAGACAACCTTAGTAGCCGCATGGTGCACAGTGTAGAATCAGAGTTTGTTGTACGATCATAGACAAAAGGGATGTCCGTTCTGACAGTTCGTACGAAGACGTGCAAGGGAGGTAAGACAATAGTAACATGCAGAGAGAACTTCATGATCAGCTTTCGTTGATTCAGTACTTCATCAGCGAGTGATAAAGTTCAGCGATTGCTGAAGTCTTCTACTTGTAACTTCACATTGAGTGGACAAATCTTGGCTTCGCTGATATCCGCATCAGTTCATTAGTAGACTTGTCGCTGGTTCTTGAGATTGATCTTTGACTTCAGCGTAGAACATATGTTGACGTGAAACTTGTCTTCAGAGATCATAAGTAAACAACTAACTTATCAGCGATCATCACAGACACTGAACAGGCTCAGAGCTACTTGATGAACAGTGTTCGCTGAATGTCTAATTTAAAGAGCGAGAGTTCCTATCAGCTGTACTGTAGAGTCTTAGTATTTATCAGCGATAGTGAAACTCTAATACATATTGTTTACTTACAATTTTCACTAAGTGTTTAAGAGAGGGTCATTATCAAAGCACTGAGGGTTTGGATCAACAATCTCCCCCTATTTGATTATGACATAGCAACAAAGAAAATTGCTAAGTATGAAAACAAAAGGATAAAAAGAACTCATAAAATATTTGTCCCTTTTACTGTTTTTTGGGATCTTTTCAGTACTGATGGAGTAAAGTACATTTGCTGAAATCTTTCTTTAAACTTCGTAAAGGTTACAGAGGGAAGTGGAAAAATTACAAGTACAGCAAATAAAATTACAAGTACAAAAGATGTAGACAGATAAGGATAAAAGAATTACAAGAGAGATCCTATCCGTCAATGGGTTCTTCCTTAATGAGAAGTTCATCAAGGGTCTTTGATGTGGGAATCATCCAGTCAGGGACCATTACTCCTTGATCCTTTTTGTTCTTTGCTTCTTCAAAAATCAAGGGTTTAAGGTATCGAGCCTGAATATCGCGTCGAAATTCACACCAGTAGATGAGGTCTCTGAGTTGTTCGATGGGAGTGATGGGAAGCTCAGAGATGCGTTGAAAGTGTTGTCTTCCATCATAGTCTAAAAAGAAGATACCATAGGGTTCGCTTAAGACTTTTCCAGGAATGAAAGTTTCACCAGGAGGCAGAGAGGTGTCAAGCGCTGAGAGGTCAGGGTCAGGACCAAGTACTTCAGCATGAGAGAAACCAATACTTGTTTCGTTCCTTATAGGAGGACCTGAATCTATAGGTTTTGTCTTTTTCTTTGCAGAGGCCCTTCTTTGTCGAGATGAAAGAGGAGTGGGAGGAGGAATATCCACAGCAGAAGAAACCAAGTCGATCTGAGAATTTATAATCTTCTCGACATGGCTCTTGAATTTTGAGCGAGATCGTTGAATGGCTATTCGTATCTCCAACCATTCAGAGAAACCAAACTTCTCTAATGAAGCAGCGTAAAAGGTTTGCTTGGTTTTGTCTTCTCTGAATACGTCAACTTCAATGACAGGAACGTTTGCGAACATTTTTCCTATGATATTTACCTTGTTGATTCTGGATGGTCGAAATCGATAGTTCAGTCTTTCGTTGCACCATTCCAAAGTAGAATCAGATACCTTGGTCTTTTCTTCAACGATCCTTTGGGCGTCTTCCCATAATTGACGTTGGACTTCGATGGGAGTTCTTTTCAGCGCTGGGTCTTTCACCGATTGTTAGGCAAGCTGGATGGCAAGAGCCTTATCTTTTTCTTCAGCTTCCTTCTTTTCGGCGAGTAATCTTACAGCTTTGAGGTGATCAGTGAATTCTCTCTTCGAAACTCTGACCTTTATAGGAACAGGAATTTTGTCACGAGGAAGAATGATTCGCTGATCTTCAAGCTGTTTGATCATTGCATCTCTCTTTTCTTGATCCTCTTTACTTAGCTTTTGAGGAGCCAAGGAAGGTCTGTTTTTGTGAGAGAGCAGTTGTTCATCAGGTTCATCAGTCTCAGCGGTTAAATCCAAGACTGGGATTATTTCTTCAGCTCTTGTGGCTGGGATTATTATTGGTGCAGCAGTGGGGACTTCAGCTGGATCCTCAAACAGGGGAGAGGACTAGCTGAAACACAGCGATCATTTAAGTAAGATTTAGGAAGAATGGGGTTAAGTGTATAGAGGTTTTATAGAGAGAAGGATTAAGATTGAGAAGGGATAGAGGAGGGATGCATTATAAGGGAATAGAAAATATTGTACCTGACAAGCTGGCTTAATCTGAAGGATAGCCAGATTGCCTTCTGCAGCGAGGCCTTTGTTTTTGCCTTTGTCAACTTCAGACGCTGCAGGCTTTGTCTTCTCCCCTGATGGTTCGTTTATCGAAATCCCTTTCACATGGACCTTCTTGGGCTCAACGAAGAAGAAGTCATCATCATCATCGTCATCATCATCATCTTTAGGGGATGATGATGGTTCTTCATCATCGATATCAATGGGTTCTTCGTCTTCAGCTTCTTCTTCTTCAGACTCGACCTCATCATCGTAGGGTTCAGTCACATCAGCAACAACTTCTTTATGTTGCTCTTCGAGTTGCTCCCCCTCAGATACAGAGGAAGGTTTCTTGGTTCCCTCAGGGTTTTCAACTCCCTGAGGTTGTGAAGTAGAAGCAGCAGCAGCCTTTTCATTTATCTCCCCCTCAGCATTATGAGGAAGATCTTCAGCTTTCTTCTCCCCCTCTTCCACATGATAATTGGGGGAGGTAACAGATTGTTCAGCATCAGTAGTCATAGGATCACTGTCTTCTAGGCCAGTGTCTCCCATGAGGATTTCAACCACTGCTATTCTGTCTTCTAGGCCAGAAATCACAGGGCTGGTCTTTTGAAGTTCAACTCGATCGGCCTGAGTAAAGTGAGACTTTTGGGTGTCCAGGCGATTGAGTATCTGCTGAAGGAGTTCCTTGACCGTGGTAACCTCACGCTTAAGAGTACCAACCTCTGTCTTCAATGATGTGACTTCATTGGACAGAGTGGTGAAGTTTGTTACGAGGGTGGTGTTGGTGATGTTTAGATTGTTGACGTTGGTGGAAGTTTCAGCGAGGGTGGTAGCAAAAGTTGCAATGCTGCCATCCACCTTCTCCATATCAACTTTGGAGGCTTTTGTGTCAACAAGCTTGGTCAACTTTTTGAGTTTCTCTCCAGCGTCTGTAACCGCTGAAGAGTTCGTGGAGAGAATAGTGTTGTAATTTTCCACCTTTGTTTCCAGGGCCTTCAGGGAGGTGTTGATATCCCCCAAATTAGGACCTGAAACAGTTATTAACTTATGAATAGAGGAAAGCTCAGAAGTTTGGGGTTGTGAGAGAGGAGGTAAGCTTTTGTGTATACCTGCAGGCGGGTTGGCGAGTTGTCAAAGCCTTGTAACCCTGAATGATATTCCATGTCGCCTTCGAGAGTGCCTTGGCGCATGGAGATGTCTGCAGATCCTATATTTGCTTCCATCATCGTCTTTAGAGTGTCAGCAGCTGAATCATGCATGATGACGGGTGTGCCTGAGAATGTTAGGAAAATGGGTGGAGTGTCCAAAGAAAGAGTGGGAGGAGTGAAGGATGAGAAGATTGGTTGGGTGCGGGTTTCAGCGTTGGATCCGCTGTCAATCACTCCAGTCTGTAGAGAGGCTGAAGGAGGTGGGTTCAGTTCCAAGTTTATAACCTCAGTGTCAAGAGACGCTGAGGCCGGGATGGAAGGGGTGGTTGTAGCAGCTGTGGCAGAGCGTACCACGAAACTATCCAGCGACTCTTGTAGAAGATGAGTCGTGGAGTCTTCAGCCGTAGATGGCTTGGGGGGTTGCTCCTTGGTTTTCTTGATCCTTTTGGAACCAAGTTGGGAAGATGATTGTTTCCTTTTTCGAGAAGGAGTGGAGGGTGCAGCTTGGGTATCAGCAGTGGGGATTTCCGCTTAAGCAGCCGCAGAAGTAGAAGAAAGAGGATTAAGAAGAGATAAGACAGTAGTAAGACGTACCTCGTTTGCCAGTGGCTTGAAGTCGAGCACCTTAGGGCCAACCTGAGAGAGTCTCAGATCACCCTATTTTGGGTACTTGTCCCCAAGTCCTTGTTGAAAGACGGCGCTGATGAATCTGGGATATGGAACCCATGAAGGTCTATCAGCCATATCAACTCTAAATGCAAGGTCGTCATAGATGATCGAGGCCCAGTCAACATTGAGACCTTTCAGCAACGCATAGCCCATGGCTTGCTGAGGTTGAGCAGCTTGATCAGAGGAGCCACTCTTCGCTGTCATGCAGCTTATCAGGTGGGCGAAGATGAAGTTCATTTCGCTTGGCATTTTAGACTTCTTGATCAGGGTCAGTTTCTTTTCAATGTCCTTGTCCCTCCATGTGTCCCATGCGTAACCCATTGCATCGAAGAATGCAGTGATGGCTTCCCTATCAGCATGGCTTTTGTGGTTAGGCAGAGGGACAAAAGGTTTTTCTTTGGAGGCAGTGGGTAGGCTGAGTGCACGCCTGATAATGGCAGGGTTGATTTTGGTTGTGCCAAATTTGGTGTCACAGAGAATGACATCAAGGAGTTTCTTAGGGTCTTTGGATGAAGGAACCTGAGTGTGTCTGGCAGTATACCAGAACTGAGATAGAAGGAATTTATGGGCAGGGGGTACGAAGGTTAAGGCTTTGAATAAGCAGCAGGTTTGGAGAAAATTCACAGCATCATTCAGATGTGTGACTTGCTTTCGAGGAGGAAACTCGAAAAGCGCATAGAGGTTGTTTGATTTCGAAAAGTCTACTTTCTCAAGCGTAAACTTTATCTGAGGAGCCTTTGGTAGAGTCAGTTTCTCCGTTGCAGGAGATTTCTCAGCGATAGGAGCAACAGTTGAAGATGCCATTTCTGTTTATCATATCAACCATGAATCATAGATAAAGAATACAGTCTTAATGTGGAAAGAATTTCCAATAAGATGTTGTTGAGTTTTGTCCATTTCATTCAGACCAAAAATGTCTTAATGAAGATTAGGGTTTTCTTGTTTTGAAAAAGAAATACAAAACAGTAAATGCCTTGTTTTCCAGTTTCCTTTGAAGATAAGGATTCTGGAAAAACGTATGAAGAACAAGTTTAAGATTTTGAGATTTAAACTTGAAGAACAACCATGAAAAGGTTGTGTTCATAAAACCATGAAAGAAATGATTTCATTTTTAAAAGTTTCTTTTGTTTGATCTTTTGTGAACAAGAATAAGATCATTAACAAGTTAAAACAGGTAAATAATAAGAATATTAACCTGGTTAGTCGAAAAAGAAGAGGATGAACAGTTTTCTGAAAAAACTTGAGTTCAAAATGCAACAGTAAATCTTTTCTTGAAGAAGAAGTTGTTCGCGTAAAGAGAGAAATATAAACCCAAATGTGTTTATATAGTGAGATTAGAGAGAGAGAGAAACTAGAGCGGGAAAGTTTTTCATCATGACACGGACACGTGTTTGCATTTGATTGGATGGTAAACGAAACGTGCAAACGTGTGTCAGAAAAAGAACGTGCCAGGGTTTATCCGTTGTGATGATGTCACAAACGTCCTTTCATATTTTAGGATGTCTCTGAGGTTTTGAAAGCTCAGGGATATTTTGAAAACATGAAGCACTGAATAGAAATATCAGTGTTAGTTTTAGAAATTTTAAAGTATTACTGAAAGGAAGAGATATTCAGCGATACAATTTGTTTTGAAATCTTGCATTCACATGCGATTGTCAGCGAGTAAAGAGAGAACGTACCTTAACATCAGCAAATCAAGTTTGTTCAGAGAGTAGGTGATATGGGTTATACAAGTTCATATTTATCACTGATCAAAATGTGAACCGCTGAAGATTTTACTCTTCAAAGTTCAGCATTCCAAGCTCACTGATGAGAAAGTTAAATCTTGTCTCATCAAGAGGTTTGGTAAATAAATCAGCTAACTGAAAATCAGTTGGGATAAAATGAAGTTCTATATCACCATTCATCACATGATCTCTGATAAAATGATACCTGATTTCGATGTGTTTGGTCTTTGAGTGTAGCACTGGATTGTTGGCTATAGCGATGGCACTAGTGGTGTCGCAATAGATTGGAATTTTTGAGAGCTGAAGGTCATAGTCCAGTAGTTGATTTCTCATCCACAAGACCTGAGAGCAACAGCTTCCAGTGGCTACGTACTCAGCTTCAGCAGTTTAGGTGGACACTGAGTTTTGCTTTTTACTTGTCCAACTCTCCACCTTTCCACCCAGGAGCTGACAGCCTCCTGTGGTGCTTTTCCTATCCAATTTGCAACCTGCAAAATCACTATCTAAATAGGCGATTAAATCAAACCCTGAGTCTTTGGGATACCAAAGACCTAGGTTCGGAGTACCCTTAAGGTAACGAAAGATTCGCTTTACAGCGATCATATGAGATTCCTTAGGTTCAGCTTGATATCGTGCACACAAACAAGTTGCATACATAATATCAGGTCGACTAGCTGTAAGATACAGAAGAGAGACGATCATCCCACGGTACAGCGTGACGTTAACAGGTATTCCAGAAGAATCCTTGTTTAGTGTCAGCGGTGGTGCCATAGGGGTTTTCATAGCTGAACTTTGAGTTAAGTCAAATTTCTACAGCATATCTTTAACATACTTTCCCTGATTAATGAAAGTTCCTTTTTCATTTTGCTTTATCTGAAGACCAAGGAAATATGTTAGCTCACCCATCATACTTATTTTATACTCTGCTTTCATCCTTTCAGAGAAGCGAGTACAAAGGTCAGGGTTAGTAGAACCAAATATAATGTCATCAACATATATCTGAACAAGAATGATATGACCTTTTACTTTGTTGAAAAATAGAGTTTTGTCGATTTTACCACGCTCGAATTTTTCAATCAGGAGATAAGAGGATAGAGTGTCATACCATGCACGAGGAGCTTGCTTTAAACCATAAAGTGTCTTATCCAATTTATAAACATAACCTGGATGGTTAGGATCTGAGAATCCTGGAGGTTGTTCCACATAGACTTCTTCATTCAGCTTTCCATTTAGAAACGCTGACTTAACATCCATCTGATAAACTTTGAAGTCTTTGTGTACAGCGTAGGCTAAGAATAGACGAATAGATTCTAGTCTTGCTACTGGAGCAAATGTGTCGTCGTAGTCTATACCTTCCTCTTGTCTGTATCCCTGAGCAACAAGATGAGCCTTGTTGCGGGTTACAGTTCCATGTTCGTCCAACTTGTTTCGATAGACCCATTTAGTGCCTATCACTGTCTTGTCAGTTGGTCTTCGAATAAGATTCCAAACTTTGTTTCTTTCAAATTCTGTCAGCTCTTCTTGCATAGCACTGACCCAATTTGGATCTCTGAGGGCATCATCTATTTTCTTTGGTTCAATCAGAGAAATAAAGTTAACGAATAAACAAATATTACCTGCACTTCGTCGAGTCTGAACACCAGCGTTTGGATCACCAAGAATTTGATCAATAGGGTGATTGACAGTCCATCGTTGAGCCGGAGCATGAGTCGCTGACTCAACCTGAACTTTAGGGGCTGAAGATGAGGCTTCAGCAACTTCTGGAATATCAGCCAAGAGAGGAGTAGGTGCAGATGTCATCACATTCACTGATTGCTGAGAAGTAGATGGAATGTCTGAGACATTTGGTTCAGAAGCAGGCATAGTGTTTAAAGGAATAGCTGAGACCCATGATGTTTCAGCTTCACTAGTTTGCATGTTTGGGATGATAGTAGGACCATCATCTTCAACGGTATGAGTATGAGGAGTGGGAATATCTTCTGAATCACCAAGATGTGAAAACATCCATTGATTCAGTTCTTCAGTATCAGCAGAAGGTCGAGAATTCGCTGAACGGGATTCGTCAAAGGTGACATGAATAGTTTCTTCAACAGTTTGTCTTCTTCGATTGAAGACTCTGAAGGCTTTGGAGACGGAGGAGTATCCAAGAAAGATTCCATCATCAGCCTTAGGATCAAACTTTCCAAGGGCATCTCTGTTGTTCAGTATGAAACACTGACATCCAAAGATGTGAAGAAAGCTAATTGAAGGCTTTCTCCCATGGAAAAGTTCATAGGTTGTCTTGTTGATTCTTTTGACTATCAGCGACCTGTTTTGCGTAAAATAAGCAGTGTTGACAGCTTCTGCCCAAAACTGAGTAGGCAGGTGAGAATCGCTGAGCATTGATCGTGGAGCTTCAATAATAGTTCGATTTCTTGTTTCAGCGACTCCATTTTGTTGCGGTGTTCTCACTAAAGAAAAGTTGTGAGAAATACCCTTACTCTCAAAGAAGGAATCAAGAGAACTGTTTTTGAATTCAGTCCCATGATCACTCCTTATTGAGCGAACGATCAAATTGTTCAGGGTTTCCATCTTCCGAACAAAGGTGATGAGTTCTTCAGGGGTGTCACTCTTGGAACGGAGAAACATAACCCATGGATAACTAGAGAATTCATCAACTATGACCAGTGTATATTTCTTTCCAGTAATGGATTGTTTGTTAACAGGGCCAAACAAATCCATATGGAGAAGTTGTAGAGGAGATGACACTGAGGAAACTTTCTTTGACTTAAAGCTTGCTTTGGTCTGCTTCCCTTTCTCACACGTTGAACATAAGGACTCTTTGGCGTATGAGTGTCGAGGTAGACCAGTGACTAACTCTTTAGAAGAAAGAGTATTCAGTGTCTTGAAGTTTAGATGAGAGAGCCTCTTATGCCATAACCAGTTGACATCAGATGAGGCTTTAGAGAAGAAATAGGAGTTCTCAGTAGTTGTTGAGTCCATGTTTATTACATAAACATTTTCCAAACGATAACCGCTGAGAGCTATCTTCTCCTTTTTGTCAGCGACAAAGCAGGATTCCTTTGTAAAGATTACTTTGTTATCCATGTCGCAAAGCTGACTGATGCTTAGAAGATTATGCTTCAGTCCTTCAACATATGCGACTCTTCTGAAGGTTGTTGTACCATTAGAGAGTATACCAAACCCTCGGGTATGTCCTTTTCTGTTTCCACCGAAAGTTACAGAGGGACCCTTCTCTTCCTTGTATTCAGAGAGCAGGCTTTTCTTTCCAGTCATGTGTCTAGAGCATCCGCTATCGAGATACCAGATACCCTTCTTAACCTGCATTACAAAGGAAGATTAGTTTGTCTTGGGTACCCACTTAACCATGTATACACACTTGTCAGTGGGGGTAGAAGAGGAGGTGGAAGGTTCAGCAGACTTCGCATCATTTGAAGATTCAGCTTTGTTAGTCTTCACTTTGGTTAATTTCTTAACCTCAGTGGTCTTCTTTGCCTTGGGGGCAATGATCTTCACCTTAGCTATCTTTTCAACTTGGGTGGTTGTGGGGCACTTACTAGCAATATGATTTGTAAGTCCACAACGATAACATTTCCTATAACTAAAAGTAGTTTTAGGACCATTTGCATGCTGAGCTTTTGATTTTGAATTAGAAGGACCAGTACCAAGTAAACTTTTGGTATTTGAAACAGGAGGAACATTCAGTTTTTCGGATTTCTTACCAAAGGTATCCACTTTGATTCTAGGAGTAGATCGCTGAATAGATCCACGCTGAATAAATCCATAGATCTTATTCTTTGAACCAGAGGGATAAGTCACTGAAGCTTTAGAAGCATTCAGCTTAGGTACAAAGGTATTCTTCTGAGGATTTTGGTTAAAAGCAATTCCTTTACCTTTGTCTTTAAAGACTGAGGTAGGTTTTGGATAAATAATTTTCTCTTTACCTTTCGAAGTTAAGGTAGAGATTTCCTCAGAGATTGGAGGTTTTGAAGAGGAACACTGAGAAGAGAAAGTGTCAGGGATAGAGGAGACAAACATTCCAAATTTAAGCATAGAATGGTCAGTGGTTGGTTCTTTAGCATCAGCTTTGTAACCAAGACCACGTTTGTCACTCAGAGGAATCTGAGACTTAATTATCTCAGTGATCTTTGTTAAGGAGTTATACCATCCATCAATAGTAGCTTTTTCAGCTTTTAATGCAGCGATAGCTTCTTCGCGTTCGATTTTGACTAGCTGATTTAAATGAACTTAATCTTTAAAATCTTCTTCAATTTTAGAAAGCTTTTCTATTTTAAGGTGACAGTTTTTAAGCTGTTCAACGAGATCAAGGTTTTGATTTTCAATAACAGTTTTGCCATTCATGGCTTCATATAAACTTCTAGTCAAGAGATCGATCTTTCGAAGACTATTAGCTTCATCAATATTTAAAATATTGGTAAAGAAGGAAGGTGATACCTTAGTAGCAGAGGCTGAAGTAGAGGGAATGTCAGAATTTTCTTCCTCATCTTCAAGTTTGGCCATGAGACATAGATTTGCTTCATCATCATCTTCAGAGTCAGATGATTCTTCTTCGTCAGAAGTAGCCCAATCATAGTCAGCCATAAGACCTTTGCCTTTCTTCTTAAAGGTTTTCAGCTTTGAATACCTTTCTTTCAGCTTTTTGTATTTTTCATCTCTAGTCCTGGGAGTAAAGTTTTTCTTGGGAAAAGCTGAGGATCTAGATACTTTCTTTGACCTGAACTCGCTAGCAAAATGTCCTATCTTTTCACAGTTATAGCAAGTAGCAGTAGCCTTATCAACAGGGGTTGATGATCTTGGCTTGTCAGTAATAGCAAGAGGTTTGTTCTTTCTGAAATTTTTCTTATTTGCGAATCTCGTGAATTTATTAGAAAGGAGAGCCATAGATTCATCAAGATCTGAAGAGTCAGGATCTGATGAACATTCAGAGTTAGTCTCCAACTTAGTGATAGTGATAGTAGATCGTTGAGTGGTAGGTGACTCTGAAATTAAAGCAACAGAGGTGCTTTTGGAATCTTTTACAAAATTCTTCTTAAGATGACTTGATTGCTCATGATTAAGCATAATGCCATATAAGGTAGAAAGAGTCATGGATTTTAAATCCTTTTATAGCTTGAGACACATTGAATAACTGTCCCAACTTTCAGGGAAACATTCTAAGAACTTTGTCAGTACTTCAAAGTTAGAATATTCCTTACCAACAGTTTTCAGATCTATTATTAAGCAGTTAAAACGTTGGTGTACTTCAGAGAGAGATTCATTATTACCACAAATGAAGCTTTCGTACTGTCTTACCAGGTTTATCTTACGTGAGTCCTGGACTTCAGAAGTACCTTCATACTGAACACATATTGTGTCCCACATAGCTTTTGAGGTTTTCAGGTTCATGACGGAATGGTAGACTTCGTCAGGAAGAGCCATGGAAAGTATGGATCTGGCTTTGGTGTCGATAGCCACTTTCTTTTTATCTTCATCAGTCCACATATGAATTTCCTTGGGAATCAGCCTTTCTGGAATAGCAGCTCTATTCTCAGCGGCTGGAACTTCAGGATCAATTCTTACAGGAATATATGGGCCGTTTTCAAGATAGTAAGGCATAGTTGGGTCTACACCTTCTAAGAAGAGAATTATCCTATTTTTCCATAGATTAAAGTTATCTCTGGAAAATCTAGGGGGTTTTGCAAGAGAACCGTTGTCAATATAGTTAGTGTTTGTGTTGGTAGCCATTTTAAGAAATAGAAAGGAAGAGAAATCTTAGTATAGATAAGATATTGTTTATGAGATTAAACAAATCTGCTCTGATACCACTTGTTGGTCCCGAAGGGTTATACAAGTTTGTAGAAGGGGGGGTTGAATACAAACACACGATTTTTACTTTTCTAAATTGTTTATTGATAAATCAAGACAATTTACAACTTGTTGCGGAACAAGATTAAGGATTAACCTAAATCTAAACAAGTTAAGAACACTAAGTTTCTTGCACTAGAATAAGATAGAAAGGAGATAAGGAAATTATGAGTAATAACCTAACACACAGATAGAAAGCAGAAGATGGCCCGAGCACTTCATTTCTGAAGTAGGGTTCTTCTTATATATTGCATGCATTTAATGCATGTCAGTATTGCTTTACATGTGGCAGCAGTGTGGTTGCATGTCATTGACCTTTGTAGACAACCTTAGTAGCTGCATGGTGCACAGTGTAGAATCAGAGTTTGTTGTACGATCATAGACAAAAGGGATGTCCGTTCTGACAGTTCGTACGGAGACGTGCAAGGGAGGTAAGACAATAGTAACATGCAGAGAGAACTTCATGATCAGCTTTCGTTGAATCAGTACTTCATCAGCGAGTGATGAAGTTCAGCGATTGCTGAAGTCTTCTACTTGTAACTTCACGTTGAGTGGACAAATCTTGGCTTCGCTGATATCCGCATCAGTTCATTAGTAGACTTGTCGCTGGTTCTTGAGCTTGATCTTCGACTTCAGCGTAGAACATATGTTGACGAGAAACTTGTCTTCAGAGATCATAAGTAAACAACTAACTTATCAGCGATCATCACAGAGACTGAACAGGCTCAGAGCTACTGGATGAACAGTGTTCGTTGAATGTCTAATTTAAAGAGCGAGAGTTCCTATCAGCTGTACTGTAGAGTCTTAGTATTTATCAGCGATAGTGAAACTCTAATACATATTGTTTACTTACAATTTTCACTAAGTGTTTAAGAGAGGGTCATTATCAAATCACTGAGGGTTTGGATCAACACATTATAGCAGCATGAGCGGTCAATCGAGCCAAGGAAAAAGTAGACGCAGCATCGTCCTTGAGCTCCCTCACTTCCTTCTCCAGACCCGCCACTTTGGACTTGGAGTCCTCAGCTTCTTTCTCCTTCGTGGCCAAGGACTCCTTCATCCTGTTTAGCTCCTCCCTTTGGTCGGCAATCATAGACAAGGACTGCGTTAAATGATGGTTTGCCTCATCCTTTGCACGACCGACGACCTCAAACTCTTTCAAGGCATCATCAAGACGTTTGGACATAGCCTCGGTGCGCTCTAGGGCAACCTTCTCCCTGTCCAACGTTGCGTTCCCCCTCTCCTGAGCGGAAGACACCAAACCCTTTATCTTCTCTGTCTCAGCACGCAGGGCAAGAGAAGATTGAAACGCCTGTAAAACATAAGGAAATGTGTTAATAGACGTTCGACAAAGATTAAAAACACCGAAACACAAGTTTTGAAAGAAAAACTTACCAGAAACGCCAGAACGGCGACATATGATCCCGTCTCCTCGACTGGGAATCCCTCGAAACGCTCCCTGAAAGAAGGAAGCAAATATTTCCCCAGATGAGGAAACAAATCCGTCCCAGCTAGGATATCATCGACCATAAAGTCCGACGGCAATGTAAAGTTGACCTTCGTGACCTTAGCCCCTCCCGTCGTGTGACCCTTGCCCTTGTCGGCCGACGAAGGGATCGACGTGGTAGATGGGGACTTCGTCGATTTCGCCGGAGGCGCCGAACTAATAGGTGTCGCAACGATCGCACTAGAAGATGTCTTCGTCTTCATAGGCGATGCGACCTTCGCCTTCTCAGGCGTAATGACTCTCGACGAGTCATCAGCCCTTGGAGACGGTTCCCTCGGGATCGTCGTACTCGGCTTCTTTAAAACCCCCGACTCAGTGGTCGAGGTCCTTTGCCTCTTTTTCTTGCCCTTACGGGCAAGCTCAAATTGAGCTGCTCTCTTAGCAGAAATAGTCGGCACCTTCGTCTGAGATTCTCCTGGAAACAGATAAAAAGAAGCGTTACACGATGAACATAAAAGAAAAAGACCAGAGTCAAGCGGAAAGGAATATGAAGGTAAACTCACCGGTCATCTCTACTTCTCTCGACTCATCCTCTTTTTCCTCTGTCTCCTCTTCTTCCTCCTCCAACACATGTTTCTCTCCCCGATTCTCTCCTAGGTATACCAGGTCTTCATCGTCGTCGTCCACCAATTGCCGCGTGACAAAAGATCGCTCGACAGTGCTAAACTCTAAAAACGCGTCAACCTTCGCTTGAGAGTTGGCGTAGGGCTTCACGTCCTCAAACTTGATATCCGTCGACACATAGAAGACAGGTAAAAAATAAGTCGAAATTAACATACGACGTACGCCAAAAAGCTAGAAAATCTCACCCGACATGTTCCATCCAGCCCTAATCCAGCCGCTCTCGGAGTCAAGAGTCGACTTACGCACGAATGCGTATCTAGTCTTCCACTTACGGACATTTACAGCAGTCTTTAGGACCAAAGTACGATCGCCCTTATATCTAGAAAACAGGCTATAGCGATGACATTTGTCCTTCTTGACTTGAGATTCCCATTTTGCGGTAAGGCGCTCAATCACTTGTACAACTCGCCAGAATTGGGGCATTGGCCAAAGGCGAGTAAGGCCATTCAAAACCTATCCTAAAAGGATATTCATATATAACGACGAACCTATCAGGACACATATCAGGTTGAATCTGACCTGCTCTAATCAATGTAATCCCCGCAGGGATTTTTACTAGGCTTCTTAGGTCGTCGAGATCATCCTGAGTTCGAATGGAACTTACGGGCTCAGTCGACATTTCTAAACCTAAATGTTTCTCAAAGTTTTAAGAAAAGACTGAGAATCGTACCTTATATAGGCGCTCTAAAACCTCGAGAGTCCTAAATAAGTCGAAGATCTCTTGCAGGTTTAGAAAGGATTTGGCGAAAAGCAATAGGAAATCAAGAAGAAATCTTTGTCTTAAAACTCTCTGAAATCGTAAAATGGAAAAGATCCATCGTGGGTCGCTATTTATGTAAACGACCGTGTCAGGTCGAGTCCCTCGATGATCGACATGTGCCCTTGCCTTTTTAAATGCTCATCAGATCGTCGACACCTGGCGCTTACAGCTGTTAAGCATGATCGTGCGTCAGCGTGACGTCACGATCTTACCCCCTTTTCGACTTCCCCTTCAGTTGGGATTGGACCGATCCAGTTCCAAGGCAACCGAAGTAACTTTCGACACGTGTCATGACCCTAGACGTCCAACTAACAAAATTTAAAAATTTTTGAAACTTGAATTTGCCACTCCATTTTTAAAATTTGGGGGCAAACTGTTTGGGTAAAATTTCACTAGTCTCGACCACGACCAAAACGCTAAGAGCATTTATTACACTTTTCCATAATAAGGTAAAATCATAATACTTTATCCCCTGACCAAAAGTTGAAATCGAAAGTTATCCACCTCACGACACTCGACCATGATGTCGTCTAGCTCACACGACCGACGTGACATACCTCGCGACCCCGACCGACTAACATATGATATTTATGTTATATTTTCAGTGTTTAATGCAGGGTCAAAGCCATTAATGACCAACGGACATAACCGACAAGGACAATGATGAGCATTAAAAGCAGTGACCGTTGCGACCGTTACTCCTACAATCATGAGGGTCAATTAAAGCTACGAAGACTATAAAAGCAAAAGATAGAGCATCATTGCAGATATCCTGAATCATCTGGCATCACCTGAATCATCTAGCACCATCTTGAAACAACAGAACAATCACTGCAAGAACACTCGAAGCAAAGAACACTCTCTCAAAAGATCGTTCACGACGCATGACATATACGCACGACGCTTAGCTTTTTACACACGACACACTTATTTTCCACGCACGATACACTTGTTACTTTACGTTTAAAGTCCTTCTTTCATTTATATTGTAATCATTGTACTCTCGACACCCGGAACATAAGGACATCGCCCCTGTTTGGCGACCATAGTGCAGCGACGCCCCTCAAAGTCGTCCGTGGGTTTTTTCCTCGTTGAGGTTTTTTCCCGCGTCACCAAAATATTTGTCTCATTTATATTTTCTGTCTTTGTCACAAGATTCCTATTCTTTAGTTGTTAAGCTCCACAATCAACCTTAAGTTATCCTTCTGGACGATTTTTGGCATTAACAGTAGATGATATTGAACTTAGATGTGCGCAAATGAGGTTGGGTCCTTTGTTTATATAGCCTTCGCAACTTTAAATGATCCTCATAAAGTCTGATTAACGGTCGTAACGGTTGTTGAGATTTAATGTTCATAATGATCTTCGTCAGTTATAACCGTTGGTCATTAATAGCGTTGATCCTGCATTAAACGGAGAAAACATAACAGTTATGTCGTTAGTTAATCGTGTTTGTTGGATATCCTGCGATGGTCGTGTGCGTTGGACGACGTCATGGTCGAGTGTCGTGAGTAACCCTCGACATGAACTTAGGTCCGACGATAAAATTGTCGAGTGTGTATGATTTTATCTTTATCATGAAACGTGTTGTGTAAGAAGTGTCTTTTCCTTTTTCGATCGTGGTTGAGGCTACTAAATTTTTACCCAAACATTTCCCATTCTTCTTTTGCACGACCACGACATTGGCTAACCAGTCGGGGTATTTAACCTCTCTGATCTTCCCGGTCTTGAGCAAATTGTCGACCTCATCGTCGATAACTTTGTTCCGCTCAGGAGCGAACTTTCGACGCTTTTGCTTTACTGGTTTAAAAGACGGGTCGACGTTCAGCTTGTGGGAGATGACATTGGGGTCTATGCCCACCATGTCTTCGTGCGTCCAAGAGAAACAGTCAGCATATACCTGCAAAAAGGTGATTAGTTGACTTTTTATGGCAGGATCTAACGATGCCCCCCATGAAGACAATCTCATCAGGCTTGCTCTGATCCAGGATGACTTCTTCCAAACTATAGTTATTGGAGGATTTAGTGGTGTCCTGGATTTGAAGCTGCTGCGCCGCAGGACCTGATTGGGCTGCCATTATCCTGGATTCAACAAAAACTTCGCAAAATCGTTAGAGCGATCTATGCGCTGGCTTGAGAATTTCTCTAGATGGGGTCCCACGGATGGCGCCAAACTGTTAATGCCAAAAATCGCACAGAAGTACAACTTAAGGTTAGTGTGGACTTTTAACAACTAAAGAAACGTATCTCAAGGCCAAGCAACACAATCGCGGGAAAAGGTAAAAGAGACAAGAGATTTGGTGACTCGGAAAACCCCAAAACGAGGGAAAAAATCGCGGTCGACTTGTGAGAGTCGACGGTGCACTATAGTCGCCAAACAGGGGCGAAAGTCCTTTTGTAACAAGTGATTTGTGTACAACAGATTACAAGTAAATGTAAATATAAACTTAGTCGTGTGCAAATGACGCGTGTCGTGCGTAAATCGTGCAAAAAAAGAGATGTCGTCGTGCGGTTCGAACTGTTGTCGTGCGAAGATGCTTCAGCGATATTTGTTCGAATGCCTTGCGAATTACTGCGTTTCTGGTGTAGAATTGCTTAGAAAGTAGATGGACCAGTGAGAAATAGCTTGGAGTGGATTGAATCAGATAAAATCCGGATCATCCTTTTCGGTTGCTGCACAGGCTCTTTTATAGCTTCCGCTGGCCATTAATGGTGATTTTATAGTGTACTTCGTAACCGCTGTCGGGCTTTGAATGCCATTGATGAGCTGATCGTTACTGACCGTTTGCACCATGAATGGTATTTAGACCTGCATTAATGAACAAAAGAAAACGGGTTTGACTGTTAACGGTTAGTATAAACGTACGACCGTCTTAAGTCTTACACGTCAGTCGTACGGAACGTACGACCAACATGGAAACGTACGACCGACCATACGTCCGCGAATAACTTGTAAGACCGAATCCTAATACCAGGGTGGTCTTATGGAAGTGTCATCTGAGTTTTCTAGCGTCGGTCGTGAGGTGTGATTTTTTACCCAAACATTGACCAGACAATTATAATGGTATAATTTGTAATAAAAAGAAATGTATTTATACGATTATTTATGTTAATATGATAAAAGTCTAAACTAAAAAATGAAAAAGTAAGGGATTAAAAGTAAATTAAATAACTAATTATAAGTGTGTTAAATGTAATTGAATCTTGAAAATAACCTTTTACAATTTTAATACGGTAGTATAGATATAGATAGATATACAAGCGAAAGATCGTATGCGAAATTGAGGTTAACATGAGAAACGTGAGAAGTAGATCTGAAACGTTGATCACTTCTTCCTCCTCCTCCACATGTTTCTCTCCCCGATTCTCTCCAAGGTATACCAGGTCTTCATCGTCGTCGTCCACCAATTGTCGCGTGACAAAAGATCGCTCGACAGTGCTAAACTCTAAAAACGCGTCAACCTTCGCTTGAGAGTTGGCGTAGGGCTTCACGTCCTCAAACTTGATATCCGTTGACACATAGAAGACAGGTTAAAAATCAGTCGAAATTAACATATGACGTACGCCAAAAAGCAAGAAAATCTCACCCGACATGTTCCATCCAGCCCTAATCCAGCCGCTCTCGGAGTCAAGAGTCGACTTACGCACGAATGCGTATCTAGTCTTCCACTTACGGACATTTACAGTAGTCTTTAGGACCAAAGTATGATCGCCCTTATATCTAGAAAACAGGCTATAGCGATGACATTTGTCCTTCTTGACTTGATAAGCCAAGAGGAGGTCGCGCACATTCATGGGAGATTCCCATTTTGCGGTAAGGCGCTCAATCACTTGTACAACTCGCCAGAATTGGGGCATTAATTGGCCCGATGCTAAGTCAAACTCGGTCATAAAAGCCTTAGCCAAAGGCAAGTAAGGCCATTCAAAACCTATCCTAAAAGGATATTCATATATAACGACGAACCTATCAGGACACATATCAGGTCGAATCTGACCTGCTCTAATCAATGTAATCCCCGCAGGGATTTTTGCTAGGCTTCTCAGGTCGTCAAGATCATCCTGAGTTCGAATGGAACTTACGGGCTCAGTCGACATTTCTAACCAAAATGTTTCTCAGAGTTTTAAGAAAAGACAGAGAATCGTACCTTATATAGGCGCTCTAAAACCTCGAGAGTCCTAAATAAGTCGAAGATCTCTTGCAGGTTTAGAAAGGATTTGGCAAAAAGCAATAGGAAATCAAGAAGAAATCTTTGTCTTAAAACTCTCTGAAATCGTAAAATGGAAAAGATCCATCGTGGGTCGCTATTTATGTAAACAATCGTGTCAGGTCGAGTTCCTCGATGATCGACATGTGCCCTTGCCTTTTTGAATACCCATCAGATCGTCGACACCTGGAGCTTACAGCTGTTAAGCATGATCGTGCGTCAGCGTGACGTCACGATCTTACCCCCTTTTCGACTTCCCCTTCAGTTGGGATTGGACCGATCCAGTTCCAAGGCAACCGAAGTAACTTTCGACACGTGTCATGACCCTAGACGTCCAACTAACAAAATTTAAAAAATTTTGAAACTTGAATTTGCCACTCCATTTTTAAAATTTGGGGGCAAACTGTTTGGGTAAAATTTCACTAGTCTCGACCACGACCAAAACGCTAAGAGCATTTATTACACTTTTCCATAATAAGGTAAAATCATAATACTTTATCCCCTGACCAAAAGTTGAAATCGAAAGTTATCCACCTCACGACACTCGACCATGATGTCGTCTAGCTCACACGACCGACGTGACATACCTCGCGACCCCGACCGACTGACATATGATATTTATGTTATATTTTCAGTGTTTAATGCAGGGTCAAAGCCATTAATGACCAACGGACATAACCGACAAGGACAATGATGAGCATTAAAAGCAGTGACTGTTGCGACCGTTACTCCTACAATCATGAGGGTCAATTAAAGCTACGAAGACTATAAAAGCAAAAGATAGAGCATCATTGCAGATATCCTGAATCATCTGGCATCACCTGAATCATCTAGCACCATCTTGAAACAACAGAACAATCACTGCAAGAACACTCGAAGCAAAGAACACTCTCTCAAAAGATCGTTCACGACGCACGACATACACGTACGACGCTTAGCTTTTTACACACGACACACTTATTTTCCACGCATGATACACTTGTTACTTTACGTTTAAAGTCCTTCTTTCATTTGTATTGTAATCATTGTACTCTCGACACCCGAAACATAAGGACATCGCCCCTGTTTGGCGACCATAGTGCAGCGACGCCCCTCAAAGTCGTCCGTGGGTTTTTTCCTCGTTGAGGTTTTTTCCCGCGTCACCAAAATATTTGTCTCATTTATATTTTCTGTCTTTGTCGCAAGATTCCTATTCTTTAGTTGTTAAGCTCCACAATCAACCTTAAGTTATCCTTCTGGACGATTTTTGGCATTAACAGTAGATGATATTGAACTCAGATGTGCACAAATGAGGTTGGGCCCTTTGTTTATATAGCCTTCGCAGCTTTAAATGATCCTCATAAAGTCCGAGTAACGGTCGTAACGGTTGTTGAGATTTAATGTTCATAATGATCTTCGTCAGTTATAACCGTTGGTCATTAATAGCGTTGATCCTGCATTAAACGGAGAAAACATAACAGTTATGTCGTTAGTTAATCGTGTTTGTTGGGTATCCTGCGATGGTCGTGTGCGTTGGACGACGTTATGGTCGAGTGTCGTGAGTAACCCTCTACATGAACTTAGGTCCGACGATAAAATTGTCGAGTGTGTATGATTTTATCTTTATCATGAAACGTGTTGTGTAAGAAGTGTCTTTTCCTTTTTCGATCGTGGTCGAGACTACTAAATTTTTACCCAAACATTTCCCATTCTTCTTTTGCACGACCACGACATTGGCTCACTAGTCGGGATATTTAACCTCTCTGGTCTTCCCGGTCTTGAGCAAATTGTCGACCTCATCGTCGATCACTTTGTTCCACTCAGGAGCTAACTTTCGACGCTTTTGCTTTACTGGTTTAAAAGACGGGTCGACGTTCAGCTTGTGGGAGATGACATTGGGGTCTATGCCCACCATGTCTTCGTGCGTCCAAGAGAAACAGTCAGCGTATACCTGCAAAAAGGAGATTAGTTGACTTTGTATGGCAGGATCTAACGATGCCCCCATGAAGACAATCTGATCAGGCTTGCTCTGATCCAGGATGACTTCTTCCAAACTATAGTTATTGGAGGATTAAGTGGTGTCCCGGATCTGAAGTTGTTGCGCCGCAGGACCTGATTGGGCTGCCATTATCCTGGATTCAACAAAAACTTAACAAAATCGTTAGAGCGATCTATGCGCTGGCTTGAGATTTTCTCTAGATGGGGTCCCACGGATGGTGCCAAACTGTTACTAGATCTTAACATGTTAAAGAACAACCAATTACCCGTAACGTCTTCCCACCTTCAGGTGAATGAACAACTGCTACTAGATCTTAACATGTTAAAGAACAACCAATTAACACAAACTTGAATATAAACCAAAGAATATTTACTCTCTCTTCCTATGTGGGACTCCTTCCTACACCTAACTTGGTTTTTGCTAATTTCATCCAATTACTCAACTTTGAGCATCGATATCTCATTCACACATATTCCGTTTTGGATGCATTATATATCGTTTCGAAGCTCTCATATAGGAGAACATAAACCCACTAAAAGTTAATTATATATAACGAATATATATATATATTTAAATGCGTCCAAAGTTTAGTAAAAACCATATTTTTTACTAAAATTTCCAACAATCCCCCACATGAATGGAGATCGATCTAAGCATACGAAATTTTTCCTACGAAATTTCCAATAGTCGAATCCTGCATAGGATAGGTAGGTGTTACCCTTTGAACCTTCCCTTGTGAAACATACTTAGTCTCCTAGTTGTCAGTAGACTCGATGTCTTTGAACTGAACTACCATTTATGTAGACGACAATATATTTCACACAAGACTCTTCCTAACAAGGTCATATCCTCATAGTCGTGTTCGTTATGGTCATGAACACTAGCCTGGTTCAGCGAGAGCATTTAGGAACTGCGCCCCCACAATTCCCTTTGAAGCGACCCCACTTCTCTCTCACATAGGTGATTTTCAATAATCATTAAAAGCAATACGCTTAGCCTTACTATCACTGATTAGGAAGTTTATTCCCCCACAGTGACCTCCTTCATTCATACAACTAGGTTGTCCTTTTGAACCCAAATCTTGGGATCTCCTGTCTTCTGGGTAAGGTTTCCTTTGCATGAATTATTCATTCAAGGGCTTTTAGTCCCATTTCTCTTGACGACTTATGGACTAAATCTCTACTTAGGCTTTTCGTAAACGGATCCGCATTGTTATCCTTTGACTTCACATTGTCAACCGTGATAACTCCAGTAGAGAGTAATTGCCGTATTATGTCTACGTCTAATGTGTCTAGACTTCCCATTATACATTGTACTTTGAGCTTTACCAATTTCCGATCGGTTATCACAATGTATACCAAATGACCGTTACCGGCATAGGCTATCCGGGAACATCTTTCACAAACTCACGTAGCCATTCTACCACTTCACCACATTTATCCAAGAATTCAAATTCCATCATGGATTAAGTGGATTTTCAACTTTAATTTTAAACAAGATAAACTTGAGTAAATTAATCTAGACCTTCTTTTTGTCTATATGAAGTTGTTTTTCCAACTTCACTTTTAAACAAGACAAACTTGTATAAAAATAATTTCATTTTTAAACAAGACAAACTTGTGTATTACTTCATATTTATTTTAAAAATAAATATTCCTTGCTATCATCGATGAACGTGAAAAAAAATTATTGATTTTAAATCATACACGTTAGTATGAGTTAAATCACGGTTCGGTTTTCCTTTCAACCGATTGAAAATATGATCTAAATAAGTTTTGGTTTTTTACACATGTGGGGCACTTGTGATTTGAGTCAATATCAAAACTTTTTGGTATACACATTTAAATTAAATGTCGAATGGAATAAACATATACATGTTCTAAACGGTCATCCCAAGCAATTGGAAAATTCAAGTATATAAACAAGATTAGAACTTGCGTTTATTCATATTCTTAATAATCATTACATTTAAATTGCCATAACATTTAATTTAAACATGCCATTCAAGGCATATCCTTTCCCCACATACATACCACTCTTGGACAAAACAAACTTGTCCGACTCAAACACTAGTTTAAACCCAAACTTATTCAATAACCAACCCGAAACGAGGTTCTTTCTAAGCTCCGGTACATACAAAACATCTTTGAGCTTGAGTTCTTTTCCGGAAGTCATTTTCAACATCACTTCTCCAATACCCTTCACATCGGCGGTAGCGGCATTCCCCATGAAGAGCTTTTCACCATTATCAACATCTTTGAAGGTGTTGAAGTTACTCTTGTCATAACACACATGACGTGTAGCTCCGGTATCAACCCACCATTCCTTAGAGTTTGCATCCATCACATTTACCTCCGAGACCATGATCGTGAGATTCATGGTTGTAAAGTCCGTGATCATTGCCACCAAGTCATCGTTCACCATGTTAGCTTGACGCGAATTATCCTTCTTAGGCAACTTGCATTCAGCCGCTTTGTGACCCGGTTGGCCACAATTGTAGCACTTGAACTTCTTCTTGAAAGTTCCTTTTTGAGGACCAAGACTCTTTGCTTTCCCTTTTCCTTTGTTTTTGGAATATTGAGCAACTTCCACCACATTAGCCTTTGAAGAACCAGCATCATAACCGTCCTTCTTCAAAGCCATTCGATTGTCTTCTTCAATACGAAGACGCACCACAAGCTCCTCCACAGACATTTCCTTCCGCTTATGCTTAAGGTAATTCTTGAAGTCTACCCAACAAGGAGGTAACTTTTCGATCATCGCTGCTACTTGGAAAGTTTCACTAAGAATCATACCTTCGGCAAGTATATCATGCAATATCACTTGAAGATCTTAAACTTGACTCATCACAGTTTTTGAGTCGATCATCTTGAAATCCAAGAAGCGAGCAACAACGTGTTTCTTGGTTCCCGCATCTTCGGTCTTATACTTTCGATCCAGAGACTCCCAAAGTTCCTTAGCCGTGGTTACTTTACAGTACACATTATAAAGTGGATCGGCTAGCCCATTCAACACATAGTTACGGCACAAAAATTCTGAGTGCTTCCAGGCTTCAACCGCGCTCACAGATTGAGTGTCGGCCTCTCCTTCACCAATTTGAGGAGCAACTTCAGTAAGGAACCGAGCCAGATTCAACGTGGTCAGGTAGAAGAACATCTTTTGCTGCCACCTTTTGAAATTTAGGTCAGAAAATTTTTCCGGTCTCTCAGCGTGATTTGCCATCGTATTTGGCACCGGTGTGGTAGTAGTCGTGTTATTAGCCACCGGTATGGAAACAGTTGGGTTTACTACAGTCTCCACCATACTGAAAACAAATTTCAAGAGAACAGTCAGTCCCGTACTATGAGTTTGTAAAACGAATTAAGACACACTTAATTTATAAACTATTTATACACGACTAATAATCGAAAACAAACTCGATTAATAAACAGTTTTCACACACCGAATTATATCGAAACAAAATTCGATTAATAAACTATTTCCACAAACGAATTATATCGAAACAAACTCGATTAATTTCGTTAATGATTCTGATTAAGATACGACAGAAAATCGAGACAAATTCGATTAACTTTGTTTACGAATTCTTTAATAAATTCTGTTAAGACACGATAGAAAATCGAAACAGACTCGATTCACTTCGTTTACAAATTCTGTTTAAGATTGTTAGTATTTTTCTATATATTAATCATACACTCGATTAATTATTGTCCAACGAAAAACCGAAAATATGCAGAAATAAGATGAAGCAGAATATTTAAAGGAAACGAATTCAGATAAACAAAGAACCTCTGAGGCTCGTGTTAAACACGATTCCCTTAAACATAATTTCCGTCTGTTCCCAGGGTACAACAGCGTAAGCAGTTCTTTTGGAACTGTCGGAGATGACACTCGAAGCAAAGAACACTCTCTCAAAAGATCGTTCACGAATCAGACGTACACGCACGCCGCTTAGCTTTTTACACACGACAGACTTATTTTCCACGCACGATACAATTGTTACTTTACGTTTAAAGTCCTTCTTTCATTTGTATTGTAATCATTGTACTCTCGACACCCGAAGCATAAGGACATCGCCCCTGTTTGGCGACCATAGTGCAGCGACGCCCCTCAAAGTCGTCCGTGGGTTTTTTCCTCGTTGAGGTTTTTTCCCGCGTCACCAAAAAATTTGTCTCATTTATATTTTCTGTCTTTGTCGCAAGATTCCTATTCTTTAGTTGTTAAGCTCCACAATCAACCTTAAGTTATCCTTCTGGACGATTTTTGGCATTAACAGTAGATGATATTGAACTCAGATGTGCACAAATGAGGTTGGGCCCTTTGTTTATATAGCCTTCGCAGCTTTAAATGATCCTCATAAAGTCCGAGTAACGGTCGTAACGGTTGTTGAGATTTAATGTTCATAATGATCTTCGTAAGTTATAACCGTTGGTCATTAATAGCGTTGATCCTGCATTAAACGGAGAAAACATAACAGTTATGTCGTTAGTTAATCGTGTTTGTTGGGTATCCTGCGATGGTCGTGTGCGTTGGACGACGTTATGGTCGAGTGTCGTGAGTAACCCTCGACATGAACTTAGGTCCGACGATAAAATTGTCGAGTGTGTATGATTTTATCTTTATCATGAAACGTGTTGTGTAAGAAGTGTCTTTTCCTTTTTCGATCGTGGTCGAGACTACTAAATTTTTACCCAAACATTTCCCATTCTTCTTTTGCACGACCACGACATTGGCTCACCAGTCGGGATATTTAACCTCTCTGGTCTTCCCGGTCTTGAGCAAATTGTCGACCTCATCGTCGATCACTTTGTTCCACTCAGGAGCGAACTTTCGACGCTTTTGCTTTACTGGTTTAAAAGACGGGTCGACGTTCAGCTTGTGGGAGATGACATTGGGGTCTATGCCCACCATGTCTTCGTGCGTCCAAGAGAAACAGTCAGCATATACCTGCAAAAAGGAGATTAGTTGACTTTGTATGGCAGGATCTAACGATGCCCCCATGAAGACAATCTGATCAGGCTTGCTCTGATCCAGGATGACTTCTTCCAAACTATAGTTATTGGAGGATTCAGGGGTGTCCTGGATCTGAAGCTGCTGCGCCGCAGGACCTGATTGGGCTGCCATTATCCTGGATTCAACAAAAACTTCGCAAAATCATTAGAGCGATCTATGCGCTGGCTTGAGATTTTCTCTAGATGGGGTCCCACGGATGGCGCCAAACTGTTAATGCCAAAAATTGCACAGAAGTACAACTTAAGGTTAGTGTGGACTTTTAACAACTAAAGAAACGTATCTCAAGTAAATGTAAATATAAACTTAGTCCCTTTGTAACAAGTGATTTGTATACAACAGATTACAAGTAAATGTAAATATAAACTTAGTCGTGTGCAAATGACGTGTGTCGTGCGTAAATCGTGCGAAAAAGAGATGTCGTCGTGCGGTTCGAACTGCTGTCGTGCGAAGATGCTTCAGCGATATTTGTTCGAATGCCTTGCGAATTACTGCGTTTCTGGTGTAGAATTGCTTAGAAAGTAGATGGAGCAGAGCGAAATAGCTTGGAGTGGATTGAATCAGATAAAATCCGGATCATCCTTTTCGGTTGCTGCACATGCTCTTTTATAGCTTCCGTTGGCCATTAATGGTGATTTTATGGTGTACTTCGTAACCGTTGTCGGGCTTTGAATGCCATTGATGAGTTGATCGTTACTGACCGTTTGCACCATGAATGCTATTTAGACCTGCATTAATGAATAAAAGAAAACGGGTTTGACTGTTAACGGTTAGTATAAACGTAATGTTGATCCAAACCCTCAGTGATTTGATAATGACCCTCTCTTAAATACTTAGTGAAAATTGTATGTAAACAATATGTATCAGAGTTTCACTATCGCTGATAAGTACTAAGATCTTACAGTACCGCTGATAGGAACTCTCGCTCTTTAAACTAAACATTCAGCGAACACTGTTCACCATAATGCGCTGAGTCTGTTCAGTCCTTATGGTGATCGCTGATAAGTTAGTTGTTTACTTATAATCCCTGAAGACAAGTTTCACGTCAACAAAGGTTCTACGCTGAAGTCGAAGATCAAGCTCAAGAACCAGCGACAAGTCTACTAATGAACTGATGCGGATCAGCGAAGACTCAGATTTGTCCACTCAACGTGAAGTATCAAGTACAAGACTTCAGCTATCGCTGAACTTTATCATTCGCTGAATAGTAAATGATAATCGCTGAATCAATGAAAGCTGATCATGAAGTCCTCCGTACAAAGTACTTTTGTCTTAACCTCCCTTGCACGCCACCGTACGAAATGTCAGAAAAGAACCTCCGAAAATCTGAGATCGTACAACCACTCTGATACTACACTGTTCATTCATGCGGCTACTAAGGTTGTCAACAAAGGTCAATGACATGCAACCAATCCGCTGATGACACGTGTAAAGCGTATACTGAATTGCATTAAATGCATGCAGTATATAAAGAGATGAACTAACTTCATTTGAAGTAACTTGCTAACTCTGGACAAGTTCAAATCTCTCTCAAGATAGGATTTTATTAGTAATCTCCATATCTTTCTTAGTGCAAGAAACCTTAGTGTTCCAACTTGTTTAGATTTAGGTTTATCCTTAATCTTGTTTCCGCAACAAGCTGAAAATTGTTAATGATTTATCAATAAACAATTTAGAAAAGTAAAATAGCGTGTTTGTATTCAACCCCCCCCCTTCTACAAACTTGTATAGGCCTTTCGGGACCAACACGTACGACCGTCTTAAGTCTTACACGTCGGTCGTACGGAACGTACGACCAACATGGAAATGTACGACCGAGCATACGTCCGCGAATAACTTGTAAGACCGAATCCTAATACAAGGGTGGTCTTATGGAAGTGTCATCTGAGTTTTCTAGCGTCGGTCGTGAGGTGTGATTTTTTACCCAAACATTGACCAGACAATTATAATGGTATAATTTGTAATAAAAAGAAATGTATTTATACGATTATTTATGTTAATATGATAAAAGTCTAAACTGAAAAATGAAAAAGTAAAGGATTAAAAGTAAATTAAATAACTAATTATAAGTGTGTTAAATGTAATTGAATCTTGAAAATAACCTTTTACAATTTTAATACGGTAGTATAGATATAGATAGATATACAAGCGAAAGATCGTATGCGAAATTGAGGTTAACATGAGAAACGTGAGAAGTAGATCTGAAACGTTGATCACTTTTTATCAAATGTCCTCTCATAAATTGCGCCTTAAAATATTGTTCCGGTGCATCTCTATGCATCTTATCTTGATGCATCTTATCCTAATGTGCGTCTATTTCTCATCTAACGATTGATAACCATTTCTCACGTTAACCTCAACTTCTCACCGGAACCCAACCCTAAATATATATACATATAGATTATGGTTTGGGTTCGATGAAAAGTGCCAACTTTGGTGAGAAACGTGGTTATCAACCGTTGAATGAAAAATGAACGAATATTAGGATAAGATGCACCAGATCAATTTTCTTTTAAAACGCAATTCAAAGAGGAATATTTGATTACAAATAATTAGACCTGACAAACGTGTCGTGCCGTATCAGGTGTAAAGTTAAACGGGTTGAGAGTGCCTTACCCTAATCCGACCCGTTTAATAAACGGGTCAGAAAATCCCAACCCCAACCCGACCCGCCTAACCCGCCACGACCCGCCTAACCCGTTTAACATATATAAAACTAAAAATTAAAAATCGAAAATTCACAAAAAAAAACTACAAATCTAAAATTCAAATAAAAGCATTAGAAATCTAAATTTTATAGTTCAAACTTGTAAGTTCTAACCAAATCCAAAACATTAAAAATCCAAAACAGTAAAAAGAAAACTTATAATATATATATATATATATATATATATATATATATATATATATATATAAACGGGTTATTCAGATTATTTTCGAGTTGAAATTTTTGACCCTGACCTTACCCGTTTAATTTTCGTGTCGTGTGGTGTCAACCCGCTTACTTAAATGGGTTGAAATGTATTACCCAAACCCGTTTATTTCATGTCAAATTCATGTCAGGTTAACGTGCCGTGTCAGTTTTTGTCAGATCTACAAATAATCAACAATTTAAAAATACTTTCACACTCCTCGACAAAAATTGTATAGATATAAATCATGTCAAAAATATAAATAACGGCATAAGCGGTTTTAGATTAAAAGCCACGTCGGCCTTCGTTCGTCAGTCGTCGAATCAAACAACAAAAACCCTAGCGGCATTTTGGATCCCGATTCACGACGTCGCTTACCCGTAACGTCTTCCCACCTTCAGGTGAATGAACAACTGCTACTAGATCTTAACATGTTAAAGAACAACCAATTAACACAAACTTGAATATAAAATCAAAGCAATAATCATCCACCACACTCGATTCAAGTTCGATCATCAGGCGCTCTACCTACCTATCGTCCTCTGTCCAATGGAGGACGCATTCGCCAGATCTGTTCCTGAGGTATAATTCATAACTCAATTTCTCGAGCTTTATTTGCGAACTTAAGATTGATTTCTCCCAATCCTAACATCATTATCCAGCCAGGCTGAAGTCTTTTTTCCTATGTAACTTCATGCAAATGTATGTTCTTTGCGAAGGTGGATGGCATCTTTTGTTTTTTCTTTGGGACGGAGTTGGTGGATGATCCATGATTTTTTCTATCGTTTGCATTAAAAATATAGCATTTTGGATATCGTAGTGTCCCACTATTGATTTTGCTGATCCGGAATCTCTTCTAGAAACAGTAATCATAACGTGTGTGCAGTGTTAGCCTCATAACGAAAATTGATCATGTTTATCATTCTAAAACTATGAACAACTGAACTCTTAACTCCTATTTTTAAGCATTAGTGTAAATTGTAATTTTAATGTTGTTTTTCTACTGGGCATGCAATGTATCTGTTTCTATATGCAGGTCCTCGATTTTTTTGGAGTAGATCCCACAAAAGGTCTCACAGATATCCAGGTATAGGGTGGTAGACAGCAATCATTTTCCCAACTTTCTGTCCCAGTGTAGTCTGATTGATTTGGCTTTTCAGTATGAATTGACATTTTGTTAAAAAATTCCTTTTCTGGAATACTTAGAGCATCTCCAATGCATAAGTCTTTAATAGGTTTTTAAAAGCTTTTTAAAGGGTTTTTATGCATTGTAGTAAAAGGCTTTTTGATAAAAGCGTTGGTGTACACCAACCTCTTATTGCAATAGCTTTTTGATAAAATGGTTGATTAAAAAAGCTTTTGGAAAAGGTTTTGCATTGGAGAAGGTTTTTAGGAATAAGTTTTTGATAAAAAAATGCTAGTGGAAATCTATGTGGCAAAATTAAAAGGTCATTAAATGACTTATGCATTGTGGATGCTCTTACAGGTGACAAGTCATGCTCGGATTTATGGCAGAAATGGTATGCCCTTGTTCTGAATATTTCAGCTGGTTATTGTCTAATCAAAATTTGAATACTTGGATTAGTGGGTGGACTGATTAGTAAGAAGTATATCATATTATTTGCAAGTTTAAATTTTTTATATCAAAAAAGAAAAAATGTCATAATTTACCTGAAAGGAAATAGATTTCAATGCATTGCTATGAAATTGGAAGCATACATACTAAAATCTCTGACTATTTGATTAGGTTGTTTTGTTGAAGCACTAGATAGATAGATCACTCAACACATGGACATTTCACTAACAAAGTGAACCCAACAAAAAAATAGGACAGGGTCAACTGCCTGGTTCAACCCTACCGTTGTTTACTCTGTAAATGCACCCATATGGCAGTTTTAACTGTCTGTAGTTTTAGACTGATAAACGAATTAAAACATAATATAGAAAACAAGAAACTAGTACAACATGTAGCAGTTTTAATTTGTTATCCAAAGCTCTGTTAGTAATGAGTAAACTACATTGGAGTAATCCCTCATTTTCTCGTTAATTGGTGCCAGCCTTACGGTATCCTCATTTCTAATTCTTACCATCCTTGTCTTTTCTTACATCCACCACCATATTCAAGAATTCACATTTTTCATCTAATATGAAGACTTAAGGAAGCTGGAAAAGATTAAAGGTGCTTGGGAAAGTCCAAAGTGGCCCAATATTTTTCATATCACATAATATACATGCCTGGCCCTTTAGGACTCACCTTTTATACTGTGTACTGTTTCATGCTCATGATGTTCTGCTGTATGAGCTCTCTCACCCTGCCTTCTGAGATAAGGGACTCCATGCAATTCTTTTACAAATTGCTATGCTTTGTATCATTACCATATATTCTTATTAATTAGCACACATCTGATAGGTACTGTTGGCATTATTGTGAGGTTACTTTGACTAACACCATCTGATTGACCTTGGCCGTGTATCATGAAAACTCAGAATGAACACCACAATTTCCCATGCAAATGGTAAAATGTTATAGTTGACATATGTGCTCGTTTAAGATCAATGCACTCTGCAATACAATTTTAAGCAAGAGGCTTTTTTTAATGCACTTAGCATGCTTTCTAATGCAACAGAGTATATTTAAATATTTGTTCATATCTTTTTATTCTGTTGTCTGTGCAAATTCCTTTACACCAATCCGGGCAGAAGTATTCGAAAATCTCGTTGCCCTTTGCATGGTATCTTTAGTATTTCCATGTTCGGTTGAACTCATGAATATATACTTAAGTCATAAGCAACTTGACATATTTCTTTCTTGTCTGCTTAATAGATATGCTGTCATATATGCTTTACGGTATTAGCTCTTTACTGATAAGTTGCTCTTTTTGTTGCAGTGTTGCCTCAAGAAGAAAGTAAGTATAACCTTACCTTTGCTCGTCCTCTTCTACTTATTTATAGTGGGTCTCTTATAAGCTACTTCTTTGTTAAGTCTTTTTTCATCTTTGTCACCTTTGTACCGGAGACAAAAGTTCTCTGTTATTGTAGTTGTGTTGTCCGGATTTAAAAATTTGGGGGGCAGGGAGGGGGCGGGGGGGACTGGTGAGATCTGAACATATTAGTATTGATTCAGATTTTTTTTAGTTGACCTGAGAGTTTCTTGATTTCAAACTCACTGTTCTTGATTTACTGCTCATATGAACTTTTGGTAGTTGTTTGCTGTTAAAGCTGTACTGCTTTAGACATTGTGAATATAGATATTCCCCTTGCGGTTGTACTGCATGCTGTGTGGGCATTTGTTATTGTTGTACTTAATAACATTGTATAACTGACCAAAGGGCCTTTGGCCTAGCGGTGTGTGAGCTTTTGGCCTCCTAGGAGGTTAGGGGTTCAAACCTCACCAATGGTGTGTAGGGTGTGAGTTTATTTGTTGCATTTGCCGTATATAAATATTATATACTCCAAAAAAAACATTGTATAACTGTAATATTAGACCCACTTGAGGTTGATACATCATTCATGGTCTTTTCTTATATTGGGTGCGGAAGTTATCTTTTTGTGCTTCTGGCATTTGACATTTGGAAGACTATTTATGGATCATATAATTTTAGTTTTTTAAACTTCTAGTGCTTGTTAGAATGTCATGGGAATGTGGATGTACCAGTACCTATCTTTGTTTTAAGGGAAATCACTTGTACTTTCTCTACTTGTATTTTTATTTTTTAACATGCAATTGCATCTCAATTAATACAGGCACTCCTTTTTGGAAATTGGTCCTGAAGCAATTTGATGACTTGCTTGTTAAGATACTGATTGCTGCCGCTGTTGTTTCTTTCCTTTTGGCACTGGTTAATGGAGAAACAGGCTTAACAGCTTTTCTGGAGCCTTCAGTAAGATACATTTTGTTCTTTTCAGATGAACTCGTGTAGATGTCAGATGTACTTATTCTGTATGGACTGCTCATTTAGTCAATTACTATTGTTCTGATTTCCCTTTTGTGATCATTTTCTGTGTTTTTTCTGGCTTCCAGGTGATCCTCATGATATTGGCCGCAAATGCTGCTGTAGGAGTAATTACTGAAACCAATGCTGAAAAGGCTTTGGAGGTAGGTCATTGGGTGACAACACTGGGACAAAACACTTATATACAGAGTTGTTCATTCCACATACTATGTTTGCATTGTTTACTCTTCTGCTTTGCTTGGAGAGGAGCCTCGGCCGGTGTTAGTTTTATATATTTTTGTATTTCTTTTCAAATCTTTATTTTTTTGTCTATATAATTTAATGTTAACCTTTAAGGGATGTAGATGAAAATGGTTTGCCTTCAGTGTGCCAAAATATTATGGATAGTAAACATGGTATTGGCTCAACATTTCCATGCCTCAACATTTATATGTATTTTGAAAAGGTAGGGATAGTAACCTTGATGGTCAGTTATTTTTTTTCCTTACTGTAGCATAAGCCTTTGTCACTTCAAACAGGCGCTTTACCTGGCTACTCCTCTCTACTGTCACTGGACTAAATCTTGGACCCAAAGGGCTAAAGTCATGATAAACTGAAAAGGGAGACTGAGAGCTTGCTGCTAGCAGATTATTATTCTTATTAATATTATTATTCTTATTATTTTGTTATGCTTATAATATGTTTTATGGTTTTTGATAGCAGTATATGCAACCGCTAGGTGTATCTTCTTTTTGCATGTTTGATAGTATACGGACCATCCTCATCTGTTGATGTAAAATTAATTGTCATGGCATGTGAGCATGACTTCAGATCATTTAAAATTGGAATTTTTCAAGCTAACTCTAGTTTTGTCTAATGTTCCTTTTGTGGTACTTTTTTGAATCTTTTCGTCTTAATATGCATCAATATCTTTGTAATTTCCGAAGGATTTAATTTGGTTGCCCACCCTAATTAATCCGGGTTAAAGTGCTTACTATTGTTCTTTTTGATGCTAATTCTATTCGTTCCTTTTCTTGTTGTTGTTGTAGGAGTTGCGTGCCTATCAAGCAGATGTTGCAACCGTCATGCGTAATGGTAAATATTTCATGGACCGTTTAATAGTCATGAAAATGCCAATTTTGAGATTCATCCTTGGACAAATGCTACTCCTATTATTTGAAAGATTGATGAAGGATCGTGTGAGAATTGGAGTTAAGGTGAGAAGTGTAAGAAGGGTTTTGGACCCTTGATCACTTCTAATTAGTGTTCATCTAATGGTTCAGATTAAGTCCTAAAAAAACCCATGAATTACCTTAGAAGGGTATTTTCAATTGATCTTCAATTAGGATTGATCCAAGCGTGGAGATCCCTTCTTACTCTTCTCACGATAACTACTATTCTTACCGGAAACCAACTCTTGAAAGATTAAGGTGTTCATATAATAATAATTCATCTAAAGAGCATGTATAAATGGCATGAATCACATGTTCTGTTCATCTTTTCGATTAGATGGTGTTTGCTTGGTAAGTTACGCAAGCACCAAATCGTTTCTCTATTATCAGGTTTATCAAGCCTTTAGCTATTGCCATCTCATTTGTGAAAGCTTTTGCAGGTTGCTTCTCCATTCTTCCTGCGACAGAGCTTGTTCCAGGAGATATTGTAGAAGTTAGTGGTAGGTTTTGTTTTGTATCCTCAAGGAGGCTACATTCTTAACATGTACCTTCCAAGTGTACTGTATGACCAATTGATAATATTTTTCTTTTTTATTTCTGCGTCTTTCTCCAATGAATAGTGGGGTGCAAAATTCCGGCAGATCTGAGAATGATTGATATGTTAAGCGATCAACTACGTGTTGATCAAGCGATACTTACAGGTATACACTTTACATGCCCTTATGACGAGTTCAATGAGTTGTATATATACAATAGCGTCTTCATTTTGTTTTTGTCTATGATTATCATTTTTGCAATTCATTATTATTAGATATCTATCTAAAGAAAGTGACAAAATATTTGTGGTGCTCTAATCCAAGTCTTCTATTCTTAACTTAATCATCATGCCTATTCGAGTTTACTTGATGTGTTGACTATTGGACAGTTTTATTTAATTCAACTCAAAAGGGTATATTGAGAATGGAAATCTGGAAGGCCATGCACAGAATGATAAAACTTTTCATCAAACTTAAAAGTTGTCCTTTTAAGTGATCAGAGATGAGAATCAGAGATAGATTTTAAATCCAGATTAATCAGAATAAGATCAGAGTGAAAGCTCCCACTCAAAATTAGCATAAAATCTCACAATGGAGGTTCTTGGGTAGGGCTGGTGGGTGGATAATACCAAAAGACACAACATTTGCTAAAAAAGTTGTATAATGCTAGTTGGACAATTTTATTTAATTCAACTCAAAAGGGTATACTGATAATGGAAATCTGGAAGGCCATGCACACAATGATAAAACTTTTCATCAAACTTAAAAGTTGTCCTTTTAAGTGATCAGAGATGAGAATCAGAGATAGATTTTAAATCCAGATTAATCAGAATAAGATCAGAGTGAAAGCTCCCACTCAAAATTAGCATAAAATCTCACAATGGAGGTTCTTGGGTAGGGCTGGTGGGTGGATAATACCAAAAGACACAACATTTGCTAAAGAAAGTTGTATAATGCTAGTTAAGCCTAATTAGCAACAGTTGTGAGTTGTAACTGCAAGAAACTATAATGAGGTGTTTTTTCATTTTCAAGTTATTGACAACATGAAAAAGACAACGTTCCTTGCAACATATATTGACAAGTTGCGTTAGGGTTTAACTGTATATTTATTCTAATGTATATTATAATAGTATTATTATCATCACTATGATAACATTTATATGTTTTTGTTGCTAGATTGTGGTGTGTTGGGGTATGATTCCTTTGTTGCTTCTTTGTGCAACATTTATATTATTTTCTTTCCATTGTTTGTCGTAAAAATCAATTAAAATCCCGCATGGATTTATTTGTGACAACAGGTGAGAGTTCTTCTGTGGAAAAGGAGCTCGAGTCTACTTTAACAACCAATGCAGTATACCAAGACAAAACCAATATTCTTTTCTCGGTATGAGTTTGATACAACTGTAATTGTAATCGACACATTGTTGATTGCCAGTTACATGTTAATTACATGTTACAAAGGAAACAATGCCCCTTAACATGTAGATTTCTAATATCATGCAGTGTTGTGCTGTTCTTTGTGGTCGCTTATAGACATTGGCTAGATAGCTAGCACCGTGTATTCCTTTGACAGAAATAAAAGATATAGTTTTTCATTTATGCGAGTAATTCTTAGGCAAATGTTTCCATTAGTTTGAAATATTCTTTGGTCACCAAAAAAAGAATCTCATGACTGGCAGTCTATAATATGTCTCACTCTTTGCTTATGATATGTCTCACTCTTTGCTTTGATTTTCCTTAAGTTTGGTTCTATCATAGGAACAAAGAATTCATGAGATACCTTGGGGAAAAATGATGGAATTTTAAAAAAAAAAGTTATCCTATGAGAGAGTTAATGAATTGAACATTTGATGGCCAGGGAACAGTAGTGGTTGCTGGTAGAGCAAGAGCTGTCGTTGTTGAAGTTGGTTCTAATACTGCAATGGGCAGCATACGTGATTCTATGTTGAAAACTGAGGATGTAAGTTTCATGTATATCCAAATCGTCCCTTGTCTGCATCATATCTCTAAATCTAATGCTTTCATTTGTAGGAAGCAACACCACTCAAAAGGAAGCTTGACGAATTTGGCACTTTCTTGGCCAAGGTTAAAGACTGCCTGTGCTCACTGTATTTACCTTTTGCTATACCTTCTTGTCTACGTACATCCATGTATGTTCATAGTGCGAATTTTTGTTCCTTGTTATTAGAGATATTCTTTTTAAAGTTGCAGTGGTTCAAAAGGGTGTGAAATGGAAAATGACATGAATGGTCAGTTCTGGGAACTACACAAAGACACCATAAGCCACTTGTATGGATGATCCATAGTAATGTATGCATATCTGGAATACATACGAAGGTGAAACTGAACATTTAAAGCATAAAAGATACATCAACTGTCTAAGGCCATTGTAGAATCTTCTCAATTATCCCAAAATGCCACTTGTTCTTTCTAACATCGTATACTTTCTGGGTTTGCTGGCAACTTATTAGTTTATTACATGTACAACCTGCATCTCAAATTTTGATATGAATTTTTGGAGCATGATTCTTCATCAGACACCAGCATAACATGCATCAACTTACAATTAGTTAATGTGGCTAAAGTTGGTTTTCTCGGTTGACATTACTAGTTTTCTTCTCTTCTACAATATGGCTTCCTAGATAGTCTTTACCTGTCGTTTCCTAATGACCTTAAGTTTTGTTTAAGGTAGTGGAGAAGCTAAATTATCTTAAATTGCATTTGGATTCTTCCTGCTCAAGTTGAACACAATGTTAATACTTTTCTGTCTCTTACTTTGTACTTTCAAAATTTATTTATTTATGTTCTTTGGTGGGAAATGTAAAATGGTATTTGCTTGGATCTAGGAGATCTATTGAGGTTCCAGTTTTGAGTAGCTAAGTACCCTCGTAATGATATCGTGAATACAATGTTATTAACAACTTGAGAAATGACTTGCACAACCCTTCACACTTGAAAAAGAAAGTTGCATTTAAAAATGACAAAATAAATGAAGGCCTCTTGATGACACTGCTTTCTTGAAGGTGTATGGACCCAAAAAGGTGCGTTGTGATACTTGGAAACGTCTGAATGGTACTAGAAGGTCTTGAAAGAAATGTTCGACGTTTTTGTAGTTCGCAACGTGACAACAAAATGAATTGTGGACACTGTTGCCCTAGAAGAACAAACCCGACCAAAAGCTGCATCTCTACTAAAATTTTGAGCTTTGTACTTGGAAGTTGACAAGCACAGGTGCACTAGGGGGTATCTGGTCTATAACACATATAAACAACTCATTCTTGTTTCCATGTTGCTTAGAGGTCCATACCACAACATGCACATGTCATAATACATGTTTCAACCCTCTTTCCTTCTCCTAGGTAGACATTTATGTAGGATTACACATGACAAACTTGTATTTGATACCTAATCTTATGTCAAAAAAAGGATTAAGTAGGTTAATATTAATACATCATTCAAGGTGAAGTGAGGGATTGTGTAATAAAGATAAGGACATCTATTCCACGATCCCTGGCCTTAACATAAATGAAATGTGTGAGGGCTACTAAACCCCACAAACCATGACATTACATAACTGATTTTGAAGGTCGGGGTAGACCTTCTTAGCTTATTGTTTTAATGTTGCACTTCATTCCTAATTCAAAGAGCATTTATATTATTGGTATGACTGCAAACTTGTGGTGCATCTTTTTCTATTCTTAGGTCATAGCTGGTATCTGTATATTGGTGTGGATTGTTAATATTGGCCATTTTCGTGATCCTGTCCATGGAGGCTTCTTTCAAGGTGCTGTTCACTACTTCAAGGTAAATATTCAGGAAAATATCTATGCATTGATGTTCTTTACCACTTAATGTTCGTTGTACGAGGTTAACTAGTTACTTTTTATTGATTCTAATTATAATAACGTGGATTTATTCTACTATGTTAATGCTTCTTGATCTTCTTAGGGAGCTTTTAATTATTTATGCAATAAGATGTGGACTTCACATTTGATTTCCTTTTGTTTTTGGTTGATAATAAGGTAGTTGTGAGTTACTTTTTGTATGATTATATGGCGTGGTTGTTATTATTTACTAAAAACCACATAAGCCATATATATACCATTCACTTAAGCATTAACAACATTTGTATAGACCCTAATATAGGCTTTGGTAAAATGAAAGCTTAATAATTTGGATCATATTATTCGTATCAACCAATGTTGTTATGGTTATTGATTAATATATGAGAAGTAGAGAATCAATTAATTATTCATGGTATCAGAGCTTAATCACTTTCTATTACCGGTCATTTCATTGTTGTCGTCGATCCTGACCGTTTTCAGCCATTTTGTCACTTCAACTGCTTGTCGTTCTAGTCGTAACTTCAACTGCTTGTTATTGTGATCGTCATTGTCTGAGGCGGTGACCAAGGCGGTGAGGGGTGAGCGGTGGAGAGGACCAAACATGTTGATACTGATTGACATTTCATCATTGAGAAGGTGACAAGTGAAGTGGTGACATTTGACATCAACACTTAACAACAAACGACATATATCAGCAAAGCACTACCGAGACCCTACTTTGAAGACCTCATATTCAACCTGAGATTATATGACATACTCATTAGCTTGAGGAGGAGTGTTGAATTCGGTAGAAAGTTAGGCATCTATTTTTTGTGTATCTTTTCCTTCTGTTAGTATCTATTTTAGGTATAGGTTGGATTACATTAGCTAAATAAGCCAATGGTGTATATGATTAATATATGAGTAACGGAATAATCAGTTAATTCTTCAACTTGTTACAAACATTTTGTGCTCAATCTGTATCCTGACTTAAATTTTATCTTACCTGACTAGATTGCAGTTGCCCTTGCTGTTGCTGCGATTCCGGAAGGTCTTCCAGCTGTTGTTACAACGTGAGTGATTTGCTCTTTTTCATATACACTGGACTTCATCGGCAATGAATGATGGATTCATGTTGTGAGCCCAGGAAATTGAATTTATTTGAAGCTGTACCAATTACTAAGCAATATCATCTTATTCTCTCATAATTGTACCCAAAACAAATCACATGCTTGAAATAATGGTGCATTTGACTATTTGAGCACAAAGTTTGATCTGGAAGCCCTCTATTTGAAGTAAAGTGGACAAGACAAAGTAGAAAACGGTAGAAGATCCGGATCCCAAGTTAAAGAAAACTAAATTTAGGCCAAAAGGAGATCGTACCTCTAATGTTCTTATTTGAAATATCAACAAGCTTGTCATTATAGCTGATTATTACCTCTTTATTATATTTACTTGACAGTTGTTTGGCTCTTGGAACAAAAAGAATGGCTCGTTTGAATGCTATTGTGAGATCATTGCCTTCTGTAGAGACATTGGGTTGTACAACAGTGATTTGCAGTGACAAAACTGGTACCCTGACCACTAATATGATGTCAGTTTTGAAGGTGGTCTCTATTTCTACTTGTAATCTATACTATGCATCCTACATGTTTTGTTTATGGAACTCCCAGAAATCTGGTTTTACTTTTGGGTACTTATCAGTTTCAGTTTAGACTGAGAAACTATTTTCCTCCTAGATGTTCCAATTCTTTTAGTTTTTTGAGCAATGAATTATCAATTCTTTTTTGTCTTGGACTTCCAGTTCTCGCTTGTTCTCTCCTCTCTCTCTTTCTTGTGTCTTGTAGCATGATCTTTCTTGGGATCATAGCAGTCAATATGTCAATTAATTTGGATTGTTTTATTTAAAAATCAAGTAAGTATGGGTAAACAAGATGGCAAGTATTTCAAAAGAATTGTCCAAGTCACATCTCGACTCAGTAAACTACCATTAACTTGATTCGATTTTAATAAATTGGTTGAATAAAACACAGATTCGGTACGACGGAGAGTGCATTTTGTGAGAGGAAGAGTATAGGTAAGATGAAGTGAGAGCTGACATTCAAATACTTGATTTGGTTTTCTGTAAACATCATGCAAAGATCTCTCTCCTTTTCGCAAACTTGATCACTGGATTTATAGGTTTAAAGAGGCAATAACACTTTATCTTATACAGTACTAAAATTTCAGGCACATCTCTCAACTTCTAGAACAATATTAGATGTCCGTGTTTGTTTTTATGTTCTTCGAAGATTAACATGCCTACCTAGACCCCTGAATGTAAAAAATCAACATTAGTATCAACACCTTCACTTTTTTTAACTGTTTTAAGATTATTGTCTTTTTTTCTTTGGTATGAGATTGTCCGAAAAATGCTATTGTCTTCCTGCTGAAACATATTATGTTTATGAACTTCTTATTATGGATATTACTACCTATTCATTTTTTGTTTTGCTTTATTTTGTCTTCTTGTAGATTTGTGTGCTTCAATCTGCCAGTCATGGAGTTGTAGCTGCCGAGTACAGCGTTAGTGGTACAACATATGCACCAGAAGGTTCTATTTTTGATGGCATGGGGATGCAAGTAAGATTATGTTGAAAAGTTACTTCCATTTTGTTCAAGTTATATATCTTTCTTTCTCAACTTTCTTATTAGATTTACTTTTTTTGTTTACTATTTGTTGGCATTACGTTTTAAGAATGACCTCACGTTCCACTATGAAAATTGACCTAGTTTTATAACCTGCAGAAACCTAATTGTAAACTTTGATTTGTAAGTATTACCTAAAAAGAACTTAATAACAAAGGAAGCATGATAATTCAAGATAAATCATATCAATCAATCCCCCTTCCTCACGGGAGTTGAAAGTTGATGTGAAGCAAGGATCCCATGACAATTTACAAACACCAAACCACTCACAAGGTATTCTCTATTAGATTCTGTTTACGGACCTTTGACTATAAAGACATCAGTGTTGCCTATTATTAGAGTATGCATTCTTTCTATGTGTTTGATTTGTGTAAAGAAGTCTTGAACCAGGGCACTGTTGTTTTTCTCGCTGCCGAGCCACTGCAAAAGCTTCTGTTTGTGGCTGTTCTTGTTGGTGCCTAGGGTCTCAAAATTGAGTCCTCATAGTCTGGTCTCAGATACCTCATTACAAATTTGGTTATAGAGGTACATATGTGGACCATGTGAGTCCTAGAATGACTATTACTACTAATACTACATCAACGTTGACCAAACATGACAAAAACCAAAAGTCAGACATCGATATGATTTTTTCGAGTTGCTGAATGCCAGAACCTATATGATATTGAACATTATTCTTGACTGCAACAACACCAAACATGATGCAGATTCATGTTGAGCATTGCTACATTGATGCTTGAGGCATCTGATATGAATACCCCAACTCTCCAGTCCCTGATCTGCTTAATTATAATAATAATCATTAATATATTATAATAATAAGAATACTACTATTATTAATTATAATAATTATTAATATTAGTTATTTGATTGAACTTTTTGCAGCTTGATTTTCCTGCTCAATTTCCTTGTCTTCTTCACATTGCGATGTGTTCAGCTCTCTGCAATGAGTCGGTTATACAATACAATCCTGACAAGAAGAACTATGAAAAAATTGGCGAGTCAACTGAAGTTGCTCTTCGTATACTAGCAGAAAAGGTTGATTCTGACAGTCACATCTAAGATGCCAGTTGGCTGACAACTTATTTTTTTTGTTCTTGTTCACCTTGACCTACTATGTTGCATCTCCACCTTAGTTTGCGTTTTTTGTCTTTTTTATCAGGTTGGTCTTCCTGGTTTTGATTCTATGCCTTCTGCTCTGAATATGTTGACGAAGCATGAAAGGGCATCTTACTGTAATCATTATTGGGAGAACCAGTTCAAGAAGGTTCGCAATATCTTTTTTTTATAGTCCTCTCTCAATTTGTATTCTTTTATCTGATCGCATCATTATTAAGGTCATGGTGTTGCATATTGTAACATCTATGTCTGCTGGACTTTGTAATTCATATGCAGTTCTATTTTATTTTTTCTGTTATTTTTTGGGTCCAGTGAGGTTGTGATTGTATCTTCATCATTCATGTCAGGAATTATAGGCTTTTCTCTTTGTCAAATTCAGACCATGTGTGCTGTTAGCTTCTGTTCATGGTATTTGGCATTAATAATATTTCAGACTTAAAAATACATCAGGAGCATATGTTTATGCACTCTTTTGAACATTTTCTGCTGTTTATTTACTTCATGTGTTTCATATCCTTTCTTTTATGGAGTTTATGTGCATCTATTTGTTAATACATTCTTGGAAATGTAATACATGCAGATATCTCTTTTGGATTTTTCTCGTGATCGCAAGATGATGAGTGTTCTTTGTAGCCGGAAACAGATTGAGATTATGTTCTCCAAAGGTGCCCCGGAGAGTATAATTTCCAGATGTACAAGTATTCTCTGCAATGATGATGGTTCCACTGTTCCTCTAACTGCACATATTAGAGCTGAGCTGGAATCTAGATTTTCCAGGTTAAGGACTAATTTCTTATTAATATGTTTGCCACTGGGCTTTCTTTGTCTGTTTACCTTAAGCTTATAAGAAATATTGACATAATGTTGCATACCCACATGAGTTTTTATTTGCTTCAGCCAGAACTATTAAGCTATCTGTTTCTGCTCTCTTTAAACATTATTTCCAATTATCCACATCACATTTAATTTATTTATATTCACTTTAACTTGCAAAATGGACCATTGATGTTCTCTAACAATGGCATCCTTAGTGTTTCTTTACTGTCGCACAACAGTTACCATGGAACTACTGTGTTCTCTTCCTTTTGACCACAACCTTTGCAATGCTACTGGTTTTAGTTGTCCAAGTCTTACCTAAATAGATTGAATTATGTAGTGAAATAGCGACACTTTTGAACTTCTGTGAATCACTTTAACTTACTCCGTCATGCCAGGAAGCAATTATAATGCATTGCTTGTTGTCTGTTAATGAAAGATGTGCCTCTCTTGAGTCTTTCTAGTGCTGTCTTTTTTTTCTTGGCTTTCATTATCTTTCTTGCAATGAAAATATATGATGGGAGTTTTCTTACATTTGATATAAATTCCTTTGTTATATTAAAAGATAAAATAATTTATTAAGGGCGTGGACCATACCTTATAGTAGCCTCTAAATACATGTCATGATGTTAAAAATTTGACAAAGCTCGAAGTTAGAACTTGGAATAATGAGATAAAACAACAAAAATGATTCTTCAATACCATAACGTTTCTATGCCTTCATGGGGAAAGAAGCAAATTTTAGGAGAAACTTCACGACGCTACTAGTAATACTCTGTTCCTTTTAAGTTTGATTTTATTCATTGGGTTGGTTACTTACATGGTACATAGCTTTAATTTTCAAGGTCATGGCTCCAAGTTTTCCATTGCATTTGCTGTCATTGACTCATCGTTATGATACCAAAATTCATACTCGATTTAATCTATGCATAGTTGTGATCCCAGAAACAAGTAAACAAGATAGATCAAGAATCACTTATGTCATCTCTCATTAATCTCCAAGATCCAAATACAAAGTGTAGAGAGAAAACTAGAAAGTGACATGAAATAGTAATGTGACAAGTGTATAGAATCTAACTCTTTCTAGGCTATTTATACCTAGACTAGAATTTACATATAAAGCCCTTCTACTTGGATACAATTACATTTTAAGCACCGACAATCTCTCCCTTTGTATCCAAGTAAGAAGAATACAAAATTAGACAAGTTGCTCAGGAGGAATGTATTTCTTCCTTATTTCAAAGATGATCTCGAATCTTCTGAGCGCATTCGTGTATTCAAGTCTATCTTCGATCGCTTTCAGAGCTCTATTGATCAACACTTTTTCTTTATCTTTCAGAGACACTTTCTTTTGTTCATCAAGTCTTATCCTTTCAGTCAACCAAATCTTTAACACATTAAGCGTACCATCACAATATTTGTTGATCTCAATCAACCTCATGAACTTCTTCTTTTTCTGCCCATTGAAGTAGATAACCCCAAACTCAGGTTTCTCCAACACAATGTAAACCGGAATGCCTTGAACATCAGACAATCTTTTATTGGGCCTCAAAACAATTACTATGATCGGATTTCCCTCCAACGCCATTTGAAAATCAGTCAAGTAAGCCAGTTTGATCAGATTCTTCATGAATCTCTTCACAGCTTGATAAGCCTCAGACCAAGTTTTATCTTTGTTAGGAAGTCTGGCAAGAATATCATATAACCTGAAGAAATCTTCACATGTCAAGGATTTGAAGTCACCTTCACTGAAAGACCATTCTTTGCCATCCGTTCGGTAGACTGTAAATCTCGGATACCAAACGTTCAAAATCTTCTCAGACTCTATCTTTGAGATCTTCACAATCTCCTTGTCTGTTCTAATAAACTTCATCTCACGGTCTTTGTTTTTCATCAGGTGAAGATACTCTATCTGATGTGAAGGTGGTAGCTTTTCAATTGAGTACAGTTTAATCTTGTCGATCGGTTGAACTTTACTTACAAACGAATCACTTCGGATATCTTCTTGAAATTGAGTGATAATTCTTATTCTGTGCCAACGTCTTTCAATCAGAGATTCTCTGTCAATTAGCATCTGAAACACTCTTAATTCTGCCTCGGATACCGGATCTTTTATCTTTCCTTCCGGTAGATCTGGTATGACTCAGGTATGACTGGAACATCAATCACATGATCATTTGGTTTTGGAACATCAACAACATCAGGAATATTTTCATCCTCCGAATCAGCTTCTCTTGGTTGTACATTAATAGCATCAAATACATCGTCAAGTTCCTCCTTTATCTTGATCACAATATTTTCAGGTTCATCCTCCGAATCCACATATATAATATCCCGAATAAGATCATCAGCCATCCTCTCCTCTTCCGTTCTGTTATCACTTCCACCAGGCTTTTCAATCGTAGGAAATAGGAATGATATCATCCAGAACTCCCAAAACATCACTTTCTTGAACATTATCACCACCACCACCACCACCACTCGTACCAATATCCATATCAACAATTTCAGTTTGAATGCCCGAACCACTAGTTTCTCCAACTTTCTGCCTCTTACTCATCTCCCCCTCATGGTGATCAGGATCAGGATCTTGATCATCATGCTTACGCTTACCGGTTTGGGCTTGAACTCGACAAGATTCTTTTAAAACTTTGATACGGTTAGAAAGGGTTGTAAAGCCAAAAGAAATAGCTTTGGTCATATCAGAGATTGATTGTTGTAGGGTTTGGATATCAGCTTGGGTTGGTAGGTTGGTTTGTTGTTCGGTTTGGCGTCTAAGAAGACCAAGTAAATCAACTTCTTCTTGAGAATTATTGTCGCCTTGCTCTAACAATCTCGTAAGCAATTGAGATTTAAGTTCATGTAAGGGTAGGTTAGGAAATACCTTGTTCGGTGGAATAGGCTGAGATTGTGTATCAGGTTGATCTTCAGTTGTGGTGGATGGAGTTTCCATAACTGATTTTCCTTTAACAGCTCTGCTCACATCTTGAGTTAACTTTCCAACAATTTCTTTCAATTCCGCAGTCTGAGCTTTTTGTGAATTATTCAACGAAGTAATTGCTAACTCCAGCAACTTTACTGAAACAAAGTTATGTGGAGGAGGACCCACCAACGATCGTAACTGTTGAGCTTGAACCGGGGTAACACCCAGACCACTTAGGTTACTGGTTTGCATGACAGTCGAAGAGACTGCATGGCCTGTGTTCAACGCTGACATGGTGTTAACGTTGACAGGACTTCCACCCGATCCTCGTAAAGCACCAACAACTGGCGGCAATACTCTGGGCGTTCCGGTTGGTTTACGAAGAACGGTGTTGTGACTGGCGGTCTTTGTG